>JACEEZ010022462.1:595504-630504 GCA_016584305.1 Chionoecetes opilio
GCCTTCCTCCCTGTTGCATCATCGTTTCTGGCCTGTTGCATCCCTTGAATCTCTTTTCCCTATTTGAATGATCTCTTTGTATTCCCTTTCACATCTGTTTGCGAGACCTGCGGGACGTGATTATACGGTTGTCTTACTTTGTTTAACTTATTTCATCCATAAGTTTTCTTTCTCCCTTTCCATTCTGTGATAAAGCAAGGAATCAATATTGTCAGACTTTTTGCTGTTTTGTTGGTCATTCCGTAAACTGCAAATCAATGACCCTCGGGACGAAACATTGGTCAGGCATGCCTGGAAAACGCTGACACTGATTTAGGATTAGCGGATCCGATCAACAGACTACAGAATGAAGAGGCAACTGTCACAACCTACAGACACATAGTCTGCCTTTCACACGGTAAATGTACACTTACCTGGCATAAGAAATGTCACCGAGAACTTAATCCATCGACGCTAATCAGTACCGATCAACTATAGTACCTGGATTGCCAGAGAACCATCACAAGCAGTGCCTTTTCTACCATCAAGCCCTCTCAGCCTTCAGAAGTTAATTCTGATTGCTATGACATCATCACCATACAGACACAGGGCCGGGACAACAAACTCGAGTACCAGGCACCTAACCCGTTAAGGCAGTTAATAACAATAATAATATCATAATGATAAAAATGGTAATTTTGATAATAATAATATTAGTAATAAATTTTTTTTTATTTTTTTATAATAATAATAGTAATAATAATAACAACAATAATAATAATGATAATGATGATGATAATAATAATAATAATAATAATAATAATAATAATAATAATAATAATAATAATAATAATAATAATAATAATAACATGGCATAAAAGTTAGGGTATTAGTGAAGCATGGCCAAGCGTTGCCGCAGAGTTTCTTACTATAATTCACTGAATGTTCGTCTGTCCAGCTAAGGTTCCGCCATTTCTGTCCTGATTTCAACCAAACTTTCAAGAAAGGTTAAAATAATTCCTGGGATGGTTTTGAACTATATTCAGCCAGGTTTATTCAACGTCTTTATTAGTTGAAAGAATAGGATTTTTTTTGCAGCCTGGGGCATAACTGCCTAGCACAGGCGTAATTTTTCTCTTCAATCTCTCCCAAGGGAGATGAAAGAAGAAAAGAGGGAGAGAGAGAGAGAGAGAGAGAGAGAGAGAGAGAGAGAGAGAGAGAGAGAGAGAGAGAGAGAGAGAGAGAGAGAGAGAGAGAGAGAGAGAGAGAGAGAGAGAGAGAGAGAGAGAGAGAGAGAGAGGAAGAGAGAGAGAGAGAGAGATAATCATAAACACGGTGTTACGTATACAAAGCCATTCGGATTGTCTTTTAGAGCATCATGCTTAGTACGGGTAACTTCTGCTAATGGAAGATCAGCAATCCGAGCGCAACGGTGAAAAAGACAATAAGAAAAAAAAGGTAAAGGAATAAAAATAATTCAGCAGACCTCCCGTGGTGGAAAGTGAGAATATATATATATATATATATATATATATATATATATATATATATATATATATATATATATATATATATATATATATATATATATATATATATATATATATATATATATATATATATATATAAAAGTGTTGCTTTCTGGCTGCTGACGGGTGTTCACTTTGGAAGCGCCTGTAGCAACTATAAGCAAGAGAGTATTAACTCCTTCACGCCCAGATCTTTCCTTTGTTATGAAAAATCTTAGGTTGTTAGCCATAAAATTACAAAAAATAATTTAATATACCAAATTAGTTAGTTGAACAAGAATTCTAAAAAAGGTCATATCTATTACATATTTCTTATATTCACTATAATACGTCTAATGGTACCCAAATTACAATGGAAATTACACTCTGGGTCTCAAGGGGTTAAGGCGGTGTCACACTACATAGTTTTGCTCGTGGATTGCCAATTGAGCATTTGGTGGCGGGTTGGAGAGCCTTTCCTTCACACTCAGCAAGCCACGGCAACCGAGCACCGAGCATCATCGTCAGCGGCGACCCAAACACAATAGACAAACCAAGATAGAAATGGTACCAAATGCAAGACAAGAAAAAAAAAAAAAAGGATTCTGCAGAAAAACTTATCATATTTTTTAAAAGAACATCAAAATCTATCAGTAAAAATAGTTTCGTCATAAAAATAGCGGGATGCTGAGAAACCAAAATTTGTCAGATTTCTATATGGAAATATGTTAATCTTGGAATTTCAATTACCGTTTCCAGCTCGGGAAACGTAACTTACTACAAAAAGAAAAGCAGGCTACCCTGAACCTACCGTAACCTTCAAGTGTAAATTAATTGCAGTCAGTCATTTTCACAATGCATAATACCTTCCTGTTTGGTGTTCACATTTCCTAGCGATCACCTGATCCCATTTACCGATTATTTTCCGTGTACATCAGTAATCAGGGGGTTAAGGAGGGTCAAAATGTAATAAATTATGGCGATGATCTACTACTTGCTCCTTTCCAGCATGCTCTTGCTGAAAAACTAGTTTGAATGGTCCCACAATATTGGGTAACTCCTCATTTTGTCCAGTAATGTATAGATGATGAATGAGTCCCATACTGTGCGGTGAGGGAGAAAACTTCTGGGAAGGCAGCCATCTTGTTTGGTCTTGGTCTTGGGGCACTTGCTCATGGTTCCAGCAGCTGCTCTCCGTCAGTCCGGAGAGCACCAACCATGAGCGAAAATGTCAAATTACGCCGCAGCAAATGTTCGGCGCTGGACGAGCCACGAGCTAGTGTGACGCCGGGATTATGTGAAAAGATCCAGTACTATGCCGCGCATCAGAAGTCCTGCATCTTAGCGCATAAAGGCTGATTCACACTGGCGTTTTTTCGGCATTTTTATCTGACGAGAAGGGGTCTGGGTCTGGGGCTGGTGTCATGATCGCAATAGGTTTTCAACAAAAATCACACACCGATCGCTCGGTCTTTCAAGAGACCGACTTCTCGTCAGATAAAAATGCCGAAAAAACGCCAGTGTGAATCAGCCTTAATACTCCCCTGCTTACAGGCGTTTCCGTTCATTTTAGTTGTAATATAACGGCCTAACGAGTTAAAAACAAATAAAGAGGTAGCTATAATAAGTATTGAAAGGTGTATCTATATGTACTTGCCTTTGTTTTACACACCAAAAATATCACCTGCCAAACATAGTATTTTCTATAAACTGAAAAAAATCTACCCCCCCCCCCAAAAAAAAAGTTGCTGTAATAAAGGAAATACATAATTTAGAAGGATTTTATTCAGTCAAGCAAAGTAGAACATTTGGAAACTCTTGGAATTTGTCTTTACACACACACACTGCTCGCTAGCAAAGTGGATAAGAGTACTCCGTGTTCCCGCGTTCGAGCCCAGATAAAGGCTGGGGATTCTTCTCTGTCAGCAGCGGGCAATAATGTCCCCCTTGAGCAATGAGATGGGTGTGCGTGTGATGTGTGAGGTTCCAGCTTTGCCCAAAGATCGGTCATATCTCAAATGAGCTCTTAAAGCTCCCTATACCGGAGGGTGGGATTACTGGCGGTCACGAGGTCAGCGCATGATCAAGACCGCGGTGAATAATACGCATCCCTCTTATTATTTTGCTTAACTAATTAAATAAGTCAAAATGAAGGATCAACCGTTCGGTACACAAAGTAAGGAAGCAGCGGCAATGAAAGTTTTTAACAACATACTTTACATTTTGTGACAACAACATGCCTGTCGACAGTACAATGAAGACACTTCCATATCTCGCGTAATCTGCAGTAATATGAATGCAACACAAAATTGTCGATCCAATAGTCAGTATTAAAAAGACAAGCCAACATTCGCAGCCCAATTGTCGGTATACTAATCAAGACAACGCAAAAACTCTCCTCCAATTTTGTAGTATGGATCATCCCAACTGTGTATCAAAAATATCACAAGCAGGAAAAAAGTGATGTGGCAACTCAGCTTCGTGACAAAGAGGACTGGAAGCGGGAAGACGGGACAGGAGAGGAGTGTGGGAGAGAAAAAATCAATACAGAGCTAAGGTGAGCACTGGCTTGACCCAGCCTTATAAGATCATCTCTCGGAATGGAAGGCGGGAGGAGGATGGAGGGAGGCACACAAATGTAAACGGGTTAACTCACATGAAGGAGATAGTAGCATTGTCGAGTAAGCTTTCCATCTCCTTTCCGTGGATTGTGTAGCTTCATTCCATGTGTTGAAGAGGACGAGTGTTTGTTTAGGATGGTGAGGGAGGGTAAACAAAGGGTCAGGAGGTGCTGTATGATTGTCCTTAAGATGAAAGAGGTTGGGAGTTTTGTTGATTCAGCCACTACAAGGGACGAGTGTGTGTCAAGAAGGTTACGAAAGAGCCGCTAATGATATAAATATTTTCGGTTTGGGTATCCAGCTATGAGAAGATCTGTGCAGGGAGGCGCGTTGGGTGACCCTCGTAAGGCTTTTACTGCAACGATATCATAACACTCATCCCATGGATTACTTCGAGTGTACTCGGTTAATATGATTGAATTAGGGAGGAAAGAGACGTGTCATAACGCAGACAGAAAAGTAGATAAAGATGTATTTTGATCCTCATCACAAGATCGCATTACCTTTATATCTCGGTGGCTGGAGTGGCTAAGTGACGGTGAGAGCGTCATCAAAACGCACGCTGGGGCTGTGCTGGACAGACATATACACCTAAAAACCTAATTGAACACTGTTATAATGGGTGGTGATATGTCAATGTGGCCACCATATTGGATAGGTCCACTTTCACATGTAAAGTATGGCGAAACACTGTGTTTCTCATGATTAACCCTCTGCCAAAGGCCGACTGGGTTACGGTAATGATACGACTGGTATGTGTCTTGCATAGTCATGGTAACCACGTCATTATTGACACTGTCAAGTTTAAGGTCAAATATGACAGCTATAGGTTGCCAGATGCATATCCATGCCGTGATGTTTTTCTTATATTGTACTACTGTGTCAGAAGTAGTAGTAGTAGTAGTAGTAGTAGTAGTAGTAGTAGTAGTAGTAGTAGTAGTAGTAGTAGTAGTAGTAGTAGTAGTAGTAGTAGTAGTAGTAGTAGTAGTAGTAGTAGTATGCATTAGTAGTAACAGTAGTAGCAGTGGTACCATTACTATCATTAGCTTTGCATAGTAAGCAGTTTTATACATAAATTATTCCATTTTGGTATTTACATTTTTTTATTTGCGATGCAATCGGATCACGCTGCATTAATTATGTACAATACCACCTTCAGATTGTTATACAATGACTAGGCTGGTCTTCATAAAGCTTCTGATCTAAAATATATTCATATAAAACATATATATCATAACATAATCATATAAAACATCCGTTTTCCAGCTTTCTCAGAGATTCCGAGCACCACCACCACCACCATCTACATTAGTATCCATGTATAAAGTAACACTCGAAGGCAATCATTAACGAATACGGAAACTAGTGCTCCTTGTTTTTTTTTTTAACATATAACTGTCACACTGCTCGTATCAAACATTACAAAGTGATGCTTCTTTACCATACATAACTCTACACTACGAAACATTTGAACTGGCCCTCTTTTCCATACGTAATGTTTGAGTGCAATACAAGGTAAACAAATTGTGTCTATCTAAGAATACTTCAAACTACGGAAGCTAATGACGCTGTGCAAACACGTGGAGTGCAAAGCAGTGACATACTATATCATGTTTCCTTGCCTCCAGTATATTCAAGCACTCACTTAGTGCTTCCATACACACTGAATGTACAAGAATAGGTCATGCGACGAATCACAACAAACCTGACACGTCCAAACAACATGTAATCACCGCCATCCTGATTACGCAAGCTCAATCGCCTCGTAACAGAT
The DNA here is from genome assembly GCA_016584305.1 of Chionoecetes opilio. Lineage (NCBI taxonomy): Eukaryota > Metazoa > Arthropoda > Malacostraca > Decapoda > Majidae > Chionoecetes > Chionoecetes opilio. The sequence continues at coordinate 601,387 of JACEEZ010022462.1, forward strand.
CGCCCGATTAGTTTGGGTGTGAGAGCATGGTAGAATTAAGACAAGGTGACCGATGAAACTGCTAGGGCCCTGTAAGGTTGTGATGATGGTGGTGATGTTAGTGGTGGGTGTGACGCTAGGAAGGGGGTGATAGTGGTGGTAGTAGAGATGGCTGAGTGCTTAACATGGTACTAATGGTGGTAGTGACAATAATGGTGATGGTGTACCACTCAAGAGGGCTGCTTGTGGTACTGATGGTAGTGGTGAACTTGGAAGAGGGATAGATGTAGTGATCAGTGATGGTGTGGTGGTGAGTGGTGATTATGGAGGTCAGTGGTAGTGTGGTGGCTATGGTGGTCAGTGGTAGTGTGGTGGTTATGGTGTTTTAATGGTAGTGTGGTCGGTATGGTGGTTATGGTGGTCAGTGGTAGTGTGCTGGTTATGGTGGTCGGTGGTGGTGGAATGGTAGTGTGATAGCTATGGTGGTTGAGTGGTAGTGTGGTGGTTATGGTGGTCAGTGGTAGTGTGGTGGTTATGGTGGTCAGTGGTAGTGCGGTGGTTATGGTGGTCAGTGGTAGTGTGGTGGTTATGGTGGTCAGTGGTAGTGTGGTGGTTATGGTGGTCAGTGGTAGTGTGGTGGTTATGGTGGTTGAGTGGTAGTTATGGTGTTTGAATGGTAGTGTGGTCGGTATGGTGGTTATGGTGGTCAGTGGTAGTGTACTGGTTATGATGGTCGGTGGTGGTGGAATGGTAGTGTAATGGCTATGGTGGTTGAGTGGTAGTATGGTGGTTATTGGTGGTCGGTGATGGTGAAATGGTGCTCAGTGGTGGTTATGGTGGAATGGTGGAATGGTGGGCGTGGCAGGAGAGGCGACGGCGAGACTGCCGTGGGTGCAGGAGGAGCAGCCGGCGTCCCATTGAGGCGGTGGCGGTGGCTTGAGGGTCCACAGGCGTCATGGTGCTGCTGACGTCACCACCCACTCCACACCTCGTTAGTGCATCCTGCTCAACGATTCCAACCTCAAGCTTGTCTCTCTCATGATGGTGTTTTTGTAAATGATTGATGACAGCCTTCATAAATCTTTCATCATTGCAGGTTTTTCCAGCGTGCACATCGCTCTTAGTGTTACATGATTTGGCCCCTTCCCTCCCTTCCTCCTCTCAATTGCCAGTCGTCCGTCAGTAATGAAAGTCTAAAAATAGCGACGTGGTTGCCAAAGTATCCTTCGAGACCTGGTCATTCCTTTTTCCTCTTATTTCAGCTTGTCTCGAAATGTCAGCTTCTGTTCCCATGGTAGAATTCGATAGAAATGGATCTTACCGTTGACGGTGAGTAAGTGAACTGCTTGTGTCAACAGGATGAATGAAAATATGTTGGGCAAAATGCCTGCACGGAACGGAGGCTGCGCGGCCGACCCGCCCTCCATTCATAGATTTCGAAGCTCCCTTTCAATGTGTTTCTGACGCTGTTTATCTGAAATATCGAAAATATGTTTCGTCAAGAGGATAAAAAGCCATACACAGTGTTTGCGTTTGTTTTAGGGTTGTGTGCAAGCAAGGTATAGCCACTATATATGTACATCGGGATCGAAGCCTTAATCTCTGGGTCTAGCGTCCATTCAGATAATTTCGCATACGTTGTCTTCGTACACAGGCCTGGGCTCGCTTCCCTACCAATGGGCGCGCGCGTCTCACCCCGGCTAGGAGAATGGATTCGACAAGAAGGGGAACAAGCTTACATGCAGCGGTGCCACATCTTGATGAAACAGGCGCTTTGAAAAATCCTACACAAATTGAAAAAGCTTTGCTTTGTTTTTTCTTCCACCTTACAACACATACATTGATCAGAGTGGCTGAAAGGCACGCGAGGGCTTTGTGGATACTAATCGCAGTTTATAGTTATTTTACCATTAGTATAAATCTGGGTCTCCCTCCTCGATAGATATGATTTTCAAACACAGGGTTACAAAGATGTGAGTTTCATAAATTACAATTCTAAAACTTTATAGAACATTCATTATAAGATGTTCATGGATCATTAATGCGTAGAAAACATGACGACGACCCTCTGTAACGATTATGACGACTGTGACTGCGTGGAGGTCAAGGGCGCCGCTCCCAGACAGGTCATCCCTCAGCCGATGGTCATGTCAAGGGTTCAAGTATCCCTGATACGTAACGTAAAGATGAAGTGGAGATAATGTGCCTTGCGAATCATTTACAGAGAAGAGGGCGTGCCGTTCGCAACGCGCTGTAGTTTGGCAAGCCTGCTGTGTGGGTGGACGAGAGAGAACAGGAAGGAGAGGAGGGGTGGGTGGAGTGGGGTGCAGGGGAAGGGGGTTTCAAATTTGGAAGCCTGGATGTGGGCGGGGGTGGTGGGGGTGATGGTGGTAGGGGGGTGTGACGCCAAGATGCGAGGCAGCGCAGAGTGGGGAAACTGGCATGGAGAGAGAGGAGAGGGAGGGGAAGTGCTGGTGAGGGGAGGTGTGGGATGCACTGTGGGGAGAGGAAAATGCTGACGGCGAGAAACCCATCCCCTTTAAGGACCGCCTGAGGGGTGTTGTGTCGGTGTTGAGGCCGGTGCGTGGGCTGTGTTGTCTAAGGGTACAACTATAATAATGAGGAGAGGGGCCCGGGGCAAATTTCCGGGAGATCAAAGGGAGAAAGGGGGAGCAGGTGGGTGAGGCTGGAGATTTCAGAATGAACGGGGCGGATCAATAACACATTATCAAATTTGGAAAGCAGCCAACGTTTGGTGCGTGGGTGGCGGTGGCGGCGGTGGTGGTGGTGGTGTTGGTAGTGGTCTGCTGTGAGGCTGCGAGGGGGATCCAGGGAAAAGGGGAGAGTGTGGTGGTACAGTACGAGAGATGACGGAGGTGTGGTGGAGGGAGGGACAGGGTGCATTGTGGAGGATGGAAAGAACTGATATCATCTTTGTTCATCCTTTCGTCTTCCTTGTTTTATTCTGTGCACCAACAATTGCAGACTTTCCCCCCACACATCCCCCTTTCTCTCTTCTCTCTCTCTTCTCTCTCTCTCTCTCCTCTCTCTCTCTCTCTCTCTCTCTCTCTCTCTCTCTCTCTCTCTCTCTCTCTCTCTCTCTCTCTCTCTCTCTCTCTCTCTCTCTCTCTCATCCCACACATGCACCCTGACCTTTCTTCACAGGAGGGTATTTTCCACTCTGGAGATATATATATATATATATATATATAAAGAAAAGAGTATTCTTATTTCTTCAGTCGAAAAGCACCACAGAGCCGCGTCCACCCAACACAATCAACTTACAGAAACATCCTCACACTTGCACCATACACAGAACATGAGTAGGAGCTGAGTGAGGACCAGTGTAGCCATAAGTTGATCAGCAGTTCCTCCCACGCCCAGCCCACTCCCATCGCCACGACCGCATACGTCCTGCAGCCATTTTTCACGAAGAGCATCCTAACACGAACACCAGATCATTGATTTTAAAGTGTGCTCCATTTTTGTTCTCCTTAGTTCACACAATTTAAGGCTCAAATTCATCTTCCACTTGCTCGGTCCTTCGTTATCTCTCCGTCCAGTACGAGGCAGATTAGGTATACTAGTAGCTATAGGGTGGTCTATCTTCGCTCCCAGGTGGGTGGGTGTGTTCCAAGGTACTCCCCATCTTTACTGAAGGAGGAAAGGCTGATCATACGCTAAGATTAGGGAACTGAAGATTGATTGATTGATTTAATGCCAAAAAAGGGGGGAATGTGCCAGACATCAGAGGTCATATGGCACTATGGCAAAGCATAAAAAGGGGAGGGGTTATAGAAAAATAGTGCAACGGTGAGGAGAGAACTGATGAAAGACAGGAAGAACAAGTGTATAAATGGAAAGGCCACTTCGAGTAGATGAGCGAACTCTAAAACGCTTCAGGCACTCAGATGCTCACACCAGGGATCTCTCACTACACACAAGGGAGTGCAGAATCGTGTTTATGGTTCTTGGAGTACGAACGTGATGAGGCATAATGAGGGCGTGTGTGTGTACCAGAGGCGTGTGTACAGTGCACCCTTACAGTTTGCTCCACGCCATGCTGACCTTTCACAGGAAACTACGTAATTTCTGCCAAATGTCAAGTGTCCTCTTTCCTGGCTTCATCCTCTTGTGTGCCTTTGTTGTCCATCCCTTTATGTGTCCAACTTTCACGTTTTTCTTTGTATTTATCACATCACGTATGCTCTGTTTTCCCTTGAACTTTATGATACAATCGTTACCATTCCTTCCTGTCGCTCAGTGGATTCTCAAGAGTATTGTAATGCAGTAGCTTCACAAACACAGCCTTTGTTTGGTTTATCTCGCTTTCATCATAATTGTATGTTGTTTCTGTGTTATCGTTGCCAATAACATCCCATTAAGTATTGGCCTGTCATCTACTATTTTTCAATGAATGTTTATCGTGAGCTTTACTAGCTTTCAGTTAACATTACTGCAGCCTCTGAAATGTTCATGTGTTCTACAGTTACTACATTTTCAAATATGAATCACGTTTAACTCTGTACTTCTAAACATACTTATTCATGTCCATCTCTATTCACAGATTTTTCATAAATGATGCATCAATGACTGGAGCCTGATGGTTTAAACATTAATATATTCAAAAGATTTTTTCTAATATCCTTTATCTATTTTGCAATAAAATCTCACATCACGAATTATGTAATACACATATTTTTATTTTCGCTGAACATTCTTACCTCTGTGTATTAGCAGTTACCGCCATTGTTCACGTTATTTTGTTGTATTTTCCATTCATACAACACTTATATGTAGAAGATGAGCGGTTCCAGTGGTCCCTCATTTTTGTTCTTTCATATCATATTTGTATATTCGTGGGAAATTATTCATCACTAGCCGCAAAGCCGCCCTCCGGGCGGACTTTTTGGCTAGCTCCTGCGGAGGGCTATTGGTGGGCCTTCGGCCCACCAAACACAGACTCTCCAGATAGCCCCTTCTAACTTTCCTGAAATCACATCACCCCTAACCCATTCACTCACCCATTACCCATCACCCCCCACCCATTCACTCACCCATTACCCATCACCCCCACCCATTCACTCACCCATTACCCATCACCACACACCCATTCACTCACCCATTACCCATCACCCCCCCACCTATTCCCTCACCCATCACCCCCCACCCATTCACTCACCAATCACCCCACACCCATTACCCATTACCTCACCCATTCACTCACCCATTACCCATTACCCATCACCCTACATCAAGGTTTCCTCAATTCTCGCAACCCACTTTTTTGCACAATTCTCGCTAATAGGATGCTAAAAAAAATAAAAGTGATCGGATCTTCTCATAAATGGACTTAAAACCTTCCCCTGCTCGACCCGGTTCCAAAAATGTGCCATATGATGGGATTGCGCCACGGGGGGTGGAACCTATACCACACACACACACACACACACACACACACACACAGACACACACACACACTTTCGCTTATATTATTATAGAAGTTTGTGTAAGCCGATCAGGAGGCGGAAGTCCTGCTGTGCGCGGCCCAACAATGGTCGATGATTATTTTGTCATATAATCATAATTTAATAGCCTAAGCATTACTCAATAATAGTTTTATCAGCCCTATAGGTTATGATAGATCTCAATAGGTGATGCTGTGTCACTCTAACAACAAGAGTACTGTTGTCACACATTCTTGGGATTCAACCGGCTCTAGAATCAGCACTGCTTAATCAGGGCGTCCGCTGTTCTCTTGACCCCTGAGCAGCAGTGCGGGGGCCCTGCATGGCATCCCATCAAAACATGGAGCCGTAGACTGTGACTAATGTATCACGAATGAATGACGACATATCTTAGGAGGTGCTTAGAAGGCCTTTCTATAAAATTAAATGTAAAAGTATTAGAGCTCCGAGGATCTACAGACACAGGGGGGTCGGTCTGTTCCAGCTCAGACTTTATTATTTTATGTACATACTTTATATTGGGGAGGCGGTAGCTGAGTGGTTAGCGTCTCCGACTGGCGTTCTCGGTGACCCGAGTTCGATCCCCGATGAAACCTAAAACCTTTCTGCACCGTCGAGTGGCCTAAGAACACTCACATGCCCTGCCCATCAACTCTACCTTCGATTGCGAGTGCATCGGAGGACACAGGGGGGCGGCATGAGCCTCTAATCACAGGCGTCACTATAAGAATCCTGCCTGCGCCACCGCGGGGGAAAAAAAAAAAAAAAAAAAAAAAAAAATGTTGATAATGCTGGCCGTCAAAATTGTATACAACAATGCAATGTACAGAATCAGCTGCTTCGTAACTGGTTTCTTTGAATAAGGAAGAAAAACCAAGAGGGGCAGAGAAAACGTTCGCTTAACGTTCCTCATCCTTATCATACAAAAAATAGTTTTAGCTTGATGGCTCGTCGTGGGCAGGCATTCTGTTCACGCTCCGCTGAGAGGTGCGACCACGACCATCACCACGAGAAACATTATTACAGAGCTTCATTCCTTCCGGGATTAAAGTCAATGTATAGTCTACACTTGAACGATTTTGTATCTTGCTTCTTGGCGGTCCATCGCGGCACCGCCATGTTGGTTGGTATTGTAGAGTTAGAGCGTTACATGCCGAGAGCTTGGCGAGGAAAAATCTACTCTGCGTTAGTTATATTTTCCTAAATTTTGAAGCCCAGAATCCACAGGGTGAGGCGACATTGGCCTCAGCAGTCCTAATTCACCTTGACTTATTGTCCCACCTTTGACCTTCCAATGCCCCGAGCATTTTACCAAGTGCACATTTACGGTCTGGGAGCCAAAGGTTCCAAGCCCAAGACTTGAAAGGTGAAGGTTCACCTCGCGTACCTTTAACAACGTTGGCAGTAACATTACTAACATCTCAACTGTTATGATGTACTAAGCATGCGCACCATCCACCTGCATGACTGAGGACTCCAAACAATTTCTTCAATTCATAAACCGAAAGCGAATCACAGGTGTTTTGAGCTCGTCATAAATTACAAGTAAACATTTGTTCCACTCTCCCCCTACATCCAGCGTCCTGCGACTATTGCAACAGCAGCGCCATTGATGAAGAGGTCCTCATCTCGGCGAAGACATTGCCGCGTGACTGAAGTGATACTGTAGATCTCAAACATTGAGCGCCATGAGCACCCGTGCAGAAAGACTTATAAATGTGGTTTACAGCAGCAATGAGGGTGAAGGAGTAATGGTGCACAGCAGTCATTGACTCATTAGTAAGCAGCGTGGTGGATGTCAGCAATGGTTACATATGTATGTGAGCTAAGGAACTCTGAGACAGCCATCTATTTCTTCAGTGTTGTAGCGGCAACAATTAACATCTCTAAAATAACAGGTTTTGCATAACGAGGGGTTTGATCTTCCTCCAAGTCAGTCATGCAATGATACTATGTATTTTGTTATAAAAAAAATACGAGACTACTTAATAAAATTCATGTAGCTTTCTCCGTAACACTTTATTTACCCTTTTAGTGACAAGAGTATATACTTGTGATGTTCCTGCGTGGTGAATGGTTAGTATTAGTGTAAGTGGTGCGTGAAACAACACAACTTCACTTCACAGCAGTTGAATTTCCCAATAGTCGAGTCCCCAAGTGCCATATTTGGAGTGAACCGTGAAATTGGGTATATACAAGGTTTTTTTACGGATTCTGCTTTCTTAGGGTATTTTGAGTCATAATCAGACGAGTGCCACCTTGGCACCCTTGAGTAATTTTTTTTATTGGATGATTTGTATTTTTATTGGATGTTTTTTACTCGCGACGCGCAAGTAAAAAATAATAAATAAATTTCAATATAGATGCAACTATGACAACCAGTATATCAAATTGAACGTATTGAAGAATACAATTCAAATACACTGCTTAAACTGCCGTTTGTTCAATTTCATCACAGAGTACAGTAAAACATGCTGTAGAACTCACTTTTTTCCAGCCGCGGTTAAGGAAGTTGACGTTGGCTACAGTCTTATGTGTTTATACCTGTAAGTTTTTAAAATAATAATGAACATCACCCATTCAGCTAACAAAATAATTACATAAAACAGTTGGTACCATGAGGATAAGTGGTCGAATTAACGAAATATATGGGTGGTGGGTACACCCACCGTTCAGGACACGGATGCCAAAGTCCCATTTAAACTGCAGCAATCTTTCATCATTGTATACGATTTATTTATGTTCATTTTGCTACCCGTTATATTCATGGTCGTTATTTTACAGGAGCAGATTGTTTCTTTTGTGAAAATATACATTTGCTTGTCCGTTTCCTATACAAAATATACGAATATACTATATATTTATATACTTAATATACTTATAATACTTATAATACTATAATATACTTATAATACTTATATACTTAATATATTTATATACGAATATTATATGTTTTTTTAAATATTTTTCAGTAAACATGGATGAGCGGTGTTACTTCCCAGAATGCTCGAACCCTTCTCAAGACTTCATAACAGCGGGACTGACACGGATCAACACGATTATTTCACCGAGGAAGAAAAGAGGAGACACCCTAAACATAGATTTAGAAAATGAACTGATCTTAAACCAGGAACTGTCTATAAAATGTCATAAATCGTGTGTATCAACATTACATATCAACATACAGCCTGTTGCGGTAAGTCTCTTGTCTACTCGACTACAACAGTGCGAGTAGGACACGATCAGCACCATCTTCAGCTGTTATTACTGCGGCTACAGACACAGGAACATAAATGTGGCATGAGTATAAGCCTATAAGGTCATACAAATAATATATGCATGTATGCATATGCAAAATAATCCATTCATGACACATCCGGGATGTTTTGTCGATCCATCAGACAGCTGCCATAGATTCATAATAACGGTACATAAGGGCGTACCATACTTCCCTCTTTAGTTATTCATTTTAATCATATAATTATGACATCAATTACATAATTGTAATAAGCACATAAGGAGAAATATTTCTTTCAGGGGGAAATTAAATTGTAATTTCGTTTAATTGATATTTACTTACTATGTTTCCAATACATGTATGCATGAATGTATACTTTCATGTATTGACAGTGCAAGTATGTATATCATAATAAAAATGGGTTAATAAAATGTACCTTTGTCCCATTCGGACCCGAAAAATTGACAAACATATGTATCATATGCATAGGTCTGATTGACTCAAACATGTTTTACATACATACATACATACATACATAGTATTACATACATACATACATTACTGGATTTACTACCGTGTGTTACAAGGTCAACGCTGACCTACGTAACCAATGGTGTGTAAATACTTGGCAGCGCGATGACCCCGGCACAGCCTCGTCACTCTGAGGCAAGGAACAATGTAGCTCGACCTTTTAAGCTGCGCTTTGCCTTGCGGTCCAGCCCACCGATACACTGGTTGTCTCTGTTCTATTGCAAATCATGGAACCTTTTGAACCTTTGCCTGGTTCGACCTTTTAATCTCTCATCCCCACATGATATCCCACATCATGTGATATCTTAGTAAGTCTACGGCACAATTTGTGAACATAAGAACATAAGAAACTAAGGAAGCTACAAGAGGCCGCGAGGCCTACACGTGGTAGTTCCTAAAACAAAACAAATACATGTGAACAAAAGTAAATACATGAATAGCATACATGTATAAATCATAGCTTGGTATTATAATTCGTTGGCACTGTTTAGCTGAATGGAAACTTTTCAAAAGTGTGGGATGTCAGTTTGTAGTCCGATAAAAACAAATCGGTGCTGTTGCTCGCAGACGTGGGCGACGACTTCGACTCCACCTTGGAAGACGCACACAGAGGACACAGGAATAGATCAAAGAGCCGCAATAAAAGGCGAGAACTTCCACTGATCTTGTTATGTTCGTTAGCCTGTAAACGTGAAGGAGGGCAATGTTTTCTGCTTTTTTATTGTGCATCATTCTCGGGGAGTGCCAGAGTGATCTCACACAATGAGGAAGAGAACACCTGGATGAGCATCACCAGACTTCCGGTGGGCTAGGACGCTTCATAATGCATCAGGCGACCCACGCAGGCGGGCCGAGGAGCGGCCAACGTCCGTCTGAAGGGCAAAGGTTGACTTGAATGGTCAATATTTCGTTTGGTGAGAACAATCAGAACTACGACACTTGGGTCTGCAAGCCTCCGTGTTCAGGGAGTACGGACACACACACACACACACACACACACACACACACATCTAGTCATGGTGACTAGATTAAGAACTAGTAATAACAGATTGCCTGTAAATGCTGGTAGATATGAAGGTGTAAATAGAGAAGATCGGATATGTAACAAGTGTGACGCTGGGGTTGTAGGAGATGAGTTTCATGTCCTTTTTAAATGTAATAACACTGAAATTGTGAAGTTACGTGACATGTATATACCAAATTATTATACATATAGGCCAACAAATTTCAAATATATTTCGTTGATGCAAAACACCAATGTAAAAGTAATTAAGAATTTATCTTTATTTTTGAGGTCAGTGGTAAGTATGTTTAGATGAGTATTATGTAGAGTTAGTCATTAGTATTTTCCAATTTTTTTTTTCTTGATACCTGTTTTTTGTTTGTTTTTTGTTTCTATTTTTTTTTTGCTTAGTTATGCAACATTATATTTGTATGATTTAAATTGTTCAATCCTCTGGGAGCTGTGCTCCATACTTTTTTTATAAAGTCTGAGCTTACCCAATAAATTCAATTCAATTCAATTCAATTCAATTCAATTCAATTCACACACACACACACATACATGCACACACACACACACACACATACATGCACACACACACACACACACATACATGCACACACACACACACACACACAGAGAGAGAGAGAGAGAGAGAGAGAGAGAGAGAGAGAGAGAGAGAGAGAGAGAGAGAGAGAGAGAGAGAGAGAGAGAGAGAGAGAGAGAGAGAGAGAGAGAGAGAGAGAGAGAATTTTATTTATGCAAAATAAAATCATCAGCAGAATAATGCTATTGCCCTTTCCTCGTACCTGTGAGGCAACAGCCATGCCAGCAGAACACTTCCTTCATATTCTAAGACGTTCCCAGGGTAAAAAGATGCAGTTTGATCTTTTTCCTGCTGTCTCGTTTCATGAGGCAACGACCTTCCGTGCAGACGCCTCCCAACCCGTCACCCTTGTCCTTTGAAGTCTATCATGGCAGGCCATTAACATTATGTATGCGGTCGGTAGCTTCGTCAATTTCTCAAAAAATTGGTCTGCTTTGTAAGCGTAAAAAAAATCTTCTCTAATGATAGCATTGTATTAAATTTCTTTTACTTATTTTTATTGCCACATGTTGAGTATTGCTCTCCAGTATTTATCTCTGCTGCAGACTCTTATATTGAAACTCTTATAAAGGGTATTTAATCAGGTCAAGTTTTTACTTCCTAATTTAGACATTGATCTTGAGCATCGCCGAAGTGTTGGCTCTCTTACACTCCTGTAATTATATTATGTCTAATAATCATAACCATCCATTATATTCAAAGTTTCCACCACCTGTTCAGCAATCTCGGTTCACCAGGTTTGCTTTTAAATAAAAATTATCTGGCATGTTCAGCTAGGCGTTATATTACGACTCAATTTTCTAGAAGCTTTGTTCCATGCATAACTAAATTATAGAACACTCTTCCAAATTATGTTGTGAAAGCTGAAGACCTACAGTCATTTAAGATTAGGGTAAATTTTTTTTTACTAGGGTGACTTGCCTTTTTTTCAATGCTGATGTTCCTCTCTCTGGGACTCATTGGGGTATATATAGTTATTTGAACTCTCCAGATGGGCTGACATTTTTGCCTATACTATTACTACTACTACTACTACTACTATTACTATTACTATTACTATTACTATTACTACTACTACTACTACTACTACTACTAATAATAATAATAATAATAAAATAGTAATAATAATAATAAAAATAAAAAGTAAAATATTTTTCATCAGATGTAAAGGTCAGCATAAAACAAAATGCACGCTTAACCTGCAATGATTATAAAATTGAGCGACTTTTATTACGTTCTAATTTGGTGACCTGATTACTTTTAGCAGAAGCATCAATTTAACAGACTAATTTGCTGTGCTTGCCAAGGATAGAAAAGCTAAATTACATTGCTTTTTAATCCTGTGAAGATGTGTACCGCTTTGTGATTCTGACGCCGGGCCGCTTTGATGGACTGTTCATGGCAGCCACACGAAACATTGTGATATGATGCAATGACTAAAGCTTAAATACTTCATCTTCATCTTCTCTCTCTCTCTCTCTCTCTCTCTCTCTCTCTCTCTCTCTCTCTCTCTCTCTCTCTCTCTCTCTCTCTCTCTCTCTCTCTCTCTCTCTCTCTCTCTCTCTCTCTCTCTCTCTCTCTCTCTCTGTCTGAAACACACACACTTATTCACGTAGGTCAGCGGTAACGTCCCGAGCTGCTACTCAGTTGTCCCGGGTTCAAGTCTCGCTCGGGCTTCTAAGGTTTTCGCTGGCAGAGTGGCAGTTACTGTACTGTCCCCCATGAGCAAGGAGATGGGGTGTGTGTGGTGTGTGAACTCCCAGCCCTATCCAATAATCAATATATGAGCTCCAAGCTCTTTCATGGATGAGAGGTAATAGGTGGTGGTCACGAGTCCAGCATATCATCAAAACCGATCGGATAGTTTATAACAGACGCAGGAAGGAAATAGGATGCTATTCTGGGTTGTACATGGAGTGAGTTGTGATCGTGTGAACTGCGGCGCCGCCAGGAACACTGATGGAGGAGGGAAAAACCTGTGTGAGAAAAAAAAGTAAAGTTACTAATTTGCTGGAAAATTAGTTGACTAGGTATAAATAGAAGAAGAAAAAACTTTTCACATGATAAAGTTACCAGTTTTCTGGACATTTAGTCATCAAATAAGAAATAACCATTTTTCTGGCACAACAACCACAACAAAACCGGTGAGCGGAAGAGTGGCTTCCTGGGGCTATTTCTGCTCACTGATTGTGTTTTCCTTCCTCGAGCCCAAGTTTGCGGGACGAGGCACGGACCGCAGCGCCAGTATACTGGGACCAAGGTCAGGAGACAGTGCTCCCTTGGCCTTGACTGGGACAAGTGTCCATGCCGCGGCACCGCCCACCGCCCAAACCCACGTTCCAGGCTGCGACACTGGCGGATTCGGGGGAACCCACTGGGGCCATGGCCCACCCAAAAAGGAATCATGGCGCAGTTTGGCTCCCCCCAAAATGTACAATATAATATGTACTGCTTGTTTCTATGAGATTTTTTCCGGAAACATTTGCATGTACATATACAAAAGATCAATATTTTGTGATGCTGACGCGCTGGTTTGTTGTTTTAGCCGATTATGTATTACAATTTGCGCTAAAAAGGATATACTAAAACTAAACTAAACGATATGGTACAGTATACTATATACCTAAGTATGATAATACCAAATACCAAAGTATACTTGGCCTAACTGGTACCTTGGAGCTCCCTCTAAAACTTTCCCCAAGATCCGCAGCTGAGCTGAGACTTTCATGCTCCACTTCTTTTAATATAATAATAATAATAATAAAGTTTATTTTCACCGGCAGTGGTTATTCTTATTACAACCAATTATTTTCAAGATGGTAGCTGCATAAATAAAAATTATACAATTTTACATTAAAACATTAAAAACATAGAATTATAGAATTGTAAAATAGAAAAATAATCGATATTAAAAAAAAAATATATATATATATATATATATATATATATATATATATAATATATATAATATATATATATATATATATATATATATATATATACATATATATATATAAAATAGTAAAAAGTGAATAAAAACATTATCAAAAGCAAACAAATATATAAGTAAAATCATTATAAAAGGTACATATAGTTCTAACTAAGAATATAATATATACATTAAAAGAAAAAGTTCTATACTAAAATTAATTCCCGTCCCGAAGTACAAGTTTCAGTTTAGTTTTGAAAGACTGTAGGGTATTAGCACCTTTAACTACCGACGGGAGGCTGTTCCATAACTTGGGGTCCCTTACAGAGAGAGATCTGGCCCCCATGTCTGTGTTGGTCTTAGGGACGTACAGGTGATCTCGCTGTCTGGTGGTGCTACCAGTAACGTCCCCTACAGTTGGAAAAGTCAGATTAGGATATAGATTAGTCATATACTTGAACATAGTGACCCCTGTGTCGTGAGTTATTTGGTCTTTAACATTCAGCCATTATAGTTCCTTCAAAATTGGAGTCACATGATCGTACTTCCTGGCTTTACCATCTACTATTTTTGCTGCAAAATTCTGTAGTTTTTTAACATTGTTTAGGAGAGTTGTGTTTACTGTGCCCCACGTGACATTACAATAGTAAATAATGCTAAGTACAAGTGATTGTATAATTGCTGTGCGAGTATCCTTGTCGAAATATTCTTTTATTTTATTTACATACATTAGAGTTCCTAACTTTATTTTTACTTACTTTTTTGCTCATTTCACATGTACGTTTGTTAAAAGTCATGTACCTGTCCATGTGTAGTCCAAGGTCTTTGACATGTGTGGTGGGTTGAAGGGTTGTGTCGTGGTGCTGTATAGTGAGAGTGTCGGGTATCTGGGATAAGAGTTGATAGGTACCTATGAACATACACTGTTTTCTTAGTATTCAGAAGTAACCCATTTTTTAAGAAGTACAACTTTGTTTTACGTAAGGTTTCTTAAAAGTCCTAGAAAAGAATTCTTCTAAACTGAAATAGCTACTCGCCAGCCTCAAACGCAATGGACACACTAAATAAAAAAGCATCGGTGCATAATATGCACGACAAATTATGACGGAGCGGAAGGACAGTGGAAATATTAGTGGCAGACTTACCACACGTTGGTAGCCCAGCAGCTGATTGAATGTCTATTGTATAGGCATCAGACCGATATTTCTTTTTTACCGTGTGTATAATTTCTCACCTGGCAGGGAGAGGGGAAGGGGGATTTGAAAAGGAGCATCTACATATCCGGTTTGATAAACATTCTATACTTGGCCATGCAGGGTTTGCACCAGCTCATGCACGCGAGCGATGGCATAAACATCTTATTGAGTGAGATAATTAATGGTCGTATATATAGAGCAGTCTACAACCGAGGGAAGCTTGTTTCGTCCTTGCCCTGTTATAAAGACCCGAGGTCTCCATGGGGACTGACTGCACGTGCCCACCCATGAATAGCTCATCAGCGGCGCCGAGCCTGCATGTAAGGATAAATGGCATACTGTATGTCTGGCGCGCAATTAGTAATCAGGTAAAGGCATGATGATGAAAGGTTAGGAGACGTACAAATAGCCACACTAACAATAATTATTGCGAGGCAAGATTAGAAGGCTCACGAGGCAAAGTGGGAGCATCAACCGCAACGTTGTAACCGTGTAAATAACATTAAAATATTTTGATAATTTCTAGAAACGCGTCTGTCTATCTGCATGTCGAGGTAGCTTCAGTGTGCATCACGGGAGTAGTGATGGAAATGTTCGTGTTCATGCAGTTGTACATTTAAAGATTTCACTCGCGAATTACATAATGTGCATTTTTCAAGGTTAGGCTATTTTTTGTGTAATCTTTATTTATTTATATTTCTTTCTTTCATGAAAATAGTGTACTTCCAATAACTTTTCATAATGATAGAATAAAGAGATGTGTAGAGTGCATCTTGCATCTCTAGAGATGCTGTGTCAGCAAATATCAAGGGCCGCGCCTCCTTGTATCACCACACATAAATAAAGCTACAGTAGGTGAGTTACAAGTGAATACACACACATCGTCGAGTAGAACATGGTATAAGCCTTGAAGTGAAGAGGAAACAATGAAATCACATCAACACTTCTACACATGTAGCCCTACATAAAGTCATCTCCCTTCTCAAAAACAACACTAACATGTGGCTGAGCAATGACTGGTAAAGTAGCAGGGGATGGGTCGATGATATTTAGGGAAGAGTGAATGACACCTAGGCCCAGTTGCAAGAAATGGACATTTTCCATCGAGTACACGATAGTGAGTGGGGCGCCCGACCGTAGTCACGGTCGGGCGATACTCCATAGTCACACCATCATGGCTGGAATTTTTGGAAGCAGCAGTTCCACCGTGGAGCAGAGGAAACAGTAGTTATGAAAGTCAAAACAGGTACAGCAGAAATTGTGTTTCTGTAATTGACAGACTACGTTATGCGCAGAGCAGTGGGATCGAAGATGGCGTGAACTGCCACAGAAGTAACACACAATCTTTGTAGCAGGTATAGCAGCAGCAGCAGTATTTCCAGTAGCGTAAACCATTTCAAATATCTCGGTATCATTGGAACCGAGCCAGAGAGATTTACAGCAGTGAAAGTCTTTTTGTTAACGAAAGAAAAGTTTGCATGGGATACTGTAGCATACATCTATGTTTTGTTGTGCAGAATCTAAACTACGAGAAAGCTGCACCACTTCATCAAGAGCAAAAGTATCTCTTCAGCAGACGCTAGCGAATCATCGAAGCATGATAAAATATAAAAGCACCCTGGACGGCTTCTTTACTGCCTGTGGCGGAGGTCATGGCTTTAAAGTCGACGTTAATGAACAGCAATTTCAGGGAGATCAGTAACTTAATGATTTCTCTGCTCAGCTGCCTCGCGGTTGGAAGCTTGTCTCACGAAGACTTCATTGGCAGGCTTAAAAAGGGCGATACCCTCAGAATAGGACTTGCAGTAAAATATATGAACATAAAGAGGCAAGCGTTGGTTGATAGAGTAGTTTTAGCAAGTCAACAGCAGCGTCGTCATGAGCAGCTGTCCAGGAAGTTGTTGAAAGTGCAAGACCAATACTTCCAGCAGACAGGAGTCGCATCCCGAGAGCTATCTAAACCGTCTTAGCGAAGTAGCTTCTCCATTTCCCGTTACGTCCACACAGAGATAGAACTTTATTGAATGATATTTTGATAAAAGGCACAACAAGGAGCCTTGGTCTTCATAAGACTTTATTCACTAAGAAACAACAGGGACGTTAGGAGCGGATTGATTCAAAGGTAAGCGTACACGCACGCAAACGATTCGGAGCAGGATCAGTATCAGCTTTGACCAGTTAGATTCACGAAGCATGAAGCAGTAAACTATAGTGGTCGTGCAGCACTCAAGCGCGGCAGATACGTCCATTGACGCCACTCTCTTCCCACGGAAGCACACGATGGGTTTACATAAAATGTTTGTGTTTGCCTAAATAATCAAAATATTTGCTCATATCAACTGCCATCCCTTATGCCGATTTCATGATTAATATTAATGTAGAACGTTTTTTTCTTTAATAATGTCTATACTAATACAAAAATTTAAGTGAGTTTACATCATTTATTCATCAATACAGCAGCCTGCATTGACAAACGTGTCTGTAACCATCATGAATGACCTTCATGTTATGAATACATTTGGCCATTCAGCCAGGATCATTGCGGCAGGGTTTTCAAAATATAGCAACTGGTTTCTAAATTTACAAATATAATTATGTTCATTTCTCAAAAGTATTCTTATGTGGAGTAACCAAACATTCTTTTGGATTTCCTCCAACATTAGGTATCCAAGGACATGGTACACGTCTTGGAAGACACCAGTCCTTGTGTTGAATACCATTAGTTCTGGATGACGTGAACTTGAAGGCAATACAATTACAGGTATTGATGGATATTATTATGAAAGTTGATCATTCCAACCTGAATGTTGTGTTGATAGCTCACAATATTACCATGAAAGAACGTTTTGTCATGACTGTTTTATTTAATCCGACTCACTTCCTGTTGCAAAGGTTTGACTTACGGCAGGTTAAATCCCTAATGAGGCAAATATACGGAAAAATACTACACGAAATAAATGTATTGGAAATATAAAACCACCAGTGAAGAGGCCCTGTAAATCAAAGTTTTGATCAAATATTGCATGCATCCGGTATGGGGAGGCGGTTTATGGGAGAGGCGGTAGCAGAGTGGTTAGTGTCTCCGAGTGGCGTTCTCGGTGACCCGAGTTCGATCCCCGACGAAAACCAAAATCTTTCTGCACCGTCGAGTGGCCTAAGAACACCCACATGCCCTGCCCATTAACTCTACCCTCGATTGCGAGTGCATCGGAGGACACCGGGGGGCGGCATGAGCGGGCGTCACTATAAAAATCCTGCCTGCGCCACCACGGGCGAGTTCACATCACATCACAGCCCTCAAGTGAACCTCCAGAGCCTACCATCCGAGCCCTGGGGCACCACTGTATATTTGACAATCCTGATTCACCTGCAGTCTTGTTAACATAAATAAATCATATCGAGACGCTAAAGATATTAACTCAGGATCAAAGATGTCAAGGAATTCTAAAAAGATCTTGAATGCCCACGCTCCAAAAATCATAAGGGGAAAAAATCCGCAACGTAAAGTTATTTCTGCAGAACCTCGAATGATATCATCCTGTGATCTTTATTTTGTAAAAGGCAATTCATGACTTTCGCTACAACTGTAACGCATTGGTGTTTTCTACAGGTAAATGTATGCCGAGCCAAGACGCAGGACCGGTACGGGCAGAGTTACACCTTTTTCCGAGGCATCGACAAAGCCTGAGCCGCAAGTATATGCCTGCATATAATTTTTTTCTGATACACGAAAATAGTTTCCGAATAATAAAATCTAGTAGTTTTATATGAAAGAGAATTTTATGTTAGCGTGTATCAGGAAACTAAAGTAATAAAATTCAGATTTCTAACAGCTCGCATTACCTTAGAACAACAATAATAGACTTTTACCTTATTGAGAACATGGAAAAATGGGGAAAAATAGATTAGAATAATATATATATATATATATATACGTGTGTGTGTGTGTGTGTGTGTGTGTGTGTGTGTGTGTGTGTGTGTGTGTGCGTGCGTGCGTGTGCGTGCGTGCGTGCGTGCGTGCGTGCGTGCGTGGGTGGGTGGGTGTGGGTGGGTGGGTGGGTGGGTGGGTGGGTGGGTGGGTGGTGGTGGGTGGGTGGGTGGTGTGTGTGGGGTGTGTGTGTGTGTGTGTGTGTGTGTGTGTGTGTGTTCATCTAGTTGTATTTTCCAGGGCCTGAGCAACGCTCGTATGGCCCCGTCTCCATATCAACATTTATTTTATCATTCTT
The DNA here is from genome assembly GCA_016584305.1 of Chionoecetes opilio. Classification (NCBI taxonomy): domain Eukaryota; kingdom Metazoa; phylum Arthropoda; class Malacostraca; order Decapoda; family Majidae; genus Chionoecetes; species Chionoecetes opilio. The sequence continues at coordinate 620,564 of JACEEZ010022462.1, forward strand.
CCTTAGTGCTTAGTGTTGGCTTGGCCGAAGCCACCACCCCGGGAGGCGGGTCACAAACCCCCGGCTACCACCCGGTACCCATTCACTGCTGGGTGGACAGGGGCTCGGGTTTTAAGAAGACCGCCCGTCTGTCTTCGCTCCGCCCGAGGATCGAACCCGGGACTTCTCGGTTGTGAGCCGAGCGTGCTAACCCTTACACTACGGAGTCCCCCGGAGTGTGTGTGTGTGTGTGTGTGTGTGTGTGTGTGTGTGTGTGTGTGTGTGTGTGTGTGTGTGGGGATGAAGGGGGGGGGTACGGACATTTACTAAGGAAGAATAAAAAAGAAAGCTAAAAATCAAGCGTTATTTTATTTTCATTTTCTATTGTTTTCATTTCAATTTCTTATTATTTCTAGCCTTGCAGGTGTCCGTGGCTCACCTTGGAAGCAGCCTATGGCGTACCAGTGAACCATGATCCACCACAGACTGAAGACCACTGCCTTGGTATCAGTAGCGAGAAATTGACGTTAAACCGCCACCTGAACAAGAGGACTGACGCATTTAACAACAGATGCCTTAATACATGAATAAAGGGCTTTACTAAGGAGTGAAATTAGCACCTGTTTCGTAGAAGGGAATCAAATATGTTACCTCCAGGGTCTATCTAAGCTGTTGGATATGCCTAAAGCCGCGTGATACTCGTACGCTTCCCGAAAGTCGCAGGTGTCTTGAGAACGCCGATGCGCCGCCCACCAGGTTCTTGCCTGCACCAAGTCTATTGATTTTGTCGAAACTCAAGTCATTAAGAATGGAAATGATCCCTTTACGAAGACGAGTTCAGGGAAACCCACGGGAATAGAGTCGGTGGGTGGGTGTAGCAACGTACCCCAAGCATGGATATGATCGGGTACATCATGCAATAACGTGACATGACTTTTTAGCACAGTATAAAAAGTCACGGCGAGAACAAGAATGAACAGAAGAACATAACGGAAGAACAGCAGAACAAGAATGAACAACAGAATAGAAGAACAGAAGAACAAGAATGAACAGAAGAACATAACAGAAGAACAGCAGAACAAGAATGAACAACAGAATAGAAGAACAGAAGAACAAGAATGAACAGATGAACAGTAGAACAAGAATGATCAGAAGAACAGCAGAACAAGGATGAACAGAAGAACAGTAGAACAGCAGAACAAGAATGAACAACAGAATAGAAGAACAGAAGAACAAGAATGAACAGAAGAACAGCAGAACAAGAATGATCAGAAGAACAGAAGAACAAGAATGAACAGAAACAGCAGAACAAGAATGATCAGAAGAACAGAAGAACAAGAATGAACAGAAGAACAGCAGAACAAGAATGATCAGAAGAACAGAAGAACAAGAATGAACAGAAGAACAGTAGAACAAGAATGATCAGAAGAACAGAAGAACAAGAATGAACAGAAGAACAGAAGAACAAGAATGATCAGAAGAACAGAAGAACAAGAATGAACAGAAGAACAGAAGAACAAGAATGAACAGAAGAACAGTAGAACAAGAATGATCAGAAGAACAAGAATGAACAGAAGAACAGCAGAACAAGAATGATCAGAAGAACAGAAGAACAAGAATGAACAGAAGAACAGAAGAACAAGAATGATCCGAAGAACAGAAGAACAAGAATGAACAGAAGAACAGAAGAACAAGAATGAACAGAAGAACAGTAGAACAAGAATGATCAGAAGAACAGCAGAACAAGTATGAACAGAAGAACAGTAGAACAGCAGAACAAGAATGAACAACAGAATATAAGAACAGAAAAACAAGAATGAACAGAAGAACAGCAGAACAAGAATGATCAGAAGAACAGAAGAACAAGAATGAACAGAAGAACAGTAGAACAAGAATGATCAGAACAGAAGAACAAGAATGAACAGAAGACCAGAAGAACAAGAATGATCAGAAGAACAGCAGAACAAGAATGATCAGAAGAACAGCAGAACAAGAATGAACAGAAGAACAGAAGAACAAGAATGAACAGAAGAACAGAAGAACAAGAATGAACAGAAGAACAGTAGAACAAGAATGATCAGAAGAACAGCAGAACAAGAATGAACAGAAGAACAGAAGAACAGCAGAACAAGAATGAACAGCAGAACAGAAGAACAGCAGAACAAGAATGAACAGAAGAACAACAGAACAAGACTGAACAGCAGAACAGAAGAACAGCAGAACAAGAATGAACAGAAGAACAACAGAACAGAAGAACAAGAATGAACAGAAGAACAAGAATGAACAGAAGAACAAGAATGAACAGAAGAACAGAAGAACAAGAATGAACAGAAGAACAGAACAGCAGAACAGGAATGAACAGCAGAACAAGAATGAACAGAAGAACAGAAGAACAGCAGAACAAGAATGAACAGCAGAACAGCAGAACAAGAATGAACAGAAGAATAGCAGAACAAGAATAAACAGAAGAACAAGAATGAACAGAAGAACAAGAATGAACAGAAGAACAAGAATGAACAGAAGAACAGCAGAACAGGAATGAACAGCAGAACAGCAGAACAAGAATGAACAGAAGAACATCAGAACAGCAGAACAAGAATGAACAGCAGAACAAGAATGAACAGAAGAACAGCAGAACAGCAGAACAAGAATGAACAGCAGAACAGCAGAACAAGAATGAACAGAAGAACAGAAGAACATCAGAACAAGAATGAACATAAGAACAGAAGAACAGCAGATCAATAATGAACAGCAGAACAGCAGAACAAGAATGAACAGAAGAACAGCAGAACAAGAATGAACAGAAGAACAAGAATGAACAGAAGAACAGCAGAACAAGAATGAACAGAAGAACAGCAGAACAAGAATGAACAGAAGAACAGAAGAACAAGAATGAACAGAAGAACAATAATGAACAGAAGAACAGCAGAACAAGAATGAACAGAAGAACAGCAGAACAAGAATAAACAGAAGAACAAGAATGAACAGAAGAACAAGAATGAACAGAAGAACAAGAATGAACAGAAGAACAGAAGAACAAGAATGAACAGAAGAACAGAAGAACAAGAATGAACAGAAGAACAAGAATGAACAGAAGAACAGAAGAACAAGAATGAACAGAAGAACAAGAATGAACAGAAGAACAGAAGAACAAGAATGAACAGAAGAACAGAAGAACAAGAATGAACAGAAGAACAGAAGAACAAGAATGAACAGAAGAACAGAAGAACAAGAATGAACAGAAGAACAAAATGACAGAGACAGAAGAACAAGAAGAACAAGAAACAGAAACAAGAAGAACAGAAGAACAAGAATGAACAGAAGAACAAGAATGAACAGCATGAACAGAAGAACAAGAATGAACAGAAAAAGAAAACAAAAGAACAGAACAAGAATGAACAGAAGAACAGAAGAACAAGAATGAACAGAAGAACAGAAGAACAAGAATGAACAGAAAAACAAGAATGAACAGAAGAACAGAAGAACAAAAATGAACAGAAGAACAGAAGAACAAGAATGAACAGAAGAACAAGAATGAACAGAAGAACAGAAGAACAGAATGAACAAAAGAACAGTAGAACAAGAATGAACAGAAGAACAGAAGAACAAGAATGAACAGAAGAACAAGAATGAACAGAAGAACAAGAATGAACAGAAGAACAGAAGAACAAGAATGAACAGAAGAACAGAAGAACAAGAATGAACAGAACAGAAGAACAAGAATGAACAGAAGAACAAGAATGAACAGAACAGAAGAACAGCAGAACAGGAATGAACAGCAGAACAAGAATTAACAGAAGAACAGAAGAACAAGAATGAACAGAACAGAAGAACAACAGAACAAGAATGAACAGAAGAACAGCAGAACAGGAATGAACAGAAGAACAAGAATGAACAGAAGAACAGCAGAACAAGAATGAACAGAACAGAAGAACAGCAGAACAGGAAAGAACAGCAGAACAGGAATGAACAGCAGAACAAGAATGAACAGAAGAACAGAACAGAAGAACAGTATACATGTGTCATCATTTCTTCTGTGTGGTGGTAGGGAGAATGATGATGATAATGAGAGTGATGATGGAGTGTGGGTTGAGAGAGTGAATGGAGCGAGGGTTGGAAGCTGGAGTCTATTCTTTAGAGATTTAACTCCATAAATCAATAAGAAAAAATATTGCGCTCTAATCTTTCGTTCTTTATGTTTTCATTTAAATTCTGAATGTCATCTTGAAAAAGTCTTCTGGAGAAAGTCGATACAAAACCCTATCATCATCATCGTCATCACCACGTACATAACTGTTATCAAATATTCTGTTTCTGAGGAGTAGCGTTTACTAGCACACATTTTTTCGAAGGGTAATTTCAGGGCCGTTATCGGAGGGTCATGTGTTGTGCACGGCATGGCAGGCAAAGGCAGATCATGTTAACCCCTTGAGACCCATAACGTAATTTCCATTGTAATTTGGGTACCATTTGACGATTTTTAGTGAATATAAGCAATATTTTATAGATATGACTTGTTTAGTATCCTTGTCGACTAACTCATTTGGTATATTCTGTTACTTTTCGTATGGCTAACAACATATATATATTTTTATAGCAAAGGAAAGATCTGGGCGTGAAGGGGTTAATACTAAATCATCAACAAAATAACAGAAATTTGAGTGCTAATTTGTTTAGCAAAATATGTCACTTGGTTTAATGTGGTAGTATTCCAGGGAGACTACGTGTGGTACTCCTGATGAAAAGCTTTGCCTTCATACCTAATAGTGCCACAACACTATGCTAAAACACTATTGAACTAACTTACACTTATTTTGGCATATATCAGATCAGAAAATTTTCATATAATTAAAGTGTGCGTGGGTGGGTGGGTGGGTGGGTGGGGTGGGTGGTGGGTGGGTGGGTGGGTGGGTGGGTGGGTGGGTGGGTGGGTGGGTGGGTGGGTGGGTGGGTGGGTGGGTGGGTGGGTGGGTGGGTGGGTGGGTGGGTGGGTGGGTGGGTGGGTGGGTGGGTGGGTGGGTGGGTGGGTGGTGTGGTGTGTGTGTGTGTGTGTGTGTGTGTGTGTGTGTGTGTGTGTGTGTGTGTGTGTGATATCTGATGCTTTATATGAGTGTGCAGGGAGGAGCGAGTGCAGAGTGAGAGCAAACCAAGATGATATTAGCTTGGGGAGATGGGAGAGGATTTTGAAGGACAAGGATGATGCCAGGGTGTGGAAGGCCATCAGTTGAAGAGGTGATTATGATACATCCATGCATGATAGAGGAGACCAACCAAGTGATGAAGATTTTAGAGCTCATTTTGAAAGTATGTTAAACCCACCTGGCCTTGTTACTCGACCCCAAGAGGTGAGTACTGATGTGTATATACCTGTATTGGATGACCCCATCGCACCCAATGAAGTTGAATATCAGATTAAGAAAATGAAGGTAGATAAAGCCTGCGGGACAGATGGGCTTTCTCCTGGCGTGTTGACATTGTTACCCGTGCAATGGATTTTAACCCTTACTACACTATACAATGTGATTTTTATGTCTGGGTCATATCCTGTATCGTGGATTAGGGCTAAGGTTTTTACTATTTTTAAGAGAGGGAACAAATCGGAGGCAAACAACTACAGAGGTATTAGCGTCATTAATTGTCTAGCCAAGCTATTTGATATGATTCTTTGCTTCAGAATGAATCAGTGGTACCGCCCTTTTCGTGAGCAGGCCGGTGCTCAGAGCGAACTTGGCTGTATAGAGCACATTGTCACTTTGCGGCTGCTTACCGATACGGCGCGCCGTAAGAAGTTGAAGCTTTTCGTAACTTTTATTGATTTTAGTAAAGCATACGATCTGGTCCCGCGGAACAAAATATTTGTTATCCTGAAGCGTTTAGGATGTGGTATGGTTATGTTGTCAGCCGTGATGGCCATGTACAAGGTCACACAGTCCGTGATAGGCGCAGCGGTCATGACGGCCACACTTGGGGTCAGGCAGGGCTCACCCACGTCCTGCCTTTTATTCATAGTATTTGTAAATGAACTTATTAGAATGATAAAAGAGCAGTGTACAGCAGAAGGTTTTATTCAATGGCTTCACATATTGGTCATGATGGACGATACAGTTTTATTATCTACAAGTCGCGACAACATGATACAAAAGGTGAGAATCTTACTGTCTTTCTGTGCAGAGTATGGAATGGTTATTAATCAGTCTAAAACCAATTTTTTTGTGATTAATGGGACGGTCGATGACTCCGAGCCTCTGCAGGTGAATGAATTTGTTATTGAGCCTTGCTCCACTTACATCTACCTGGGATCTCCCTTCACCAGCGACGGCTCGGTGTCAACCGCAGTAAAAGTGCATGCTAAGAATAAGTTGTGCCATGTTTTAAAATTTGTGTCATTTGTTAATAAAAACAACGATGTGCCATTCATAGTGAAACGACGAGTTTTCGACGCAGCATTGATGTCCTCACTTTTGTATGGCTGCGAGTCATGGGTGGAAGCTGATCCTAAACCCGTTATCAAATTATACAATTGGGCCCTAAAACAGCTTTTGGGAGTAAGAAAATCAACCCCAAACAATGTCTGCTACGCTGAGATAGGATACACAACATTACCTGATATGATTCAACTGAAACAACACAAATTCTTTTCTAAAATGAGATCCGAAAGATCTGATCTCACGGATGATCCTCTAATGTTCGCCATCTGAACAGTTTTGCGTGCCAGGACGCCTAGTGGAAGGAGAATACGTAGCTTTATGGATAATGAGATCCCTGATGTGAATACTCTAATGCAAAGTGTGATTTCATCCATTATCCAGTCAAATGCATCAAAATGTATAGTGTATAAAGACATCAATCCCGACCTTAATGTTCACAATATATACACCAAACGCCATACTGTTAACGACCGCCATAGAATATCCTTTACTCGTTTTCGGGTGTCGGGACACAGTTTGTGTATCAAAACAGGACGCTGGAATAGACGAGGGCGTGGTCGCCTCCCAGTCGAGGAACGGCTATGCGTATGTGGGCACGTGCAGACAGAGAGACATGTGGTAGAGGACTGTCCAGTTTCTTATAATGTTAGACAAGCGTTTGGCCTTAACAAGTTAGAGGAACTTTTTACTGGCAGATATTCACATGATACAACCTGTAAAGTGATTCACGATATCCTCAGACTTTATATGTAAGAAGCGAAGCATCAGGATATGTTGCTGTGCTGTTTTATTAATGTTTCATGTTGTGTTTATGTCCATATGTTTGTGTAATTTGTCTTGGTATTATAGGCTATTTTTATTTTACTCTATATTTTGAGTTTGTATAGTAATTTTACTCCTAACATTTATGTTTTAACTATTAAATAGGTTAGTTTTCTGCATTTTACGTTTTTCCCCGTGATGTATCGCGTGGTTTTGTTTAGCAATTTTTACACTTAACATTCATCTTTTTAGAATTTTATAATCTTTCTGGTATTACTTTTAATGTTTTGTTTCCTTTGGTGTTTTACTTTTTAGTAACGTGTTCTTACTTTCCTTTTTATGACTTATTATTTTTCACTTTTTGTCTTATTAGTGTTTTTCAGTGATACTATTTTTTAGATGAATATTTTGTATAATTTCAGTTGAGCTACCTCGCAGTAATATAACTATACTTGTATGTAATTTTTTTTTGTAGACTACAGTTTAGGCGAATTATTCCATATATTTATACTGTTGCAAACTTGATATTACGTTAAATGTTATGTATTTTATACAGTAATATGTATGCTGTGGTCAATAAATTTATCTATCTATCTATCTGTGTGTGTGTGTGTGTGTGTGCGTGTGTGCGTGTGTGTGTGTGTGTGTGTGTGTGTGTGTGTGTGTGTGTGTGTGTGTGTGTGTGTGTGTGTGTGTGTATTCATCTAGTTGTATTTTTACAGGGCCAGAGCAACGCTCGTGTGGCCCCGTCCCCATATAAACATTTTTATCATTCATCCTTAGTGCTTTGTGTTGGCCGAAGCCAGCACCCCGGAGAGCAGGTCACAAACCCCGGCTAACACCCGGTACCCATTCACTGCTGGGTGGACAGGGGCTCGGGTTTTAAGGAAACGACCCATCTGTTTCCGCTCCGCCCGGGGATCGAACCCGGGACTTCTCGGTTGTGAACCGAGCGTGCTAACCACTACACCACGGAGTCACTACACCACGGAGTGTGTGTGTGTGTGTGTGTGTGTGTGTGTGTGTGTGTGTGTGTGTGTGTGTGTGTGTGTGTGTGTGTGTGTGTGTGTGTGTGTGTGTTTGTCGTCGTCGTCGTCGTCGTCTATCACAGCGCCGCGCTCAAAGAGCTCACAGGGTCACTGTTGGTAACCTAAGATGAGGCGTTTTCTGCGGGGGATTTTTGGTTGCAATCGGAAAATTTTCGGTTGCAAACGGTCACAACAAACAACAAATGATTGCGGGTCGGGCCAATCATCTTCCCTGGATGGTTGAACAGGGATCGAAATTTGAGCAACCGAAAAATTTTCGGTTGCAATCAGGATCCCCGCAGAAAACGCCTATGGTTGTCGGGACCCGTTTGTCGTCCTTCCAGGAATTCATTGAGGCAAAGGTTGGCGTAAAGTCCAGCCTGCACCGCCGCCACCTGCCCCTGACAAGGCTTCTCTCCCACGCCAGTCTATAACAAGGACAGCCACACCACCCATTGCACGGTGCGACATATTCTGATACACTTCAGGGCCCGGGAAGGTAGACCAGCCAGCCAGAAACATCTTCATTGCCAGGCAGCATATTCCCGTTTCTGGAACAGTATGTCGCGTTTACTCTTGAACACGTCAGGTTAGGTTTCGTTAGGTTACAGTTAGGGTAGGTTAGATTTCCTAGACTCATGACAGTACCTTTGTGTGGGAATCACAATGAGGGTATTTTCGAGAAAATCCTATTGTTAGTTTCGGATCTACAGCCAAGCGTCTTCACTCGGAAACCACATCCTAGCATAGAGTTGGGGAATATGCTGCCCGGCAGGGGGCTGAGTGCTGCTGCAGGACACTGGTTGACCGTAAGACTTTCGTCCGGAATCATCTCTTACGTTCCTGTACTTCACTCAGCCTATCTATTGATTTCCTTATATTGTAGGGATATTGTGTGTTAGGTTCACATTGTAATCCACGGTGGTGCTGCCTCTACATGATTGCTTGTGCGGTCTTCTTCGTTTAAGTTCTGTGACGAAAGTTTTAAATCTCAGGTTGAAATTGAGGCCCTCGTTTTCCCATTTCCTCTTCTGTTTTCACAACCAACAAGTGTATCTTCAAAATATTTGAGTAAACTTTTAAATTAGTGTGGTTACTCGGTCGATGGAGCATCCAAATATTCGTCGATCTTGTTCAAAGGTACAAAAGCAAGGGAAGTAGTCATTTTAGCATTTAATGTGAGACAATTATGCATGTATCATTGTAATGCAGATCAATGAAACGCGATCTAGTTTGATGTTATTGCTTAATTTGAGCATAGTGAAAAAAAATCTGTAATTTCAACGTCAGGGAATATGTCATAGATAAGTACGGCGCACGCTTCTTCAAAGTCTCAAATTAGGCTCCATTTCTTTCAACGACTCAAGCATTTTCACGTATAAGTGCGTTGGTTCTAAGGTTACATGGTGATCTGATCTCTGTTTTGTTAAAATTTCATACATTAGACCAGTATCTAGAAGTAATACTAGAATTAATACTACTATTTAGAATTCTAGAAGTAATACTAAATGAAAGTACGTACAACATCCTTGAAGTGACATAGAAGGCTTGGAAGTGGCAACACAAGTCTGCAGTGTGGTGCGTGCCGGCGATCACCGTGTGCTGCAGTCACGACCCTACGTGGGCTTACCTCCATGGATTAGAACATAAGAACATAAGAAAATAAGGAAGCTACAAGAGGCCGCGAGACCTACACGTGGTAGTTCCTGTTACTTAATACTACGTACATCCACCTTTCATCCCC
>JACEEZ010022462.1:640504-678004 GCA_016584305.1 Chionoecetes opilio
CATGGGCCGTCTCCTCTATACATCCTCCATGGGCCGTCTCCTCTATACATCCTCCATGGGCCGTCTCCTCTATACATCCTCCATGGGCCGTCTCCTCTATACATCCTCCATGGGCCATCTCTCTATACATCCTCCATGGGCCGTCTCCTCTATACATCCTCCATGGGCCGTCTCCTCTATACATCCTCATGGGACCATCACTCCTCTATACATCCTCCATGGGCCATCTCCTCTATACATCCTCCATGGGCCTCTCCTCTATACATCCTCCATGGGCCATCTCCTCTATACATCCTCCATGGGCCATCTCCTCTATACATCCTCCATGGGCCATTCCTCTATACATCCTCCATGGATCGTCTCCTCTATACATCCTCCATGGGCCATCTCCTCTATACATCCTCCATGAGCCTCTCCTCTATACATCCTCCATGGGCCATCTCCTCTATACATCCTCATGAGCCTCTCCTCTATACATCCTCCATGGGCCTCTCTCTATACATCCTCCATGAGCCTCTCCTCTATACATCCTCCATGGGCCTCTCCTCTATTACATCTCCATGGGCCGTCTCCTCATACATCCTCCATGGGCCGTCTCCTCTATACATCTCCATGAGGCCTCTCCTCTATACATCCTCCATGGGCCGTCTCCTCTATACATCCTCCAGTGGCCGTCTCCTCTATACACCTCCATGAGCCTCTCCTCTATACATCCTCCATGGGCCGTCTCCTCTATACATCCTCATGAGCCTCTCCTCTATACATCCTCCATGGGCCGTCTCCTCTATACATCCTCCATGAGCCTCTCCTCTATACATCCTCCATGGGCCTCTCCTCTATACATCCTCCATGGGCCATCTCTCTATACATCCTCCATGAGCCTCTCCTCTATACATCCTCCATGGGCCATCTCCTCTATACATCCTCCATGAGCCTCTCCTCTATACATCCTCCATGGGCCATCTCCTCATACATCCTCCATGGGCAGTCTCCTCTATACATCCTCCATGGGCCGTCTCCTCTATACATCCTCCATGGGCCATCTCCTCTATACATCCTCCATGGGCCATCTCCTCTATACATCCTCCATGGCTCTCCTCTATACATCCTCCATGGGCCGTCTCCTCTATACATCCTCCATGGGCCATCTCCTCTATACATCCTCCATGAGCCTCTCCTCTATACATCCTCCATGAGCCTCTCCTCTATACATCCTCCATGAGCCTCTCTCTATACATCCTCATGGGCCATCTCCTCTATACATCATCCATGGGCCTCTCCTCTATACATCCTCCATGGGCCGTTCCCTCATACATCCCCATGGGCCATCTCCTCTATACATCCTCCATGGGCCTCTCCTCTATACATCCTCCATGGGCCGTCTCCTCTATACATCCTCCATGAGCCTCTCCTCTATACATCCTCCATGGGCCGTCTCCTCTATACATCCTCCATGGGCCATCTCCTCTATACATCCTCCATGAGCCTCTCCTCTATACATCCTCCATGAGCCTCTCCTCTATACATCCTCCATGAGCCTCTCCTCTATACATCCTCCATGAGCCTCTCCTCTATTACATCCCCATGGGCCGTCTCCTCTATACATCCTCCATGGGCCATCTCCTCTATACATCCTCCATGAGCCTCTCCTCTATACATCCTCCATGGGCCTCTCCTCTATACATCCTCCATGAGCTCTCCTCTATACATCCTCCATGAGCCTCTCCTCTATACATCCTCCATGGGCCTCTCCTCTATACATCCTCCATGGCGCCGTCTCTCTATACATCCTCCATGGGCCATCTCCTCTATACATCCTCCATGAGCCTTCCTCTATACATCCTCCATGGGCCATCTCCTCTATACATCCTCATGAGCTCATCCTCTATACATCCTCCATGAGCCTCTCCTCTATACATCCTCCATGAGCCTCTCCTCTATACATCCTCATGGGCCGTCTCCTCTATGCATCCTCCATGGGCCTCTCCTCTATACATCCTCCATGAGCCTCTCCTCTATACATCCTCCATGAGCCTCTCCTCTATACATCCTCCATGAGCCTCTCCTCTATACATCCTCCATGGGCCGCTCCTATATACATCCTCCATGGGCCTCTCCTCTATACATCCTCCATGAGCCTCTCCTCTATACATCTCCATGAGCCTTCCTCATTATACATCCTCCATGGGCCGTCTCTCTTATACATCCTCCATGGCCGTATCCTCTATACATCCTCATGAGCCTCTCCTCTATACATCCTCCATGAGCCTCTCCTCTATACATCCTCCATGAGCCTCTCCTCTATACATCCTCATGGGCCTCTCCTCTATACATCCTCATGGGCCGTCTCCTCTATTACATCCTCCATGGGTCATCTCCTCTATACATCCTCCATGAGCCTCTCCTCTATACATCCTCCATGGGCCATCTCCTCTATACATCCTCCATGAGCCTCTCCTCTATACATCCTCCATGAGCCTCTCCTCTATACATCCTCCATGGGCCTCTCCTCTATACATCCTCCATGGGCCGTCTCCTCATATACATCCTCCATGGGCCTCTCCTCTATACATCCTCCATGGGCCGTCTCCTCTATACATCCTCCATGGGCCTCTCCTCTATACATCCTCCATGGGCCGTCTCCTCTATACATCCTCCATGGGCCTCTCCTCTATACATCCTCCATGGGCGTCTCCTCTATACATCCTCCATGGGCCTTCCTCTATACATCCTCCATGAGCCTCTCCTCTATACATCCTCCATGGGCCTCTCCTCTATACATCCTCCATGGGCCGTCTCCTCTATACATCCTCCATGGGCCTCTCCTCTATACATCCTCCATGGGCCATCTCCTCTATACATCCTCATGGGCCTCTCTCTATACATCCTCCAGGGGCCATCTCCTCTATACATCCTCCATGGGCCTCTCCTCTATACATCCTCCATGGGCCGTTTCCTCCTTATACCTCTCCATGGCCTCATCCTCTATACATCCTCCATGGGCCGTCTCCTCTTACATCCTCCATGAGCCTCTCCTCTATACATCCTCCATGAGCCTCTCCTCTATACATCCTCCATGAGCCTCTCCTCTATACATCCTCCATGGGCCATCTCCTCTATCATCTCCATGAGCCTCTCCTCTATACATCCTCCATGGGCCTCTCTCTCTATACATCCTCCATGAGCCTCTCCTCTATACATCCTCCATGAGCCTCTCCTCTATACAATCCTCCATGGGCCTCTCCTCTATACATCTCCATGGGCCGTCTCCTCTATACATCCTCCATGGGGCCTCTCCTCTATACATCCTCCATGGGCCGTCTCCTCTATACATCCTCCATGGGCCATCTCCTCTATACATCCTCCATGGGCCGTCTCCTCTATACATCCTCCATGAGCCTCTCCTCTATACATCCTCCATGGGCCTGCTCCTCTATACATCCTCCCATGGGCCTTCCTCTATACATCCTCCATGGGCCTCTCCTCTATACATCCTCCATGGGCCGTCTCCTCTATACATCCTCCATGGGCCTCTCCTCTATACATCCTCCATGGGCCGTCTCCTCTATACATCCTCCATGAGCCTCTCCTCTAACATCCTCCATGGGCCTCTCCTCTATACATCCTCCATGGGCCGTCTCTCTATACGTCCTCCATGGGCCTCTCCTCTATACATCCTCCATGGGCCGTCTCCTCTATACATCCTCCATGGGCCGTCTCCTCTATACATCCTCCATGGGCCTCTCCTCTATACATCCCCATGGGCCATCTCCTCTATACATCCTCCATGAGCCTCTCCTCTATACATCCTCCATGGGCCTCTCCTCTATACATCCTCCATGGGCACCGTCTCCTCTATACATCCTCCATGGGCCATTCCTCTATACATCCTCCATGGCCTCTCCTCTATACATCCTCCCTGGGCCTCTCCTCTATACATCCTCCATGAGCCTCTCCTCTATACATCCTCCATGGGCCGTCTCCTCTATACATCCTCCATGGGCCTCTCCTCTATACATCCTCCATGGGCCGTCTCCTCTATACATCCTCCATGAGCCTCTCCTCTATACATCCTCCATGGGCCATCTCCTCTATACATCCTCCATGAGCCTCTCACTCTATACATCCTCCATGGGCCGTCTCCTCTATACATCCTCCATGAGCCTCTCCTCATACATCCCATGAGCTCTCCTCTTTATACATCCTCCATGGGCCATCTCCTCTATACATCCTCATGAGCTCTCACTCTATACATCCTCCATGGGCCGTCTCCTCTATACACTCCTCCATGAGCCTCTCTCTATACATCCTCCATGGGCCGTCTCCTCTATACATCCTCCATGAGCCTCTCCTCTATACATCCTCATGGGCTCTCCTTATACATCCTCCATGGGCCGTCTCCTCTATACATCCTCCATGAGCCTCTCCTCTATACATCCTCCATGGGCCGTCTCCTCTATACATCCTCCATGGGCCTCTCCTCTATACATCCTCCATGAGCCTCTCCTCTATACATCCTCCATGGGCCTCTCCTCTATACATCCTCCATGGGCCTCTCCTCTATACATCCTCCATGAGCCTCTCCTCTATACATCCTCCATGGGCCGTCTCCTCTATACATCCTCCATGAGCCTCTCCTCTATACATCCTCCATGGGCCTCTCCTCTATACATCCTCCATGAGCCTCTCCTCTATACATCCTCCATGGGCCTCTCCTCTATACATCCTCCATGAGCCTCTCCTCTAACATCGCTTGATCCAATTCCCGCCCCCTCCCCGTCTTTGGTCCTCCATCACATCCTCCCTGTGATCCGATCCCTCTGTACTATCACTGTGTCGGTGATCAAATAACACCACCAACGCCATGGCGATTACCACACTGAACATTGTTAGGAGCGCCATTCATCCCTTCATTGTATTTATCCCTTCATTTTTATTTCATTGTGTGTGTGTTATTTTCATCCCTTCAATTCATTTATCCCTTCATTTTTATTTCATTGTGTGTGTGTTATTTTCATCCCTTCAATTCATTTATCCTTTCATTTTTATTTGCCTTCCTAACCAGCCATCCACGTTCTTGTGTTATGTATTGCTATCACTTCATCAATACCATCCATCCCTTCATCTTAACCCCTTCACGCCCAGATCTTTCCTTCGCTATATATAAAAAATGGTCTCTTGTTAGCCATAAAATTACGAAAAGTACCTTAATATACCAAATTAGTTAGTCGACAAGAATACTAAGCAGGTCATATCTATAAAATATTGCTTATATTCACTAAAAATCGTCTAATGGTAGCCAAATTAAAATTACTAGGAAATAGACGTCCACACTAAAGATGTGGAACGTGTCCAAGCTCGCACAGGCTAAAGTCAACTTTTTAAATACCCTCAACTTAAAATATTTCTATTACAACCTGACCTAACCCAACCTAGCCTTCACCATCCCCTTCTTTGATTTTCTTTACTTTTTACAAAGAAAAGAAAAGTGCTAAATTGTTCTTGAAAAAAGTTAAAAAAAAAAGTTTAAAAAAAAATGGTGTGGTGATGGCGGTGGTGGTGGTGATGGTGGTTGTTGTGGTGATGGTGGTGGTTGTGGTGAAGGTGGTGATGGTGGTGGTGGTGGTGGTGGTGGTGGTGGTGGTGGGGTGGTGGTGGTGATGGTAGTGGTGGTGGTGATGGTGGTGGTGGTGGTGATGGTGGTGGTGGTGGTGGTGGTGATGGTCTTGGTGGTGATGGTCGTGGTGGTGGTGGTGGTGGTGGTGGTGGTGGTGGTGTGGTGGTGGTGGTGGTGGTGTGGTGGTGGTGATGGTAGTGGTTGGTGGTGGTGATGTGGTGGTGGTGGTGATGGTGGTGGTGGTGGTGGTGGTGATGGTCTGTGGTTGGTGTGCTGGTGGCTGGTGGTGGTGGTGTGGTGGTGATGGTGGTGTGGTGGTTGTGGTGTGGTTGGTGGTGGTGTGGTGGTGGTGGTGGTTAGTGGTGTGTGATGGTGGTGGTAGTGGTGTGGTGGTGGTGGTGGTGTGGTGGTGGTGGTGTGGTGGTGGTGGTGGTGGTTGGTGGTGGTGGTGGTGGTGGTGGTGGTGGTGGTGTGTGGTGGTGGTGGTGGTGGTGGTGGTGGTGGTGTGGTGGGGGTGGTGTGGTGGTGGTGTGGTGGTGTGGTGGTGGTGGTGGTGTGGTGGTGTGGTGGTTGGTGTGGTGGTGGTTGGTGTGTGGTGGTGGTGGTGGTGGTGTGGTGGTGGTGTGGTGTGGTGTTGGTGGTGGTTTGGTGGTTGTGGTGGTGGTGGTGGTGGTTGGTGGTGGTGGGTGGTGGTGGTGGTGGTGGTGGTGTGGTGTGGTGGTGGTGTGTGGTGGTGGTGTGTGGTGGGTGTGGTGGGTGGTGGTGGTGGTGGTGGTGGTGTGGTGGTGGTGGTGGTGTGTGGTGGTGGTGGTGGTGTGGTGGTGGGGTGGTGGTGTGGTGGTGTGGTGGTGGTGTGGTGGTGGTGGTGGTGTTGTGGTGGTGGTGTGGTGGTGGTGTGTGGTGGTGGTTGGTGGTGTAGAGGGGTGGTGTGGTGTGGTGGTGGTGGTGTGGTGTGTGGTGGTGTGTGGTGTTGTGGTTGGTGGTGGTGGTGTTGGGTGTGTGTGGTGTGTGGTGGTGGTGGTGTGGTGGTGTGGTGGTGGTGGTGGTGGTGGTAGAGGTGGTGGTGGTGGTGGTGGTGGTGGTGGTGGTGGTGGTGTTGGTGGTGTGGTGGTGGTGGTGGTGGTGGTATCGGTGAGCGGCGACGCTCAGAGCCTCAGACACTGTTGTTGTGAGGGCTACGAACACATTTACTTCCATTGCACTAATGCACTACTCTCGCCACTGCACTCATGTCTCCAGGCACAATATATTACGAATTTTAGCATAAATGGTAAAAGCTCGCTTCGCTCGCTTGGACAATGAGTTAAGAGACGAAATATAACTTTCTGGGCCAAATTTCTTCCTTTGCGCCTGTATACCCGTTGCCTACAAAAGTAGTCACAAGGAGAAGAAGAAGAAGAGTTCGTGGAAACATTTTACAAGCCTATATGACACCTGATTTCGGCTGAAATAGGCCGGAATGTAAAATAAATATTTAGGCGGAAATAGGCCTGAAATAGGCCGGACTTTTTGTCCAAGCTCGCTTCGGTCGCTTGGACAAAAATTACGTTCTGGGCCTCAAGGGGTTAAGCTTCATTATCCCATCACCCTTCCTTCATTATCCCTTCACCACCACACCATTTTTCTCTACAGGTAACCCCCACCATCACCATTGTTAAACGTGTCAGCACTACGAGCCTTATGAGTGCTGGCTGCATCACTAGTAGTACAATCACCACCAGCCTCATCCCTGTTACTGTCACAGATATATAAGGCAGGGTTAAAAATCATGCAATAACATAAGTACTGTTGGGCGTGGGCGTCTTCTTTCGTCACCGGACTGCCTCACTCACCAACCTGTGTTATGTATTTCTATCACTACAAATATATTAATAGATATAAATAAGCAGATAAAGAAACGAAATGAAATCTAGCATTGTAGGTCACTCTCGCAAAAAAATAAAATAATAGTGACACTGATAATAATAAGAAAATAAGAAATAATGATGATAAAAAAAAAAAAATAATAATAATTATGAATTAAACAATATATTCTTCGTGTCGATTAATCTATATTTACTAAGCCTTGAATATCAGCCTCACTTTGCACCCTGCATTGCCATAAGGTGTTACCATTATATTATATACTTCTAGCCGCAATATATACATACACCCTACCGCTTATAGTCCTTGAGCCAGACCAAAAGTAATGGAACACGAACACGAAGATCGTCGGTGCTAATTCACTCCGTTATCACATGTTCTGTGCAAAGAAGGGCCAGATCGAATCTGGACAATTGCCGCCTTGTGAAGACTCCTTGATGCAGCATACGCTTAGGGCCAACTATCAGGCGGCTATCTGGCGACGCAGCCTTGAAAACCTGCCAGACGTCCCAGCACCATCAGCAGGACATGGCTGGGAACTCGATGATGGCGGTTCGCTCAAAATCCGATGGATGGCGGGTCTACCAGCTCCAGATGTCGTCTTGAATCTCATCTCATGCACATGCAGAAGGACGTGTCGACCGTCAGATTGCTCCTGCATACTGAATGGGTTGAAGTGCACTGTTGTGTGTAAGCTGCAGGGATGCTCCAACATGGTGCAGGATGATGCTATCGTGGCTCAGGATGCCAATGACTCTGATGGCGACTCTGATGATTAACTTTGTGTGCACTGTATATTGTATAGCATATGTTGTTCTCTATTATAATGCAGGCCAAATTGCCTGAAAATCTTTATAGACAGATAAACGGTTTAGCAAAATGTATAATTTGGAAGATCATACCGGTGTTATTTGACTAAAACATGACATGTTCAATGATACCTCCGCTTGCTTATTAGGAATATACATCGTATGGTGTTAAAATCAGCTCCATACGTCTTTCCAAACTCTAGTAATGAATAATTAATATAATTGGCGGCCATTTTGAAATCCAAGATGGCCACCAAAGTGCAGATTTCCTATGTAACAATTTTCGCCTGCTTATTAGATATAGTATGGTGTTAAAATCCTCTCCGTACGACATTCCTAACTTGCGTTATCGTCAGAATAGATAATGCCAGCGGCGGCCTAAGTCATTTTATGCCTCTTTACATATATTTGTTGTAAACTCGTGGTGGATGATATGTTGTACTTGTTGAGTTATTTTTATAGACAGATAAACGGTGTAGCAAAATGCATAATTTGGAAAATCATACCAGTGTTGTTTCACTAAAAAAAGTACAAGTCTAATAATAAAATATTGAAAAATATATGATTTTTTTTCGATAATTGATTTTTATAATAATTAATCTATAACAAAATGCTTCATATTATTTTTTATTTAGACGGTACACATTGGACGTATATTTAGTCGTCAACCGCACATCGATAGCTAGTATAGAAGTCCAGATACACGTGCAACAATGTACCCCACCAAATGGGCATTTTCGAGCTGGGTGGTTTCAAAGATGGCGTCCATCCGGGCACTAAGCTACCGTTCTCAGATGTCCATCACACCTTTTCTGACACTTGAGACATTGGTCTAATGGAAAATCATAATGAGAATTACTCCCCCCGCCGGAGCATTCACTTCAAAATATGGCCGGTTGGCTCAAGGACTATTAGGCTCCACGTCAAAAACGGCCGCGATGTTGTATTGTCTTTTCAAATTAGGGAGGGATACACAGGCCTGATGGACACCTGTATCCTTGAAGGTCTCTCCGCTTGTCCATGTGTCCTGCTGCCTGCAAAAGTGATCAGGTCACTCATCCCTAATGAACAGGGTGTTGATACAGCTCCCGTAAAAGGTACAACGCCATGGAGAATATTCTTATAATAAGCCTTGCGTTGTGTAAAACTTATGTGATACTCCTGCAGCGTCCATCACCGTTGTGTTGCGATGATACAAGCACCGGACACCATTACCGGGCTCGGCCAACGCCTTAACGACGTCCACCTCCTCATGCACTTGCCAGACGGAAGTTTTACGGTCAACAAGTGTCCCGCAGCAACACTCAGCCCCTGCCTGGCAATGCAGATGTTTCTGGCTGGCTGGTCTACCTTCCCGGGCCCTGAAGTGTATCAGAATATGTCGCACCGTGCAATGGGTGGTGTGGCTGTCCTTGTTATAGACTGGCGTGGGAGAGAAACCTTGTCAGGGGCAGGTGGCGGCGGTGCAGGCTGGACTTTACGCCAACCTTTGCCTCAATGAATTCCTGGAAGGACGGCAAACGGGTCCCGACAACCATCTTAGGTAACCACCAGTGACCCTGTGAGCTCTTTGAGCGCGGCGCTGTGATAGACGACGACGACACACACGCAGACACACACACACACACATACATGGTATGTATATATGTATGAGTACGTGTGTGTGTTTATATAGATAGTATACGTTAGTATGAGTTCAAGGATATTTACAGATGTTTTGTATGAATACTACATAGAGATGATATAGTAGTCTTCGCTCTGGAATGTGCACATATTACCTTGCTTAATGCTCTGCTAACGAGAGCTTTCTCAGCAGACTTTTCCATGAAAAGTTAATGATGGATTTAATATGTATGTGTGTTCTCATGGCAATAAAATGTTTGAACTTGAACTTGAACTTGAACACACACAGAGAGAGAGAGAGAGAGAGAGAGAGAGAGAGAGAGAGAGAGAGAGGAGAGAGAGAGAGAGAGAGAGAGAGAGAGAGAGAGAGAGAGAGAGAGAGAAGAGAGAGAGAGAGAGAGAGAGAGAGAGAGAGAGAGAGAGGAGAGAGAGAGGAGAGAGAGAGAGAGAGAGAGAGAGAGAGAGAGAGAGAGGAGAGAGAGAGAGAGAGCAATAAGATACTGTAAACATAACTTTCAATTATGGTCACCACAACTCTTGAAAAACAATTATGAAAACGGATGACTAATAACTATGAATCAGTTTTACGTCAAATATAAACTCACGCATATGTCCTGGAGGCTCAGGAAGGCTTTGGAGAGAGTGAGAGGGGAGGGATCTGCCATTCAATGATTCATACCAATATGTCACTGAAGGCGTTTGGCGATAGAAATATAAAGGGAGCAAAACAAACCTGCAAGAGAACACGGTATACGTCTTTAAAGGAGTACTATGGCCAGAGCCTTACAAGGTAATGCCATGCTAATAAGGTTAAGGGTGTCGAGGTAGCGTTGAGGGGGGGCGGGGGGGCGGGAGGGGGGGCGTACAATTTACCACTAACGACCAACACCGAAAAACTAGTCCAATGAACACGCAAATCAGGTCACCCGCTAATTGCTCCTAAATGACTCTGCTGAAGGTCGCACACCTTCCCAACACACACACAAAACACGCACACACACACACACACACACACACACACACACACACACACACACACACTCCGGGTACTCCGTAGTGTAGGGGAAGCACGCTCGGTTAACAACCGAGAAGTCCCGGGTTCGATCCCCGGGCGGAGCGGAAACAGATGGGCTGTTTCCTTAAAACCCAAGCCCCTGTCCACCCAGCAGTGAATGGGTACCGGGTGTTAGCCGGGGTTTGTGACCTGCTCTCCGGGGTGCTGGCTTCGGCCAAAACTAAGCACTAAGGATGAATGATAAAAATGTTGATATGGAGACGGGGCCATACGAGCGTTGCTCAGGCCCTGTAAAATACAACTAGATGAATACAACTAGATGAATACACACACACACACACACACACACACACACACAACACACACACACACACACACACACACACACACACACACACACAAGAACATATAATAATTAAATTCAGATTTTAAAATACAAATATATTAATAGATACAATTAAACAGATAAAGAAACGACATGAAATCTAGCATTGTAGGTCACTCTCGCCAAAAAAACAAAACAAAAAGAGACAATGATAATAATAAGAAAATAAGAAATAATGATAATAACAAAAATAATAATAAAAATAATAATTATGAATTAAACAATATATTCTTCGTGTCGATTGATCTATAATTACTAAGCTTTGGATATCAGCTTCACTTTTAACCCCTTGAGACCTAGAATGTAATTTCTATTGTAATTTGGTTACCATTAGACGATTTTTAGAGAATAAAAGCAATGGTTTTTTTATAGATATGACCTGTTTAGTAGCCTTGATGACTAACTAATTTGGTAGATTCAGTTACTTTTTGTAATTTCATGGCTCAGCAACATACGACAAAATATATATAATAAAAATATATAACAAAGGAAAGATCTGGGTGTGAAGGGGTTAAGGTCAGGTCAGGACACTATCGTAAACAGGGCATGTTGGGTAATCGATGTAAACAGTCAGGGAGTAACTTCACCATTGACGACGGGCCAGATTTTAGGTCACCGTTGTAGACAGAGCGGATTAGGTCACCGTTCTAGACAGAGCGGATTAGGTCACCGTTGTAGACAGAACGGATTAGGTCACCGTTGTACACAGAACGGATTAGGTCACCGTTGTACACAGAACGGATTAGGTCACCGTTGTACACAGAACGGATTAGGTCACCGTTCTAGACAGAACGGATTAGGTCACCGTTGTACAGAGAACGGATTAGGTCACCGTTGTACACAGAACGGATTAGGTCACCGTTGTAGATAGCGCGGATTAGGTCACCGTTGTAGATAGCGCGGATTAGGTCACCGTTGTAGATAGCGCGGATTAGGTCACCGTTGTAGACAGAGCGGATTAGGTCACCGTTGTAGATAGCGCGGATTAGGTCACCGTTGTAGACAGAGCGGATTAGGTCACCGTTGTAGATAGCGCGGATTAGGTCACCGTTGTAGGCAGAGCGGATTAGGTCACCGTTGTAGACAGAGCAGATTAGGTCACCGTTGTAGACAGAACGGATTAGGTCACCGTTGTAGATAGCGCGGATTAGGTCACCGTTCTAGACAGAGCGGATTAGGTCACCGTTGTACACAGAGCGGATTAGGTCACCGTTCTAGACAGAGCGGATTAGGTCACCGTTGTACACAGAACGGATTAGGTCACCGTTGTAGACAGAGCGGATTAGGTCACCGTTGTACACAGAACGGATTAGGTCACCGTTGTAGACAGAGCGGATTAGGTCACCGTTGTACACAGAGCGGATTAGGTCACCGTTGTAGACAGAACGGATTAGGTCACCGTTATAGACAGAACGGATTAGGTCACCGTTGTAGACAGAACGGATTAGGTCACCGTTGTAGACAGAACGGATTAGGTCACCGTTGTAGACAGAGCGGATTAGGTCACCGTTGTAGATAGCGCGGATTAGGTCACCGTTGTAGACAGAGCGGATTAGGTCACCGTTGTAGACAGAGCAGATTAGGTCACCGTTGTAGACAGAACGGATTAGGCCACCGCTGTAGCTAGCGCGGATTAGGTCACCGTTGTAGATAGCGCGGACTAGGTCACCGTTGTAGACAGAACGGCTTAAGTCACCGTTGTAGACAGAACGGATTAGGTCACCGTTGTACACAGAACGGATTAGGTCACCGTTGTAGATAGCGCGGATTAGGTCACCGTTGTAGACAGAACGGATTAGGTCACCGTTGTAGATAGCGCAGATTAGGTCACCGTTGTAGACAGAACGGATTAGGTCACCGTTGTAGATAGCGCGGATTAGGTCACCGTTGTAGATAGCGCGGATTAGGTCACCGTTGTAGATAGCGCCGATTAGGTCACCGTTGTAGACAGAACTGATTAGGTCACCGTTGTAGACAGAACGGATTAGGTCACCGTTGTAGACAGAACGGATTAGGTCACCGTTGTAGACAGAACGGAACAGGTCACCGTTGTAGATAGCACGGATTAGGTCACCGTTGTAGGCAGAACGGATTAGGTCACCGTTGTACACAGAGTGGATTAGGTCACCGTTGTAGACAGAACGCATTAGGTCACCGTTGTAGACAGAGCGGATTAGGTCACCGTTGTAGACAGAACGACTTAGGTCACCGTTGTAGACAGCGGATTAGGTCACCGTTGTACACAGTGGATTAGGTCACCGTTGTAGATAGCGCGGATTAGGTCACCGTTGTACACAGAGCAGATTAGGTCACCGTTGTAGACAGAACGAATTAGGTCACCGTTGTAGACAGAGCGGATTAGGTCGCCGTAGTAGACAAAACGAATTAGGTCACCGTTGTAGACAGAGCGGATTAGGTCACCGTTGTAGACAGAACGGATTAGGTCACCGTTGTAGACAGAACGGATTAGGTCACCGTTGTAGACAGAACGGATTAGATCACCGTTGTAGATAGCACGGATTAGGTCACCGTTGTAGACAGAACGGATTAGGTCACCGTTGTAGACAGAGCGGATTAGGTCACCGTTGTACACAGGATGGATTAGGTCACCGTTGTAGATAGCGCGGATTAGGTCACCGTTGTACACAGAGCAGATTAGGTCACCGTTGTAGACAGAACGAATTAGGTCACCGTTGTAGACAGAACGGATTAGGTCACCGTTGTAGACAGAACGAATTAGGTCACCGTTGTAGACAGAGCGGATTAGGTCACCGTTGTAGACAGAACGAATTAGGTCACCGTTGTAGACAGAACGGATTAGGTCACCGTTCTAGACAGAACAGATTAGGTCACTGTTGTAGACAGAGCGGATTAGGTCACCGTTCTAGACAGGTAGGTCAGTTTCAACAAGCGGAATCACATGTAAAGCAGGATTAGGTCACCGTTGTAAACAGATCGGAAGTCAAAAGTCAGTCACCTTTAGCCCGTGTAGACAAGAGCGATTAGGTCACCGTGTAGACATAGAGCGATTAGGTCACGTTTGTAGTACATAGAGCGGATTAGGTCACCGTGTCAGACAGAGCGGATACGGTCACCGTGTCTAGACAGACAGATTAGGTCCACGTTGTAAGACAAAAGCGGATAGGTCCCGTTCAGACATATCAGGCATAGTTCAAACAATCAGTAGCAGGGAAACATCACATTGTTAGACAGCGAGGCATGTCAGGTGTCACCTAGAAACAGTCATCTTTGCGACGGTCAGCACAAGTCAGTCACAACGGTTAGCCACGGTGAATCAGTACCATAGAGACAGACAGTACGGGTCATGCCACGGTGAATTAGTACCATAGAGACAGACAGTATGAGTCCTGCCACGGTGAATCAGTACTATAGAGACAGACAGTACGGGTCATGCCACGGTGAATCAGTACTATAGAGACAGACAGTACGGGTCATGCCACGGTGAATCAGTGCCATAGAGACAGACAGTACGGGTCATGCCACGGTGAATCAGTACTATAGAGACAGACAGTACGGGTCATGCCACGGTGAATCAGTACTATAGAGACAGACAGTACGGGTCATGCCACGGTGAATCAGTACATAGAGACAGACAGTACGAGTCCTGCCACGGTGAATCAGTACCATAGAGACAGACAGTACGAGTCCTGCCACGGTGAATCAGTACCATAGAGACAGACAGTACGAGTCCTGCCACGGTGAATCAGTACCATAGAGACAGACAGTACGGGTCATGCCACGGTGAATCAGTACCATAGAGACAGACAGTACAAGTCCTGCCACGGTGAATCAGTACTATAGAGACAGACAGTACGAGTCCTGCCACGGTGAATCAGTACTATAGAGACAGACAGTACGGGTCATGCACACGTATACAGGCAGGGTTTATCTCCACTATAGCAAGATTACGTCAGGTCACGCTATAGGCGGTAAGAGACTATAAAATACTCGCCGCACGTTAAGTTGGCGAAAATAGGGCCCTATCACTCCCCCCTTCCGAACACACGGGATGGGCTGAGGTGTTGGGTGTTGGGGCTTTATGGCGGAACTTGGAGTAAGGCATTCTCACCCAACACCCAACACCTTAGCCAATCCCGTGCGTTCGGAAAAGGGGAGTGAAGGAGCATTTTCGCCAACTTAACGTGCAGCGACTAAAATAGTAAGGCAAGGTTACAGTTGTATACAAACATGAGCATCCAACATTACGGCAGACCCTCACCCTCACCGCCCTCAGCCCACTGTTGATCTGGTTTCCATAGAGGTGGCAGAGCAAAGGGTCACCCAGGACAGCCAGTACCAGCATCAAGCCAAGCGGTCAGCCAGGCACACCCAGACCGTGGCCTCCGAAAGATCCTGGTCTGGGTCTCGAGTTGACGTCACAAGAGTAGGCGGATTTTCAGGTTTTCAGTGCATTGAAATGTTAGGTTAGGCTAGGACTAAAATAACCGTTTTTAGGCATATTATTTTAGCTTGGGTTATTTTTGGTTTATTTTAGATTTATTTTTTGGTTATTTTAGGTTTATTTCAGGTTATTTCAGGTTTATTGTAGGTTTATTTAGGTTATTTCAGGTTATTTCAGGTTTATTTCAGGTTATTTGAGGTTTATTTCAGCTTATTTTAGGTTTATTTTAGGTTATTTTAGGTTATTTTAGCTTTTTTGTTGTTGTACTCTACACCCAAGTACACACAAAAGATCCGTCAATTGCCTTGTCAGGAGAAAAACACAACTGATAACTGTAATAATGATGATGATGATGATGATGATGATGATGATTACATAGGAAGAACACATACCAGGACACCCGTCGGTTTATAAGGAGAGTATCTGCTGAACTATGTACTATCAAACGAGAGAGAGAGAGAGAGAGAGAGAGAGAGAGAGAGAGAGAGAGAGAGAGAGAGAGAGAGAGAGAGAGAGAGAGAGAGAGAGAGAGAGAGAGAGAGAGAAGAGAGAGAGAGAGAGAGAGAGAGAGAGAGAGAGAGAGAGAGAGAGAGAGAGAGAGAGAGAGAGAGAAAAAAAAATGAATGACTAAATGAATGAATCAGAGGTATACACATCAACACAGAAGATAACAGGAGAGTTAAAGAGGAGGACGGAGCGAGACAGACTTCTATATAATGTACTCCAACACTTCTCGTCCTCCTGCTGCAGATTGTTTGTTCGCCTACCTGCCATCCTTCATACTAATGGAAATGCTTCATCGAAACACACATCTTTGCGGGAGTGAGGGGGGGGGGGGGGGTCCTGGTGTTTTACAGGCGGAATGACCATAGACCTAGGAACGAAAAAGAATAAACAGCAAAACGCCGGTTGCTCCTTAAGAGTATGTTGACATAGTATGAGTAAATATACAGTATCTAATCTAAAAAGAGACAGACTAACAAAGGCGAGGCTCCTCCCCATGCACCCTCTGATCCCTGTATACACTCCAGGCTGGCAGGAAAGGAAGTCGAGATGGAGGAATTATAAGACACAGACGGAGCATCAGGTGGTGGTGAGGGTGTGGTGGTGGTGAGGGGGTGTTAGGATCGTGGTGGTGGTGGTGGTGGTGGCAGTGGTGGTGGTGGTGGTGGTGAGCATCGGCTGAGCAGGCGGCTCGGTGAAGGTTTGCTGGTGAGGCTTATAGTGAGTTTATTGGTGTCCAAAGTTGGTGACCTTTTAAGAGGAGACGCGCTGTGCTATACAGGATATAATTTTATAACTAAATATACACCGCTGCATCATACTCGGCGCTTGCGTTATCTTTTCTTTTTTAGATCTGATTGATTCTCTCTCCGTATGTGGCTCATCACAAAGCAGCATCGATCTGTGTTTTGCGTTATAAAGGTCGCACCCAAGCTACGAGTTTTGTCAATAACCAAATTTTAATGTTTGTGCTTTTAGGTGACGAAAATACTTATTATTAATAGTTTCTTTGTAATACCGACGCAAGGTAGTTTTTCTGCCTTTATGTTGGCGGGTGGTTCTAGGATGGTTTTGATGGGGGCGGCAAGCCCTCGGCGCCCGCGCTCTCCCCATAACCCGTAACCGTGCCTGGAATAATATTAATGGCTGTCTCGACGAAAATACTCTCCAGTGGTGTATCACAAAGCGATGCGACATTTCCAAGGTAGCTCAGGCCATCTCTTCCTATAGCCCACGTCTTGCACACAGCACATCAACCTGCCATCACCGCATCGCTATTCTTGGGTTCCCTATCCTTCATCTCTTAGGTAATGTAAATAAGGAATGCTACTTTTTTTACATCGTCACATGGTATCTGTTGCACGGCTTTTTTGTCAAATCATTCAGTTAATTTGTTTCAGATACAAGGTATAGGGCGACGGTGTCCACTGTCCAGACCAGGGAGCCTCCGGGGCAGCTACAGCAGGACATATATTAGGTACTGTGCAAAACACCGCTGTCACGAACACCCACGCTTTCTACGACGCGCTATTGACCCTATAACCTACTCCCTCTCTTCCCCCCCGACGCACAGCTGTCACTTCTTAGCATCCTAAAACACCTACAACGAAGTAAAGTACATCACATGGCAAAAATATTATTGCAATGTTCAAATTTATCAACTAATGCTTTTTTTTTTTTTAGTTTTATTGAGTACATTACTGTTTACTAGCCTCCCCTTTCTCGCCCGCGCCGCACCATATTGGTAAGATGGGGAGCGGCGGGGGGGAGAGGAGGGGCGGCAGCGGAATAAAGAATTGCAAAAACTTCCTTATCGTCATGACCACATTACCGGAAAGGTGTGGCCAGGCGAGGGCAGGGAATGGCGCTGCAGTCTTTCCTGGCGCTGGCGAGGGCGGCTGCGGGAGACTGTTGAGCGAACGCGTAGGTGAAAGCCCAGAACCCGGCCGCCCCCGCACTGCTCCACCACTGCCGCCCACGCACGACCTTGCCCCTCCGACACACCCTGCGGCAGGAGGGACCTGATTCTGCAGTATTGACCTGCCGGGGGATTGGCCTGGGGCTGAAGAGGAGGACCTGAAGTCAAGGTGTTGGAGGGCGAGGCAGCAGCAAGGGCACAGGTATATACTAATATGGTAATAATGGCTGACGGGGCTTGAGTTGAGAGACACAGGTAACTAACTAGTCTGCAGCTGAAAGTTATGATGCAGCAGTTTAGTTTTCTTTCATGTCCATTATAATTTAAAACAGAATCATCCTGACTTCATCTACTCTTGTGGTACATTTAAATACGATTACTTGGTGCTTCTGTCTCCTCCCTTCCATTGGTGTCTCTATAGAACCCCATGTCTGTTTGGCTTTCAAAGCGATCATTTTGACCTTTCCTTCCTGGTTCCTGCAAGTCCTGTGCTTCAGAACACATGGTGCAGCTCAAGCTTTTATGCTGAATTGTGATTATGCTCGGGTTATGTGTTTATCATTTGTATCTGACGTTTTCTGGTTGTCTCTCCATAAAGTCAGAGCCTTGACGAGAGGAAGTGGCCTATTCTTGAACATATTTCTGGGTCATTACTTCACCTCCTTCCTTGGTTTAAGAAGCGCGACGCACATGTTTGTCTCCCCATGAGAGGTCTTGGCATGTTCTCACTACGGCACCAGCAATCTTTTTCTTGTGAGAAACAAGGGAATGGAAACTACAAAGCGTTACGAAGGGACCAACGAGAAAGCTTTCCATCAACGTCACCAAGAGTAAAGTATAATCTTTCATCCCCAGAGCAAATGAGTCTTAAAAATAACGCAGGTACGCGCGGAGCGCCGAGAAAGTGATGCTTTGCTCCTCTGCCGCCGCCCACGTTGGCTGCCTCTGATTCCCGCCCGGCGCCACATGGGTGCACGAAGCTGGAGCAGCATTTGTATTCTTCTTGCCCATGATACCTGCTGCCGAGAAGCAATGCAGACCAGAATGACGAGACACCGCCACCAACACCGCCCAAACTGACATCCACATACAAAGCGGTGTTGCTCCTCTCTTCACCGCCTCCCGCCCAGCAAAATAAGAGACGGAAACGGGCCAAGCGTGAAAAAACCCTCGCTATTTTCTACACCTGCTATTTCACGACCGTCATCACGTCGTGGGCACTGGCGCCAAGTCGTCTTCCCTTCTAACTTACACCTTATCGAGGCGCTCCTCGTCAAGTTCGGGGAAAACTTGATGCAAGAGATCAACAAGGCCAATATAAACACGTACACGGAAGGGAACAGCAGCTCAAGACGCCTTACAAATTATACACTCTCATGAAAAAAAAACACCGACAGCTTGGGAGCGGAAACTACCACATGAAGAGTATTTTGGGACATGTGGGCGAGACTATATAGCGTGCCTTCCAGGGGGGCGTGTTTTCAAGACGAGACGGGATGTTTTTAAGCATGTGACGTGCGTGCGGACACTCCAACCTCGAGAAGCAAGTGCCCAGCATATGGCATGTGGCCCCGAGAGGATGAGAAAATAGAAACATGGACCACCGTATAAACTCTGCGTTTGGTGACTGCTATTGGATAATTCTGTTAAATACTGTGATATACTAATATAGTTACTCTGGAAAAGAAAAATCAGAAGGGAACTCAATTTCAGGTTGTGTCAGGGCTCACCTCTATCTGTCTGTCTGTGACTCTCTGTCGCCGCAGGACACACATCTCACTCTGACATCTGGGTTACCAAAGCTGCATCTCCTTGGCTTCCTAAATTCTTTCATAGATTAACCCACAATGGAAGATGAACAACCCGATAGGTATACTCACCATGGCAATTCAGCTTGGAAACATTAGATTTAGATTTTATACTTGAAAATGGAGTGTAATTGCGAGTAACATTTGCGCCGAGTCCTCATTGGATTTCTTTTTATTATTCATATTTGATTTTCAAGTCATTCTCCTAAAACTTGCGACTTATTTAGAGCGAATTCACCATCTGGACTAGAGCGCTCTTTTTACACTACGTCATGGCACGGCAGCTCCAGCAGTCCATGGCATCACGATGGCCTCTCCTAACCCAAGCTCTCACCTGCATGTGCCCTTCATTTACCCACAATCAGACTGGCGATTTTTCTGACCTCGTCTGCGAATCACCTTATTTGTCTGATTTGGCTTCATTCTGTCAAGTCAGCTTCCTAATGTCCGTTCTATGCATGGCATGACCTACTTATGTCAATATCTTTTACTGGTGGCCAGAAAATCTCCAACTTCATCTTCGGATCTTCTATCTAACGTTCTCCTCTCATCCCTTTATACATTATCCCTTCATATATCTGGCACTATTCTATATATATTTCACTTCAGACGATCTTAAGCTTACGTTGCAGAGTTTCGTAAGGCTGCATGTTTAATATAATCGTTCGGATTGGTGGAAAACATTGTTCTTATACTTTTCTCATCAAATAAGGAACGAACTCTGGCTCTACTGATATTATTGCTCTGTAGCTCACTCACAACAATCAATCCCATGCGTATGTACTGTTATTTATTGCATATTCATGACGTGGGGTTTGCACTTCTGCTTTGCTGATGATGCAGTAATCTTTGCTAAGTCGCTGGAGGTCCTGGTGATGGCTCTCGTGGCGCTGCACGAGGAAGCAAAGTCCTTGCGACTTGAGGTCTCTTGGCTCAAGACCAAGGTCGAGGTGTATGGAGGCTTACATATTAGATGAAACAGTACAGTCTGTTCATGCGTGCGGCGAGGACATTGAGATATTGGAAAGTTCTACATACCTTGGTAGCGCAGTCCATACATAATGATGGCGGGTCACGTCAAGAAGTCTTACGGCGGATTGGCATAGCCCACGGCGTGGAGGAGGCCAAGGGGGCGCCCACAAGGCTCGTGACTGGGGCAAGTTGTTGTTTCCTGTCGAGAGTTGCTTGGTATGGGAAAGGAGCCTGCATGGGGACTCGCGCGTGGTGATCATCGGGAGTAGCGTCGTAGGGTGGGCGAGGGGACGCGCCCCCCGGCGTATGCCCCCAATTCTTGATTGATTGATTACCTCAAGTGTGTACATCCTTCAGCTACTACTGGTCTATACAAATGAA
The DNA here is from genome assembly GCA_016584305.1 of Chionoecetes opilio. NCBI lineage: Eukaryota > Metazoa > Arthropoda > Malacostraca > Decapoda > Majidae > Chionoecetes > Chionoecetes opilio. Next base: position 661,823 of record JACEEZ010022462.1, read on the forward strand.
AGCCATTGACGTGCTAAACCCTCGGCAAAGCGCATTTTAAATCAGGAGTACTACTACTACTACTACTACTACTACTACTACTACTACTACTACTACTACTATACTACTTACTACTACTACTGCTACTACTACTATTACTACTACTACTGCTACTACTACTACTACTACTACTACTACTACTCCTCTACTACTACTACTATTACTACTACTACTACTACTACTACTACTACTACTACTACTATTACTACTACTACTACTATTACTACTACTACTACTACTCCTACTCCTACTACTACTACTATTACTAGTACTACTACTACTACTACTACTATACTACTACTACTACTACTACTACTACTACTACTACTACTATTACTATTACTACTACTACTACTACTACTACTACTACTATTACTACTACTACTACTACTATTACTACTACTGATACTGATACTACAACCGATACATTACAACATAAGAAGATTATAATGCACTAAACATGATAGCTAACGCTTACACATTTGGTAACATCATTTGTCAAATTTGCCTTTGAACTCGACATTGTTGAAAATATTGTTAGCATTAGTCTCTTTTTTTTTGTATTTAGCTCAGCAACGAGGTGTTTTCAGAAAAAATCTTACATATTTAATTTTACCTTTAACCGCTTTCAATATGTTACATTGTTTGTTGCGCAATTAATGACTCAAGAAGGAAGTTATGGATAACGGACACACACGCACACATGGACAAACTACCGTAGCAACTACCGGTTAACAACTTCTGCTGTGGGACTATAATTAATTTTTTAAATAAACTAGGGACTATTTATGGGACTTAAGATTAATTAATTAATGTGATGATTAATTCATCTAGATGTGAGTTGATGAGTTTTGAGTTGTGTAGACTACTGATTGTAATGATTGTATTTTTTTGGTGTGAGAAACAAGTGATGGTAAACTACTACAATGATGTAAAAAAAAAAAATCATTACGCAGGCACCAACGAGAAATCTTTCCATCAATGGTATGTGATAATTTTTTGAGAAGAAAAACTTAATGGAGTCAATTAATATTTCTTTCACTGATCTCACTGTTGGTGGCGTAACATGCAGTGCCATGAGAGCATTTTCTCTAAGCTACCATGAAAAAGCCATTCTTCCACTTTGTTATGAAGGAGTCATTTTTCCACACTGAGGTTACAGATTTTCGTTTTCGTCAACCTTTGTTTATTTGGTCTAAATCTGCGACATCTGGTCATCGAGTCTGTGGGTGAAACATGGTCATTTAAAGGCTTTCCTCTATTTCCTTTAATAGTAACCCATTCACACCTAGATCTTTCCTTTGCTATATAAAATCGTCTGTAGTTAGCCATAAAATTACGAAATGTAACTTCGTATACCAAATTAGCTAGTGGACAAGGATTCTAAACACGTCATATCTATAAAATATTGCTTATATTTATTAAAATCGTCTGATGGTACCCAGATTACAATGGAATCACGTTCTGGGCTTCAAGGGGTTAATATTAGATGTGATGATGATGATGAGGATTGGACTTGTGTAGAGGAGAGAAGATAAGATAATTATATACAGTATGTTGAAAGCAGAAAGCAACGGTAAGGGTGGAAAAGATCATTGAGAGTGAATAGAAATAAGATGAAATAATAGTGAGAGAGGCTGGTAGAAGATACTCACATGGATGTCTTCTATAAATCACAAAGAGGTACGAGAAGGGATATGAAGCATTCCAGGGTCGCCAACGCTTGCAGGGGCACGGCACTTGAGTATAAGGTAAGAAAGGGATGAGGAGATGGTGTTGCGAAAAAAGACTGTTGTTGATGCTGATAACAATTGTGGTAGAAATGTAGGTAATGGTGATAGTAGTAATAGTGGTAATGGTAGTGGTAGTGGTGGTGGTGGTGGTGGTGGTGGTGGTTATAGTAGTGAGGGAATAGTTCTGGTGGAGAAAGATAAGGTGCGGACTTTTACTAGATTGGTTGTGGTGGTAATGGCGGGAGGAAAAAAATTACTGTTAGCCGTGGTGGTGGAGGAATGGAGGAGGTGGTGGCGGTGGGTGCGGAGGTGGCGGTGACGTAATGCTGCCTATTGATTGCACGTATGAGTGTAGCTAAAGGCGTGATATCTCCTATATATACACACACACACACACCACACACACACACACACACACACACTTTCCCACCTAAACACATACTTATTGCTGTGTGTGTGCGTGCGTGCGTGCGTGCGTGTCGTGTGTGTGTGTGTGTGTGTGTGTGTGTCCACTCCCCACAAATCAAGACGGCAATGTTTTTCCTTTTTATTCTTTTGATATCCATAATTGCGACTCTTTCTCGAATGCTCCAAAACATATGTGCTGACAAACCAATATAGATAGGTAATTACTACTTCTACTACTGGTTTTATCACTGTTATTGTTATTATCGTTTCATTACTATCATTATTATTACTATTATTATCATTACCATTATATATATATATATATATATATATATATATGTGTGTGTGTGTGTGTGTGTGTGTCCTTGCTATATAACACCAAAAACAATCTTACGACACATTTACAGTGGTAAGCCGGCGTATGAAAACTGGTAAAACATATTATCTTCATTTCTACTAATGATACCACTACAACTACTTCTGCTATTATTATTCACTACTACAACTACTGCTTCTATGTAATATACCTACCACTATAAGCAGTGGATCCATATTTTCGCATACGCAAGTAGGCTCAAGATTTGAGTCTTGAGTCTCCCTGCTTTCCGTGGAATTCCTCAAAAAAACACACAGAGCGAGGTGTGCAGCAATTTTCCGCGGATCTGCAAGATTTCCCTCGCCGTGTTTTTCCTACCCGGTTTTGTGAGTTGCTTTGCTTGCAGTTTTTTGGTCTTTCTCAGTATTTGCTATTATGGGAGCAACAATTTGTCAAACATTTTTGTTTGTTTTAGGTATTGCTCGTCATGCTCTTGACCAGCATTCCTGGCATGTAAAAAGCCCTTATGTAATCCCTTACAATACAAGCATTAATGACATTTAGCTCACCCATTGTTTTCAGGATACATGTCTGCATCATACGGGATAAAATTCCCCTGAATTAATTGTTCCGTATAAACTGGCCTTCATAATAGATTCCAGATACATCGTAATTAACTTTTTTTGTTTACATATTCGCCCAAATACCTTTAATTCGTAAATAATTATTCAACCATTGCAAGTTAGATATTAAGCTTTGTGTTGAATCATAGTTATTGTTATTGTTGGTCATGTGTGCAGTGGTGTTATAGTGGTGTGGCGGTACGCACGATCCCTTTCCCCTGGCGGCATCGGAACACGTCGCGCTGTGCTGCCATCTCATCCATCTATGGCGGCACAAAAACGCGTATCCTACTTCAAACGAGGGATCAAGGAGCAGCTCAAGGCGGGCACGGAGAACACAGGGTGACGCTGAGGGCGGTGGCGTTGAGGCATGTTGCACTGCTTCAGGGAAGATATGCCCCCAGCACATCCTTATGAAGGCATGCACCTGCAGGTAATGACAGGTGATGATGAAGCCCAGCGAGTATATATATAGCATTGGATGCCTCAGATCCGCGTGGTCAAACTATACGGGCCCGCGGGCCACGGTCAACTTTTTGTTGCCCGCGAGCACTCAAACCAATACTGATTTATACAGTATACTGTAAGAAATACTATTTAAGTATCAAAGACTCTACGTTTATGCATATATAAGTGAACCGGTGCGGGAAATGAGGGGTGGCAGAGGTCACTACACGTCCACTCCTTGTCACTCCTTGTGCGGTTAGCGTCGTGCTGGATCCTGGAAGACCAGTGTAATGGGATTCGGGGTTCCAATCCAAAGCTTCGTTTCACTTCAGCGTTGATGTCATACCTAGACTCAATAAATCGTGGAAGTCCTAGCAGGCACACGGTAGCATTCAGACATGCGTTTCTCTTACCTCCCTCCGATACGGTCCTGCCCATGACAACCAGGGCAGGGATGCTCGAAAATCCCTCGTAAGGGACAACTTACGAGTGTATGGCTACAATAACCTTACGAGGGTGGGCTGAGGGAGATGCTCGTACCGAGCCGTCACTCCCGTACGGTTATCGGTGGCCTCTGGGTGGGGAATATAGGGATATTCTAGGGATATGTGTGGGAAAATTCTGCTAACCAATCACAGAGCAGCGCCTCGCATGACGCGGCTTTATCTAGCCAATCATCATGCTCTCAGCTGTCAGGGAGCCCGATAAATAAATTTAAAGAGACTTCTTTATTTATTCTAAAGAGACTTTAAAGTGCCGCTGTTGTGCTAAAATCGGCCTCTTTCGGAAATCGTCCCGCGGACGCTTATTTAACCTAAATAACTCTACAAAACTTAACACAAACCTATCATAAACCTTACCTAACCTAAACCAAACCTAAACATAACTTAACCGAAACCTAAAAACTATGTTTACCGGTGTTGAGCTAAGATCGGCTGATTTCCGAAATAGGGCCGATTTTAGCTCACTATCGCCAGAATGTTACGATAATACATAGCTGCCACATTAGCCTTGCAGCGTAGTATTCTCCCACTGATTACTACAGAGACGTACCCAGGGTATACCTTGATGCGCTGATCATAGGTTCGAGTCCCGCGTGCCCCAAATTAGTATCTATAGGGCCGATTTGAGCTCACTATTGCCAGAATGTTACGATAATACATAGCTGCCACATTAGCCTTTCAGCGTAATATTCTCCCACTGATTACTACAGAGACGTACCCAGGGTATACCTTGATGCGCTGATCATAGGTTGGAGTCTAGCGTGCCCGAAATTAGTATCTATAGACCACTGCTGGCCCGCGCCGTACGTATGCCGTATCCGTGGCCCTGGCGGTACTCTGTTATAGTGGACGAGAACTGCGCGTTCGCTCTTTAGGTCAGACAAGACACGGGGGGCTAACACCTCACTGTGACACACGTGACACTTGTGTGCAAGGATAGTATAACTTTATAATATCCTTGCTTGTGTGTATACGTGCGTGTGTACTAGTACGTCAGACATTTGATACCACCACCACCACCGGATCATTATAGCAGCCAAACTTGTATGATGAACTATACGTTTTGATTCAAGAAGTCGACCGATATATATATATTTAATATATAGGTTTGCCCTGATATTAATTTATTACAAGTACTATAGGTATTGTATGTTAAATATGATATATATGGAGTCAATGAAGCAATAAACACATCACATTTCAAATAGGCAAGCATGAAATGGCTCTATAATACACAATAAACATAAAGTATAGTGATACAACTTGTAATTTATTGTTTGTTGATCTCTAGCCGCTTCAAATTTCCCTCCCTTAGGGAGTTAAGGGTGCTCCCGACCACCCTTAGCCTCGCGGTCCCGTAGCGAGTGAAAAAACGGTTTGAGCATCTCCCTTAGAGGCGCTACGAGGTAAAAGTCCGTTAGGGTAATACTTACGGGCCCGTAACTCTTTCGAGCATCTCTGCCCAGGACGTTAGTAGGGACCTCGCAGGTAGTGGAGGAAACACTCGCCAGGCCCCGCCACACACATGTGCACGCTCCATGAACAGTCGAGGCACCAGGAGGCTTCGCCGCACCCACAGTCTATAACGGTCATCCGACGCGCAGGTTGGAGGTGGGGCTTAGTGACGTCACGCGATCCAGGTGACAATACAGTGATACAGTGTGTACTCGCGGTTGCCACTCGGTGAAATTATGAATGATTTAATCATTATCTTTACTAGTAATGGATCATTGCATTACCTTATAACAACACAATTGGTAATAATGGACATGTTATTTACCAAATAAGCAGTACATGAAACAGCATGAATGTAATAAACAATACAATAAAAGGCTAAGTGGCATCGTGTTGGGGCGGGGGAGTATGTAACACGTGACTCTGACACGTGACTCAGCTGGCGCAGCCTAGTCCCTCCTTCCTCCCCCGCCCCAACACGATGCCACTTAGCCTTGTACTGTATTGTTTATTACAGCCATGCTGTTTTCATGTACTGCTTATTGGGTAAATAACATGTCCATTAATAGCAATTGTGTTGTTATAAGGTAATAGTCTATTACTACCACTGCTATTGCTACTACTAACACTACTATTACTACTATTACCACTACTACTTTACAACTACTACTATACGACTACTTCTACTGCTACTATTATTACTACTACTATTGTTACTATTACTACTACTACAACCACTACTACTACTACTATAGTATAGGGAGTAGTATTTATTATTATTTTTTTATTATTGTTGTTTTTATTGTTAGTTAGTTAGTTATATTATCTTAGAAATAGAATATGATAGGACATGAACGTGGGCGCACGGAGCGGATCCACCCGCCTCTCAGCTATGCTGCTGATAGAATGAGGCAGATCGAGAGGGCTTGGGGTGGCCTGGATCGCGTGACGTAGGTGCGCAGCGTGAGCCAAAACTCGTCCAGCCGTTCGGAAGACCGTTATAGACTGTGGCCGCACCAAGCGGTTGGCCTTCTCGTCCTCCTCTCCGTCAGCTATGGTGTATGAAACCCGAGGGTTTTGGTCCCTTATGGGGATGGTGTGAACCCTCTTTGAGTTCGAAGCCTGCACCGTCACGCCTAGTGCCGGCAAGGGCAGAACCTCATATGTTCCTGTAACGTGCCCGTCACCGGCAACGTGGACTTGCCTGGACGCCAGACCGTAACTGGTCACCTGGAAAACAACAAGGACAAGTTGCTCCAGTGTATAAAGTTGTTTCTCCAGGCAGTGCTGTGAGTCACTGAGAGACAAGTTACCGGGTGCCTCCTTCACCAACACTGCGTTGCTTCCCTTCTCTTGAGGGCGGTGGTGCCGCGCCAGGGTCTGCCGTGCCCAGGTGAACTCCGCCATCAGGGCACCAAACACACCCACAACCACCTCACACATGGCCACCAAGAACCTGAACACAAACACCTTACGTTCCTGCTCAGCCTCCTTGACCTGCCTCTCCAGGCAGTCCAGACGTTCCTTCCTGCCCATAACCAGGGGCAGCACCTCCCGCCAGCTGGCGTCCAGAGGAAAAACACACTCCGACAGGAGGCCCCTTGGGGAGAACAGCCAAGAAGCGGTGACCAGGCGCTCCCGCACCTGCCCCATGAGGTGTGGGGCCGTGCATCCCATCAATCCCTCAATCACCTGACACACACACACACGCACACACACACACGCACACACACACACACACACACACACACACACGCACGCACGCACGCACGCACGCACGCACGCACGCACGCACGCACGCACGCACGCACGCACGCACACTTTACCCGAGCCCCTGTCCACCCAGCAGTGAATGGGTACCGGGTGTTAGCCGGGGGTAACCGGGTGTAATCACCCGCCTCCCGGGGTGATGGCTTCGGCCAACACTAAAGATGAATGATAAGAATGTTGATATGGAGACGGGGCCATACGAGAGCAACTCAGGCCCTGTAAAATACAACTCGATGAATACACACACACACACACACACACACACACACACACACACACACACACACACACACACACACACACACACACATACTTGACACATATCTTTTATACTTGTAATATGAATAATAACTTCCTGCATTGAGTTGAGTACCGCATAGAGGGAAATGCAGCCGATATATAGAGATAGCGGTTAAGATGATATCAGTGGTGTGGTTTGAGTACACATAACAATTAACAAAGGAATCAAAGAGAACGCTTCTCACTGCATGGTTTAAGATAGAAATAAATCTGATGCAGTTTCCTTATCAGTGTTAAGACACCATAGACGTTACGATTTGCCGTCAGTTTTTGTCCGAACGCTTGCGTGCAATAACGTCTTTGATGTAGACAGCAGTATCGTAACACCACCGTTGTCTTTTTAATTGATCATAGTCTAGTAGCAGATGCGTCTCTTTTCTTAGTGACTAGGTTTGACCAAATAAAAGGACAACGGTGGTGATACGACTGTTTCGTCTACACCATGGAGGTTATCGCATGCAAGAGTTCGGAGGAAAACTGACGCAACATCGTAAGTCTATAGCATTCCTCTATCATACTTAACATTCTTTCATCAATCTTTTTTTTCTATTCCAAGAGTAGTATCTGGCAGAGAGAGAGAGAGAGAGAGAGAGAGAGAGAGAGAGAGAGAGAGAGAGAGAGAGAGAGAGAGAGAGAGAGAGAGAGAGAGAGAGAGAGAGAGAGAGAGAGAGAGAGAGAGAGAGAGAGAGAGAGAGAGAGAGAGAGAGAGAGAGAGAGAGAGAGAGAGAGAGAGGAGAGAGAGAGAGAGAGAGAGAGAGAGAGAGAGAGAGAGAGAGAGAGAGAGGAGAGAGAGAGAGAGAGAGAGAGAGAGAGAGAGAGAGAGAGAGAGAGAGAGAGAGAGGGGCTATTACGTAGAAGCAGACCAAGACAATTACATTACAGAGAAACACAGACAGCTTACACTCCCGTCCAGACCAGGCGGTCTGGAAGGAAAAGAAAATAGGTAAAAAAAAGTTAGAAAAATATAAGGGACGCGAAAATATGGGTTCAAAGGGTTCCTAAAAGGAAAGGCACTTATTTTTTTTGTTTCAAAGAGTTTATTGTATTGCACTTAACCACGGAAAGTGAATGCCTGTGACACTCTTGACAACATTATTGGTTAAGAAAAATTTGGTACAGTCCATCTATATGTGTCTGCTTATAAGTTTTAGAACGTTATTACTCCTTTTTCGAGAGGAGTTATCAATTTGAAATAGTTTAATAGAATCTACGTTTGTAAATGAATATTTTGAAACATTATATCAGTTTTCCTCTTGAACGGCGTTTTTATGAAAAGAACAAGCTATGGTGTCCATCCTCGTGCGATTTATTTCGCAGAGAAGAAATCAACTTTGTGGCTGCACATATTCTAGCCTCACGGTGTCATAAGAATTGTCTGTTGGCAGTGCGGGTGTTCACAACTATCTCTTACGCTGACACAACACGTCATCACGAATGACGCCATAAGGATGGAATAAACTCCATCTTGACTTTCAAAAACTGCGGCGAATGGAGCGAAGTTGGATGAATGACTCAACTTGGCTAATAGGAATATGCTGCACCCCCTCCCCCTCCCTTCACACCTAATAGAAGGGCGCAAGGCAAGCCTTGCCTTCCTCCTCCTCCACCATCCAACCTTAGTCCAACTCCTTGTCCTCTTCTTCCTCTTTCCTCCTGCTCCTCCTCTTCCTGCACCCCTAATAGCCCCTTCTACACTGTCAATAGCAGGTAACTATCAGCAAATCACCTGGTAATCGTAAATTTCCTATCCCATCTTCCAGTATAGTGAGGGGAGAGGGACGCGCGGCGGATTGGAAGGCATCATGAAGGGGCGGGAGGAGGTTTGGTAGAAGACTTGTAGATAGGGGGAGGGTTTGTAGGGAGGGGTGGCTAGGAGGAACGCAGGAGGAAGAGGAAATTATGTCTCTGGATATTCTTGGCAAGCGTTTCCCACGTACTGTTTGGTAGAAGATGGGGATGAATGATGTTGTCTGCCTCCCTCCCTCCCTGACTCCCTATCTTCCCTTTCTTCCTCTCCTCCCTCTGCGTACATGCAGGGAAGGGAATGCACGCGGGATATTTATTGCAATTGACAATCTGAGTTGAAGCAGCAATGTGGCGACATGCAAGTTGACAGTTTTGAGAACAATTTATTATGGAAATATTATTATAATTTTGCGTGAAATTTTCGCAGCGTTTGCTGGTTTCTGACCGTCGGTTTCCTTTCCGTTATCATCGTCTTGGGACTTTACTAAGCCTAAGTCTTGTTGAGGTTGTAAGTAATGACAGTGGGCGGGTGAAGGTTAGGCAAACTGTGGATCACTATCTCATCCTATGACTTTTTCGGGGCGGAGTGGCCCACACAGATCAAGGCTTGCCCTGCGCCGCGCATTACGCTGCCCACCCTATCATAACTGATTATATCATCTCCATAATATTATAACTCAGTTATCAGTCTGCCTCTCGGGCTATTGCTGCATCACACCGCGTTCATGACAAAGAGCACGGGCAAGACAAAAAAAAAAATATCAATGATATGAAATAAACAATGTTTGATATATGCTGAATATTCTATTTCACGCGTACACGCTGCCAAGAACCTTCGAAACACACGCACAAAATCACATATCTTTGAATTTTAGTATGGGTCCTGAAAAATTATATATATATATATATATATATATATATATATATATATATATATATATATATATATATATATATATATATATATATATATATATATATATATATATATATATATGGGGGGCGGTAGCGGAGTGGTTAGCGTCTCCGACTGGCGTTCTCGGTGACCCGAGTTCGATCCCCGAAGAAACCCAAAACCTTTCTGCACCGTCGAGTGGCCTAAGAACACCCACATGCCCTGCCCATCAACTCTACCTTCGATTGCGAGTGCATCGGAGGACACAGGGGGGCGGCATGAGCCTCTAATCAAAGGCGTCACTATAAGAATCCTGCCTGCGCCACCAACGGGCGAGGACCAACCATCAGAACCCTCAAGTGAACCTCCAGAGCTACCATCCGAGCCCTGGGTCACCACTGCCTACAGGCGCTATAGGCACAAATGTATATAAAAAATTAAAAAAATTAAATATATATATATATATATATATATATATATATATATATATATATATATATATATATTTGTGGCCCTCGATTTATAAGTTAGTGCCAAAGTGGGCCGCGATATAGAAGTTGGACCACTCTGACTTACAGTATTCTTCCTCCGTGTACCTGAAGGGCGTCAATCCGAGTCGAGAACCTTTGTGGTGAATGCTGCGCGTAGAATTATCCCTATCATTACAATTAACTATTCTCTTCAACTTTCATATACCGGGAGGACTTATTGTACTAGAACAATACACTTTTTAATCTCGCTCTACAGTAGATTTTAAACTTTTTCAATAGTACGATCTCTCTCTCTCTCTCTCTCTCTCTCTCTCTCTCTCTCTCTCTCTCTCTCTCTCTCTCTCTCTCTCTCTCTCTCTCTCTCTCTCTCTCTCTCTCTCTCTCTCTCTCTCTCTCTCTCTCTCTCTCTCTCTCTGGTACCTCATCCTCAAAGCCACGAGTAATGTCATTGAATAACATGGCTTCTTTTTCCATCACTACTATACTACTCTGTACAGGTTCTTACTCTCCTCCAGCGTGTTGCATTACTTAGCGCTCGTCTCATTACAGTTTGGGGAACATTCTCCTTGGCTTTCGAATCTAACCCTATGAGGTATATACACAGCTCCTTGCTAAACGCCGGTCCATATGGCTCCCTGACAGATGGCGATAAAGTGTAGCAAATGTAAAAACAAGTGTAAATACGGGGAGAGGGGGGGGGGAGAGAGAGAGAGAGAGAGAGAGAGAGAGAGAGAGAGAGAGAGAGAGAGAGAGAGAGAGAGAGAGAGAGAGAGAGAGAGAGAGAGAGAGAGAGAGAGAGAGAGAGAGAGGAGAGAGGAGAGAGAGAGAGAGAGAGAGAGAGAGGAGAGAGAGAGAGAGAGAGAGAGAGAGAGAGAGAGAGAGAGAGAGAGAGAGAGAGAGAGAGAGAGAGAGAGAGTCTCCCACATCTCAACATCTCAACTCCCATGCATTATCTCAAGGGTAACAACACAATAGGTATATTTAACTATTTTTCTTCTCGTGAACACTTCATAGAGAATTTCTGCTTCGGGTGGCCAACATTATGTAAGGTTGTTGGTGTTGTTTAGAAGTAACCATTTGGCCTCTACTGATGGGCTAACACTGAAGGACTGATTACACACTCGTATTGCATCACCTCAAAATATCATAAGAACATAAGAACATAAGAAAATAAGGAAGCTACAAGAGGCAGTGAGACCTACACGTGGTAGTTCCTGTTACTTAACACTACCTATATCCACCTCCCATCCATAACACTGTTTTGCATCCTTTTAAACTCTCTATTAACTCAACACTAACTATCTGACGACTGAGTCCATTCCAATCATTTACCACCCTATTTCTGAACCAGCTTCGTTGTGAGAAATATAATCTGCAGACAATCAAACATCCCAATGCAACTTTACATTTGACACACTATGAAAGCATTCCGTGGAAATCCTTAAGTAGCGGCAAAACGTCAAGACACGCTGCGATGATCATGAAACATTCGATCTTATCAAATCAAATATGGAGGACTTTTTTTTTCTTCAAAGAGTCTAAGAGTCCGTTCTAATGTGCTAATCCCTTTAACAAGACATTAATCAAAATTGACGTGAAAATAATGTCCATCGCAGGAGGTTGCGTTTCTATCCTACAGTCGTGACATGGCTAAATATTTACATGAGGCGGGATTATTACGCTCTTATTCCCACGCGAGGCATTACGATTGATAAGGTTCAGCGCCCTGTCAGCTCCACAGGATTTATTGTACTGCTCAGAAATTCTAAAGCTTCTGACAAAGAGTTTGAAGGAAGTGCGTGCCGCGAGACCCACCTGCTCCTTCCTTACCCCCCTCTTTCCCCCCTCCCCGCGATTGCATTACTGCTTAAAGACTATTTGAGCATGGTCGTTGTGTGTGTGTGTGTGTGTGTGTGTGTGTGTGTGTGTGTGTGGTGTGCGTGTGCGTGTGCGTGTGCGTGTGCGTGTGCGTGTGTGTGTGTGTGTGAAGAGAGAAAGAGAGAGAAAAAAAACCACCTAAATATAAACATAACAGGATAAAGATGTGTTTGAGGGTGGCAAATACACAGGCGCCATGCAAAACAAAACAAGATGTAGATCTATAGAACAGAGACAGTTGGTGGGCAGACAGCAGATAGGTGTGAATGTGCAGTGGCGGCTCGCGATAAAATAAAATGGAGGGACTGCAAGCTTCACACAACAGTAGGATGCACAAATTTGACCTACCTCACGGAACTGAGAATGGCCAGTATCACGTATGAGGTGTAGTTGATACTTACGGATTTCAGGGCTTGGTAGTAGTGTTGGTGATAGAAGGGATGGTGGGGGTGGTAGTGTTGGTGGTAGAAGGGGTGGTGGGGGTGGTAGTGGTGGTGGTAGAAGGGTGGTGGGGGTGGTAGTGGTGGTGGTAGAAGGGGTGGTGGGGGTAGTAGTGTTGGTGGTAGAAGGGTGGTGGGGGTGGTAGTGGTGGTGGTAGAAGGGATGGTGGGGGTGGTAGTGTTGGTGGTAGAAGGGGTGGTGGGGGTGGTAGTGTTGGTGGTAGAAGGGGTGGTGGGGGTGGTAGTGGTGGTGGTAGAAGGGGTGGTGGGGGTGGTGGGTGGTAGAAGGGTGGTGGGGGTGGTAGTGTGGTGGTAGAAGGGGTGGTGGGGGTGGTAGTGGTGGTGGTAGAAGGATGGGGGTGTAGGTGTGGTAGTGTGTGGTGTGGGGTAGGATACAGATATGGTCGGTACCGCTGTGTTTAGTGTGAAAAGTTGAGTTTGGCATATTTACTCGATTTCCAGTCAAGGGTAATTTGAAGGCGAAAATCGATGTAAACAGGATGATGAGACGGGTCACTGGTTATTTAGAAATGCTCAAATTCGATGTTAGTTTTTTAAACATAATGTAACTGAAATAAAGTCGGTACACAGCTTCTTGAACATAAAATATGGAGAAATACTTACTCGATTTCCAATCTAAAATAGGTAATTTCCGAAAGGCATCACCACAGTACACAAGCATATGTAAAACAAGAAGTGATCGAGACCAGGGTGCACTTTAAATCTTCAGAATCCAAGACCTTCCTAAAATTTCACAAGATAGACAAATTCCCAGATGTTATATAACATAAATGAAATGAACCCTAAAATCTGGTACATGCTTACCTTGAATGAAAACACTGGAGAATACTGAATAATCCCCCCTAAACTAAATAGACAAAAAATATCAAGCCATGCCTTTATTCCCAATATTGCGAAATCAAGAAGTGCTCCCTGGACGAGACTGACTGCCTCAGCCGCAGCTCACTGTAAAAATATACACCCGAGGAGGTTGGCGCGGCGGCTGCGCAGACATGAATCGACAGCCAAATATGAAAAACTAAAATTTGGTATGGTTTAATGAATCATTAGTACGTAGTTAAATAATTCATACATAGTAATGCTTTTATTATTTTTTAGTAGTTGTAATCAATTCTACGTCGCTAAAGAGCTATACCGGCAGTGAGTGTCTGGGGGTACTGCAAACTACTGCAGCCATAGCCACTGTGTAGTGTTGTTATGTTGTGTTGTATGCGCTGTGTGTGACTGTCGTGTGTGTGTTTACCTTTACCTAGTTGTAACATAAGGAAGAGCTATGTCGTACTGTCCGTCCAAATCTACTATGATCCATGTTGTTGTCTTATGTGTGTGTGATGTTGTGTGGTGTGTGTGTGTGTGTGTGTGTGTGTGTGTGTGTGGTGTGTGTGTGTGTGTGTGTGGTGTTGTGGTGTGTGTGTGTGTGTGTGGTGTGTGTGTGTGTGTGTGTGTGTAGTATGTTGTGTGAGTGTGTGTGTGTGTGTGTGTTGTGTGTGTGTGTGTGTGTGTGTGTGTGTGTGTGTGTGTGTGTGATGTGTGTGTGTGTGTGTGTGTGTGTGTGGTGTGTGTTGTGTGTGTGTGTGTGTGTGTGTGTGTGGTTGTGTGTGTGTGTGTGTGTGTGTGTGTGTGTGTGTGTGTGTGTGTCGTGTGAGTAAATGTGTGTGGTGTGTGTGTGTGTGTGTGTGGGTGTGTGTGTGTGTGTGTGTGTGTGTGGGTGTGTTGTGTGTGTGTGTGTGTGTGTGTGTTGGTTGTGTGTGAGTAATGATGTGTGAGTGTGTGTGTGTGTGTGTGTGTGTGTGTGTGTGTGTGTGTGTGTGTGTGTGTGTGTGGTGTGGTATGTGATGTGTGTGTGTGTGTGTGTGTGTGTGTGTGTGTGTGTGTGTGTGCTGTGCGTGTGAGTAATGTATGTGGAGGTGTGTGTGTGTGTGTGTGTTGTGTTGTGTCTGTTGTGTGTGTGTGTGTGTGGGGTGTGTGTGTGTGTGTGTGTGTGTGTGTGTGGTGTGTGTTGTGTGTGTGTGTGTGTGTGAGTGAATGTATGTGTGAGTGTCTGTGTCTGTGTCTGTGTCTGTGTCTGTGTCTGTGTGTGAGTGTGTGTGCGCGTGTGTGGGCGGGCGAGTGTGCAGGACTTAGGAGGATCGATACACCTGTTACTTGGCCGTCCTGCTCTTCCCCTGCCTACCTGCTTCTGCGCGCCGCCCCTGCTACCTGAGGAACACAGGTACTCAGGAGGCCCACCAGCACTACTATAAAACTATATAAAACTATATAAACTATACTATATATTACTATACTATATATTACTACTATACTCACCTGACGAAGACATGAAGTCCTGTATCTGCGGCCAGGCCAGACTGTGAGCGAGAGAGAGAGAAAAAAAAAAGGTTAGAATTAGTGGTATGCAGGTGGTGGTGATGATAGTGAGGTTGTTGTTGTTGGTGGTGGTGGTAGTAGTAACAGTAGTATAGTAGTACTAGTAGCAGCAGTAGTAGAAGTAGTAGTAGTAGTAGTAGTAGTAGTAGTAGTAGTAGTAATAGTCGTAGTCGTAGTTGTTGTAGTAGTAGCAGTAGGAGGAGGAGGAGGAGGAGGAGGAGGAGGAGGAGGAGGAGGAGGAGGAGGAGGAGGAGGAGGAGGAGGAGGAGTAATAGTTGTAGTAGTAGTAGTAGAAGTAGTAGTAGTACCAGCAGCAATAGTAGTAGTAGTAGTAGTAGTAGTAGTAGTAGTAGTAGTAGTAGTAGTAGTAGTAGTAGTAGTAGTAGTGAAGCGGTTCTGTTAGTGGACGCAAGAAACGCGTTTAACTCCATCAACAGAAAAACAATGCTTCATAATATAAAAATCAAGTGTCCTTCCCTGGCTACATACGCCGATAACACTTATAGTGAACCCTCTAAATTATATGTAAATAGGAGTGGTAGCAATAAGGCTAGGGTGTTAGAGTCAAGGGAAGGAACAACTCAAGGTGACCCAGTGGCCATGGCGATGTACGCCCTTGGCATGTCAGTCCTTCAAGACGTGATTGCGTTTGAAAAAACCAAGGTGAAGCAGGTGGCATATGCTGACGACCTGTCAGGGGCCGGCAAATTACAGGACCTAAGCCACTGGTGGGGGTTAATACATGCCAAT
>JACEEZ010022462.1:688004-729118 GCA_016584305.1 Chionoecetes opilio
GATACGTACATTATCCTCAACCCATATTTGCACTCCGAACATCAAAAGACGCTGAGCACGCAAACACGCACACAAAAAGAAAGAAAGAGAGAGAGAGAGAGAGAGAGAGAGAGAGAGAGAGAGAGAGAGAGAGAGAGAGAGAGAGAGAGAGGAGAGAGAGAGAGAGAGAGAGGAGAGAGAGAGAGAGAGAGAGAGAGAGAGAGAGAGAGGAGAGAGAGAGAAGAGAGAGAGGAGAGAGGAGAGAGAGAGAGAGAGAGAGACTACATTATACCCAACCCACCCAGTTACGATTCTTTATATAGTCTCTGAGTGCAGCAAAACGTCGATCTTGAGCTGAAACACCCATTTCCACGTAGGTAAAAATAAACACTACACACGTACGTACATACATCAGTAGTGATGTGATCCGGTTAGACAGTATAATTTTCATGACTCTTTTAAATACAGCGTTTCAGTAATTGTTGTCGCTGTATGGGGAATATTTCTCGGAATTATCTAGCATAAAAGATACACACACACAAAATATATTCAATCATTTCCAGGTAACAGTACGAGTTCCGATTTCAAGAAAAAATAAGAGTAATTAACATCGCGGAAAAATGTATGGCTATGTGGCTATGGCTATTACGGTTAATTAATGGCTACTCCTTACTCTTTATTTCCTTTGCCAGGCTAGTTACCTTAAACTCGTAATTAATTTTTGCACTTAGCTTCAACCTTATAATTGTTCCAACTAATGCAATATACTGATTCCTAACATTTCCTTGGGCTGTCTAGAGTCTCTTAACCCTTCACGCCCAGATCTTTCCTTTACTAAAAAAAAATGTCTGTGTTAGCCATAGAATTACGAAAAGTGACTGAATATGCCAAATTAATTAGTGGACACGGATACTAAACAGGTCATATCTATAAAAGAATTGCTTATATTCACTAAAAATCGTCTAATGGTATCCAAATACAATGAAATTAGTGCTGGGCCTCAAGGGGTTACCTTGAGGCCCAGAAACGTATATTTCCATTGTAAATTTGGTGCCATTAGACGATTTTAGTGAATATAAGCAATTCTTTTATAGATATGACCTGTTTAGTATCCTTGTCGACTAACTAATTTGGTATATTCAGTCACTTTCGTAATTGTATGGCTCCTCAACAGACGATTTTTATAGCAAAGGAAAGATCTGGGCGTGAAGTGGTTAAATACGTTTCTTTGAAGTCCTGTGTAATGTTTAGTTTAGCAGTCATGCATTTGGGATCATTATTTTGTGATCTTTTGATCTAGGTATATCAAATATTTTGCTCCTGACCAGCAAACTACTTGTTTATCAAAATTGTTTATGCCTTTCAGCACTGCCGTCACTGACTCTACTCACCTGAAGGGAGTCTAGGAGTGCCGTGGTGATAAGATACATCATAGACCACTGTATACCTGGACTGCGCACGGAATATCGGCCTGTTGCACAAGGGCCTGAAGTCGGAGGGCCACTCGGATTCATATATATATATATATATATATATATGAATCCGAGTTATATATAATATAATATATATATATCTATATATATATATATATATATATATATATATATATATATACGGATCATATAGACTGGTTATCAGTATAATGATATACTGTAATCTTCGTAAATGTTTGTTCATAATATTATCAAATAAAAAACAGTAAAACACGCTAAAGAAATGCCATTACGAGACTCTGAAGAAATATGCATGAACTTCAATTCACATTCACTTCAACTCTTCGCCATTTAAAACTTTGCGCGTCAACTTTTATCATGAAGGGTGTCAATAGAAGCACTATTTTATTAGCTTTCCATTGATTATATAGTTTTCTGATAAATGAATTAGAAACCATGCATATATTAGCGTTAAATAAATAAATAAAATCATCAATCGGGTAATTTTCCCGATTGATGAGGTTATTTATTTAGTTAACGTTAATTTTATACATGGTGCTAATTCATTTATCAGAAAACTGAAATATATAGTAAATAAGTTCATCTTTCAGCACGTGCCATCAAAAGTGATAAAAAGCTCTTAAAAAAAAGTCGTTAAAGGTCGTTTGTCTATTTTCTTGAGAAATTATAAGTACACATAAGTACACATAAGTACACATAAGTAACATAAGTACACAATAAGACACATAAGTACACATAAGTACACATAAGTACACATAAGTACAGATAAGTACACATAAGTACAGATAAGTACACATAAGTACAGATAAGTACACATAAGTACAGATAATACACATAAGTACAGATAAGTACACATAAGTACAGATAAGTACACATAAGTACAGATAAGTACACATAAGTACAGATAAGTACACATAAGTACAGATAAGTACACATAAGTACAGATAAGTACAGATAAATACTTATGCACAGTTAATATAGTTATTCAGAAGTGTACCCTTCCTTGCAAGATATCAAAGGATGTAACTTTTGAAGAAAAAAAAAAAAAAAAAGAGGGGGTAAAAGTAAGTATTATGTGGAGACAACAAAAGGGAATCGTGAAATGCGCCTCAAAACTACAAAGAAACGTATCATTGCTGTCGTGTATCGGATAGGTACAGACAGCGTATTGTACGCGACAGAAAGGCAAGCTGACGGTCCAAACGAAAAAAAAAAAAAGTAGTCACAGTGGGCAGTGAAGAAATTAGAAAATGTGTTGGTAGAAATAGAAAGAAGAGTAGAAAGTTGAACTTTGTCATATTCGATCCAACTACGTATATGTATAGTGGTTGTTTATTAAATAATAATAAAAATAACAATAATGATAACAGTAATATTAATAACAATGATGATAATCATGATAATAATGATAATAACAATAATAATGATAATAATGATATTGATAACAAACCAATAACAACACGAGTGATAACTGATAATATGACGGGCACTGGATTAAAACACAACTGGATTACGGGCAGTGGATGCCGACGTAATGGCTCTGGCTTAAGGCTGTCACGCCGGACTAGAACCTCCTGAGGAGAGACAAGGAGAGGTATGTCAGGAGTCTCGCTGAGGATGTCGAGGGTCATTTGAACGCTAATGACCTCCGACCCGCCTACCGAGCCCTGAAGAAGCTCCGTTCCAAGTCTCCTTCTCGGGCGAGTGCTATTCGAACAGCAGATGGGCGCCTCGTGTCGGGCATGGATGGGCAGATGGCTCGTTGGGCTGAGTACTTTGGGCAGTTGTTCACGGTGGACCCCCCAAAACTGAGCAGCTTCACACCACTGGGTTACAGGCAGTGGATGCCGATCCTCCATTGACGAAACCCCACCCTCTCTTGACGAAGTCAGAGAGGCTGTAGCAAAGTTGAAGGGTGGAAAGGCAGCTGGTGTTTGTAATATCAGTGCGGAGCTCCTCAAAGCTGGGGGTGAGGCCATGATCCGCGGGTTGCATGCTGTCCTGACTGCCGTGTGGCAATCAGGTACCATTCCTCCTGACTGGAAAAGGGGGCTGGTCGTCCCTATCTGGAAAGGGAAAGGGGGACCGTCAGGACTGCAACAATTACCGCGATATTACACTGCTCAGCGTACCAGGCAAGGTGCTTGCCCATCTATTGCTGACACGAATTCGCAGTCATCTGGTGAAGCATCAGAGACCTCAGCAGTCTGGGTTCACGCCTGGTAAGTCAACAACGGACCGTATCCTAGCGCTTCGTGTCCTGGTGGAACGCCGACGTGAGTTTCGACAGGGGGTGCTTGCAGCCTATGTTGATCTCAAGAAGGCGTTTGACTCAGTGCATCGTGAGTCACTCTGGGATCTTCTGCGACTTCGAGGGATTCCTGCAAGGACTATTGGTTTGATAACTGGTCTGTATTCTGGGACTGAGAGTGCTGTGAAGTGTGGGGCAGGTGTATCCAGCTTCTTTCCTGTGAATACAGGAGTGAGGCAAGGGTGCGTCCTTGCCCCATCACTTTTCAACGCTTGTATGGACTGGGTATTGGACAAGGTTGTAGATCAAAGTGATTGTGGAGCATCCGTCGGCAACACCAAGATCACTGATCTTGTTTTTGCCGATGATGCAGTAATCTTTGCTGAGTCGCTGGAGGTCCTGGTGATGGCTCTCGAGGCGCTGCACGAGGAGGCAAAGCCTTTGGGACTTGAGGTCTCCTGGCTCAAGACCAAGGTCCAGGTATTTGGAGACTTACTAGATGAAGCAGTACAGTCTGTTCATGCGTGTGGCGAGGACATTGAGATCTTGGAAAGTTTTACATACCTTGGTAGCGCAGTCCATAATGACGGCGGGTCACGTCAAGAAGTCTTACGACGGATTGGCATAGCCCACGGTGTTATGGACTCGCTCAGCGGGAGTATTGGCGTTGTCGGTACCTGTGCAGGAGGACAAAGATCCGGATCTTCAAGTCGCTTGTGATCCCTGTCTTACTCTATGGTTGTGAGACAGGACACTAAATAGTGACTTGAAGAGACGAATCAATGCCTTTGGTAATAAGTGTCTTGGCAGAATCATGGGGTATCGCTGGGATGATTACGTGTCAAATCAGCGATTGCACCGTGAGACTGAATCGAGGCCTATTACCTGCATAGTCCGTCAGCGCCAACTTCGGCTTATGGGCATGTGGCACGCTACCCTGAAACCAATCCTTCCCATCGGGTTGTATCTGTAAGAGACACTCCGGCGTGGAGGAGGCCAAGGGGGCGCCCACAAGGCTTGTGGCTGGGGCAAGTTGATGTTTCTTGTCGAGAGCTGCTTGGTATGGGAAAGGAGCCTGCATGGGAACTCGCGCGTGGTGACCCCCGGGAGTGGCGTCGTAGGGTGGGCGAGGCGACGCGCCCCCCGGCGTATGCCCCAATGATTGATTGATTGATGCCGACCCCCGTTACGAAACCGCACGAGTTCTGTTTGGCCTCGACCAGTCTTAGATATCATAATCATATTAAAAAATTGTATTATATAATTTAATTTCGATGTGGAATTAGTTTTGTAATCTACGTAAGGCTCAGGTTTAAACTTCATCTTTCAATGGCTTGTCTCCAAGTAATTAATCCCTCGAACTCCCACGCTCTTCCGCCATATCTGCTTCCCACACACACACACACACACACACACACGCACAGACACACACACACACACACACACACACACACACACACACACACACACACACACACATACACACACACACAGACACATACACACACAATATTCCGGGAAAGCAAAACAATTGTCCCTGCTTCATTAAATTGACATTCTGAAAATCCACCGGTATACCGACTCTGACACAAGCACACCAGTTTAACTACTGTCTCGTTAACAGTTCTTACTTCTTAGAATCCAAAACGAAATGGTATTGTAGTGCGACAGGTTTGTGATCAGTTTCTTTGCCTTGAAATGCCTCGAAAGAATATAGAAGAAAAAATACAAAGATAACTGAAAAAAATTTGACCGCGAGAAGTTTTCAGCAGTTGCAAATAATATTTCTAGATTATGTTTAAACTCAAAGAAGGTTTAAAGGTTACTAAGCTGCACGTAATCTGATATATTCTATGATAGGCTTTAGTTATTCAGCAACAGGAAGTTAGTCGTCATTACGTAGTAGTTGAGCCACAGGTAATTAGTGTTGATGCTATTCATGCTATTCTAATCTTAAGTAATTCTGCACCAGAAAAATAATCCTGATGCTGTCCTAGTGTTTAGTCATTCAGGTAGAGGTAATGATTGCTAATGCTGTTCTAGTCTTAGGTCATTCTGCTAATTCTAGACTCAATACGAATATTAGTTTAATTATTAGTTATGGTGATGTATATAAATGATGGAACAGTCTAGGTGAGGTGATGGGTATGGAGTAGCGTCTGATACCTGATGATTGCATGTGGCGGTACATTAAGTGTTGCTGCCGATGGTATTCTTTGGAACTTTGACGCGACAAAGAGCAACTCCAATCATGGCCATAAACACAACGACTCTACACGCATTACACTCACTACCATCAACTGTTACTATCACTCTGCCCACTAGCCACGACCACAATCTTCGAAGGGGTATTATTCCAGATGAACACCGAATTCACATTGGTGGACGAAACTATTTTTTTCTGGTGAGTTTTGGTGTGTTTTGAATTAATCTGCTAACCGTTTCTGTCGCAAATCTTTTTTTCTTCTTTTTTCTTTTTTAGTTAGATAAAGATTAGGTTCGGTATAGGTTAGGTATAGGTTAAGTATAGGTTAGGTAAGGGTTAGGTATAGGTTAGGTTAGGTAAAGGTATAGGTTAGGTAAAGGTTAGGTTCAATTTGTTTTGTTTTTTCATTTTTGTTGCAAATTACTTAAAAAAAAAAAATAATAAAAAGTGATTTGCGACAGAAACGGTTAGCAAATTTGAATTAATTTGCTAACCGTTTCTGTCGCAAATCACTTTTTATTATTATTTTTTTTTTTTTAAGTAATTTGCAACAAAAATGACAAAAACAAACAAATGAACCTAACCTTACCTAACCTATACCTTTACCTAACCTATACTTAACCTATACCTAACCTATACCTAACCTAATCTTTATCTAACTAAAAAAGAAAGAAGAAGAAAAAAAGATTTGCGACAGAAACACATCAAAACTTACCAGAAAAAAAAAGAAGAGTTTCGTCCACCAAAGGAAGTTCGGTGTTCATCTGGAAATTTACCTTCGAAGGTAACTACTACACTACCATCAACGACAACATGCAAAATATTGGTGACAGATGGACATTTTTTAGTCAGATGAAGTTTGATGATTGATAATATAATTGCATCGTAATTAATGTTGGATAAGAAAATCCTCATAATAGGGACACCGTATTTACGGGAGACTTGTGGGGAGGCGGTAGCAGAGTGGTTAGGTCTCCGTGGCGTTCAAGGACACGAGATAGAACGAAAATCATTTTAAAATCTTTCTGCACCGCGGTGGCCTAAGAAAAATTAGGCAAAAAATTTAAAAAAATTTAAGGCACACTGTAGATTTTTTTGTTTTTTTATGAAAGACTTAAAAAAATTTAAAATTATGCGCGCTCGTCATGATAAAAAGATCACTAGATCACGAAATAAACGTACATAAAAAAGATCAGAATGGGATGTGGTTTTGAGTGTGCAATTAGGTTCTACTCTATCCTCGAAAGGTATTGGGGCGGGGTTCGAGCCAAGGGGTGTTGTTTCCTACAAAATTCCAACGGGTTTTTATTACTGGAGTGTTAATATAAGAGCAGAAGTTATTCAAAGCGTATTTGGGGCTATAGTTGTACTATGTTGTGTATTTTTTGTCCCGTTTTTTTTGGTGGAAAGGTTTGCTAAAGCAAGAAAAGCGGGAGACCAAAATTATTCTAGGTATTGCTAATTTGCTTAGAGAGGAGATTAAAGCTTTTGATGTACTACACTCATGTAAAGGCGTAAGTAAGAAGCGATCTGATCAAAGTATTTTTAAGGATTTAAATCAAGATTGGGAAAAGGGGTTAGAAATGGATTAACAAGAAGTAGAAATTTGGAAAAAATTTGTAGATAAAAAAAGGAGATAAAAAGGTTGGGGTCACAAATAGGATAGTAACTTTTAACATAAACTCAGTTACCGGGTTTTTGTGCAAAGTCGGTAGTTTAAAAAAAGACTCCCCATCTATATATTATCTCTTCTAATCTATCTTCTATCATCTATTTATCATCAAATTTATTATCACTATCTATCTATATTATCTATCTTCTATCTATCTATCTATCTATCTTTTATCATCTATTTTATTATATATATTATATAAAATATATATTATAAATAATATATTAATTATATATATAAATATATAATATATATATAAAAAGGGGTGAAAAGAAATGTAGATATTTATATTACAAGAACCCCCACTCATAGGTCTAGGTTTTTTAGTTTCCTATATTTAGATGATTTTTTATGTTCTCATCACTAAAAAAAACCACTGGGCACGAAAACTAGCCACAGCAGCAGGGCATAGTATGGCAGAGTAGAAAATGCAATCACCACCACCACATCACATAGTGGAGGTTTATAGGTTGCATGCCCTTTCTACGAGTCCTAAAGCCGATGTTTCCTCCCCCCCCCCACAACGGGCGGCCAAGGGCCGCGTTAAAACAGCGAGCACATTGGCGGGCCAACGGTAAACCATTCGCATCACCACAATAAAAATATTTACATCAATATAGACATTAAAATGTAATATAGCCCGAAAGCCACTATCATTTAGTTTTTTTTTAATTTTTATGTTAGCGCGATGCATTGCACCAGATGGTGTGCGACGCTTTCTATCCCAAAAATAGTTTTAAAAATGTCCCCCCCACCCCCCGATCTAACACAGCCCAGCCTAATTGGCGGGCGGGTTTGAAAAATACAATTTCCTGGGGGATGGTAAAAAACCTTAAGAGTTTTTAACTTATAGACAGGCATCAAGTTCTTAATGTTCAAGTCAGTTCTTCCTTATGGAAAGTTTTATTCTCCTCGAGACCGTATAAAGCACCCCTTTCGAACCCATCTTTTAGTGAATTATAACTTGTATACCGGTCTCTGTGCTGTCTTCATATCCAAGCGAATGAAGAATGTATCGTGTTTGGGTTTTTAAGAAGCAAATGACAAAAAGACAATAGGTTTTGGCCGGTGAAAATTTTATGTTTTTCAAAAAATCCCACAATGCACTGAGGGGCGGGAACGGCGGGGAAGGAGGCGGCAGGGGGGTGTGAAGTGGGGGTATGACGCCAAGGGCGGCCACTGGCTTTTTTTTCCAAAATAATTAGGGAAAACTGATAAAATATCTAAAATTATTTAGTGAGTTCCAAGAGGGTTAGGGGTGCCTTGGGGCCCCCTTTCAAAGGGAAAGATTAAAAGTTTTTTTTAGGAAATTTTGGGTTTGGGTCTTCTAACTCTTCACCAAAAAACTAAAAAGTGAAGCAAAAAGGACCAAATGAAAAATTTTGGGATATCGTACAGAAGGTGTCACGGTGATATGGACACGCTCAGAACGATTTTTGGCGTTGTCGTACCTGTTCAGGGGACAAAGATTTTCAAGTCGCTTGTGATCAAGTTTTTACTCTATGGTTGTGAGCTGGACACTAAATCGATTGGAAGGCGAATCGATGCCTTGGAAATAAGGTCTTCGCAGAATCATGGGTTATCGCTGAGATGACTAGGAAAATCAACGATTGCACCGTGAGATGAATCGAGGCCTATTCCGCATAGTCCGTCGCCCCAACTTCGGCTATATGGGCATTGGCACGCTCCCCTGAAACCGATCCTTCCCATCGGGGTTGTATCTTAAGAGCAACCGGTTTTAGGAGGGCCCAAGGGGGCCCCACAAGGGGTCGGGTGGGGAAATTGAGTTCCTGTCAAAAGTTGTTATTTTGGGAAGGGAGCCTGCTGATGGGGACTCACGCATGGTGACCCCCCGGGAGTGGGTCGGGGGTGGGCGGACGACCGCCCCCAAGATTGATTGATGTAATAAAATTATTAATTTTCGACCGCTGTATTGAAGGGGGCAAAGCAGTTAATCTTAGCGGGGCAAAAAGATTCGGATTGATGCAAGACAGCGTTTTCAGCAGGAACCATTTTCTAGGTCAGCGAGGGACGGGGTTTTCGGCCCGGGGGGCTATCATGGCTCTTTCCCCCGCCCGCTCCATGCTTCTTGTTTTGGCGGGGTCTCCTGCCATACTTTTTTTTTCTCCTTGCCCGCCTTTTTTTCCCCTGCGATTGTATATTAGCAATAGAGATTGACAAAAAAAGGGCTCAGGCAGTTCAGTGAATACATCAAAAGGGTGTGCAAAAGGGATACAAAAATGCTTTTTATCCCCAGATTAATCCAACGAACCCATTAGCCTTTAAACCCCCCCACACACACAGAGAGAGAGAGAGAGAGAGAGAGAGAGAGAGAGAGAGAGAGAGGGGAGAGAGAGAGAGAGAAAAAGAGAGGGAAGAGAGGGGAAAAGAGAAGAGGAGAAGAGAGAGAGGGGGGGGGGGGGGGGGGGGGGGGAGAGAGAGAGAGAGAGGAGGAGAGAGAGAGAGAGGAGAGGAAAAGAGAGCGAGAGAGAGAGAGGGGAGAAGAGAGAGAGGGCGCACTAAAGGTGGTGGAGTTGTAGCAAATGGCAGGGAGTTTAGTTGCGCCCAAACAGAGCAGTGTCCCTCAGGAAGCTGCCTCGGCCCCCCGCTCTGGAATATTATTTTTAATGATTCCTAATTTAATCCCACTCGAGGGCCCATGCCGAGATCTCACCTGACGCAGAGCTAGGCCCAGGGAGGGACTGCCCCTGCGCCCGATGAACACGACGCTGACCGCATCGTGGCCTGGGGAAAAAAGTGGGAAGTAAAAATTTTCCCTCATAAAAACCAGCGCTCCTTTTCTTAGGGCGAGCGAGCCCCGCGCCTTACCTGCGATGGGAAGACACGGGCCCCAGGACAGGTGGAGGTGCTGGGGGTCACCTACGACTGCAGGGTGCCTTCAAAGCCCACATTGAGCGGCTCCAGAGAGTTTCGGGGAAGTGGCATCCCTGAGGGGGATGTCATGGCTCCTTGACAGCAAGGGGCTGGAAGTCCCCTACAAGGGCAGGGCCGCTTTTATGGAGTACGCGTGCCTGGGGGGGCGGCGCGGCCCAAAAAGTACCTGGCTTCCCCTTTACAAGGTACAGGGTCGCGGGTGAGGCTCATTAAGGGGGGAGCGGTGCCGGGGAGGAACCAGACTTTACAGCCCTTTACACCGCCGAGACGTAGCGGGCCTCACCGTGATGTAAAGGTGCTCAGCACGGGTGCCTCACCTCCAACACTCCGCCACCCCTACGGGGGGCCCAGGGTTAAACAAGAGCCGTGGGCCCCGCCCCCCCAGAGTACTACGCCCCGATGTGTACTTGCACCACCAGCGCAGTTCGTCTGCTTACGCGACTTGGGGAATGTCCCTTGCCTCGCAAACCCCGCCTTGGGGTAAAACTGTTCGATTCAGGGAAATTGTGAAAAGCGTGGCTCCGAGGGAAGGGAAGTACAATTATCACGAGTTAGGGGTTTTAGATAGGGAACATAATTTTTTCTCCTTTTGCCTGAAAAGTTAAAAATTTTTAGAATGTAAATAGTAACTTACTCTGTAATGATGTTTTTTTTTTAACTCTGTTAAAATTTAAAAAAAAAAAAAAAAAAAAAAAAGAGGAGAAGAGAGAGGGGGGAGAGGAGAGAGAGAGAGAGAGGAGAGAGGAGAGGAGAGAGAGGAGAGAGAGAGAGGGAGGAGAGAAGGGGAGAGGAGAGAGAGAGAGAGAAAAGAGAAGAGAGAGAGAGGGGGGGGGGGGGAAAATTATGATATCTAAAAGCATGGGGGAGTGGTTTGGATATGTCTTAAAAGCCTTTAAAACGGTCCACGTTGTGCCCCTACCATCATTATCATTATCATCATCAATTATTATCATTATCTGTATTACTATTATCTCTTTACCATCAGAATCAATATTATTACTATTACGATCGTTATCAATGTTATCATTATTATCATTTTCATTATAGCATTATTATTATCATAAATATTATTACCGCCTCACTCATCATTATCATCATCATCATTACTGTCTCACTATTATCATTATCTTAGATGTCATATTACCTGTCTCACTCATCATCATCATCATCGTCATTACTGTCTCACTCACTATCATCATCATCGTCATTACTGTCTCGCTCATCATCATCATCATCGTCATTACTGTCTCACTCACTATCATCATCATCGTCATCACTGTCTCACTCACTATCATCATCATCGTCATCACTGTCTCACTCATCATCATCGTCATTACTGTCTCGCTCATCATCATCATCATCGTCGTTACTGTCTCACTCACTATCATCATCATCGTCATCACTGTCTCACTCACTATCATCATCATCGTCATCACTGTCTCACTCATCATCATCGTCATTACTGTCTCACTCACTATCATCCATCATCGTCATCATCATTGTCTCACTCACTTTCATCATCATACGTCATTACTCACTCACTATCATCATCGTCATTACTGTCTCACTCATTATCATCATCATCATCGTCATTAGTCTCAATCACTATCATCATCATCATCGTCATTACTGTCTCACTCATTATCATCACCATCGTCATTACTGTCTCACTTATCATTATCTTAATGTTATTACTACCTCTCACTCACTATCATCATCATCATCGTCATTACTGTCCTCATTATCATCACCATCGTCATTACTGTCACTCATTAATCATCATCATCATCACCATCACCAGTACACTCGTCACACGTGTTCTATTCCTGTCCCGCCATCGACCGAGGCCACGCTGACAACCGCGCCTCGCCGCTGCGGTCCCCTCCTTACTTCCTCTTCACCCTTAAAATAGCCACAAATTGCTGTGTCAGTTCCTCCGATCAATTCCCTCACCACGATATTTTCAGGTCGGCGGAAGAATAAAAGCCTTTCCCGTCAGCAAAAAGAGAGCGGGCTAATTAACGTGTTTTCCAGAATTAGAATGTGAGGTGAAAAATACGTAGAGGGGCAGACGGTCAAGGCTGCAACGCTTCCTCGCTCCTGTGGTTAAGGGTGCGTATTAAGGCAGGGCGAGGCTTCACCCCTTCCCTGCACTGCATTCAGTCTTTAGGGCTCCCACTAACGATCTCAGTGGCGGCAGTCCAGATAACTGTCCTTAAAAATATTTCTTAATATAAGACTAACACTTATGCTGACCGGATTTTTTTTCACTTTTTTATTTAATTAATTTGTTACATAAGAACACAAGAAAATAAGGAGGCTACAAGAGGCACGAGGCCTACACGTGGTAGTTCCTGTCATCCTCGTGGTAGTTCCTGCTGTTTTTTATATTTACTGAAACATTTGTTTCTTGAAGCTTCTGAAAGCAAAGGGATACACACTCGTAAAGTATTAAGTAGGAGCTGGAGCTGCTGATGCCTTCATCCACTCTATATGAAGAGGTCCCGTTGGGGTCAGCACTCCACCCAAAGCCTGTGGTTCTGGTAGTCCAGGCTGGCTAACACGTGATAGCCACCAAACTGCAGCCTGCTAGTTTGCCATATGTAATTATGTATACATGTTTAAAGCAATCTCTACAAGGTTTGAAATTTTTGTGGTCACTAGATACCATTTTTATAATTTGCCCCTCTGCATCAGTAATTACTATTTAAGAGTAATGAAAGTAAAAATTATGGAAATTATGGTGATGATCTTCATTTGCTTCTTGTCAGCATATTCTTGCCAAATAATGTGTTTGAATGTCGGTGCCATACGATATGCATACGATACCTAATGTCCCCCCAGCATTAGGGACTCCCTCACTGGTTCCAGCAATGAATGGTACTGAAAAGAATTCCACATTGTGCGTTGAAAGGGACGCTTTTCGAGAAAGTCTCCGATCAGTATTGGCCCTGGGACATAGGGCAGCCATTGTCATTGGTCTTACTACTTGCTCGTTGCTTGAAGAGCTGCTGTTCGTCCATCCGAGGAGCTTCCTGCCTCGAGCCGTTGCTCGCGTGATTTGCTCTTCTCGCCAGCCCATCCTCGAGGCTCGGCGGGCCACCACCTAGTGCGACGGTCGCTTATAGTACCTGGCTTGGGGACTTTACGATTTTGCCTCAACAACTTGTGACGCAGCATTCAAACCACACAGCTTTACTTCTCTAAATGAATGAGAGGGAGAGAGAGAGAGAGAGAGAGAGAGAGAAGAGGAGAGAGAGAGAGAGAGAGGGGAGAGAGAGAGAGAGGGGAGAGAGAGAGAGAGAAAAGGGAGAGGAGAGAGAGAGGAAAAAGAGGAGAGAGGAGAAGAGAGGAGAGAGAGGAAGAGAAGAGAGAAGATGAGAGAGAGAGGAGAGAGAGAGAGAGAGAGAGAGAGAGAAGAGAGAGAGAGAGGAGAGAGAGAGAGAGAGAGAGAGAGAGAGAGAAAAAAAAAGTGATGGAGATACCTATAGTGTAGTATATGAATCTATTTGTCTGTATCTGCATGCATGCATGGATACATACGAACATAATTTTTCTTCTTCTTCTCTCTCTCTCTCTCTCTCTCTCTCTCTCTCTCTCTGCGTGTCTGTTTTTTTAGTTTTTTTGCATTTATATCTATGTTTGCCTGTAGGCAGTGACCTCCAGGGCTCGGATGGTAAGCCCTGGAGGTTCACTTGAGGGCTGTGATGGTTGGCTCTCGCTCGTGGTGGCGCAGGCAGGATTTTTATAGTGACGCCTGTGATTAAAGGCTCATGCCGGCCCCCTGTGTCCTCCGATGCATTCGCAATCGAAGGTATAGTTAATGAGCAGCTTGTGAGTGTTCTTAGGCCATTCAACGGTGCAGAAAGATTTTAAGTGGATTTTTGGTTCTCATCGGGGATCGAACTCGGGTCATCTAGAACGCCACTCGAAGACGCTAACCCAGTGGTTCTCAACCTTTTTCACTCCATTCCCCCCTTCATGAATTCTCAACATTCGTGTGGCTCCCCTTCATTTTTCTCCCAAATCCCACCCGCCAAAAAAGGTAAAAAAAAAAAAAAAAAAAAAAAGTTGATGAAGAGAACACCCCTTTCTTTATTACAAAGTTACAGTCAAAAATTATCTTATATTTGATAGATTTCTGTGATATGCTTAACTTACATCACTTGCCTACAAAAGACTAGCGGACACTAGCAAATTGAATCTGGTTGGGAAAAGTTCAATTAATCTCTCCATATTTTATCACACATCAGTGGGAAGGCTGATATTGTTTCTTTTCAGTCATTTGACGAATCCGAGGTTGTGTCCTGACAATGACATCTCATGTCGGGGTCCACATCCAATCGGTTTCCGGCTCTTATTCTTGATTTGTAGAAGGGTGGGAGAAACCAGACTCACATAAATAGGTAGTTAAAAAAGGCAAGAGTAGTCGAAGTGCAATCTCACTGACTTTTGGATATGACTGATGCACTGAACACCAGAATACATTCAGAGATTTTTTTTTCATAGAGATACTTGGCAGCAGAATCATGTTTGAGATAAAAGGAAACTCGTCCTGAACATCACTGGGAATGGTTAGTAATATCAAGAGTGCCAGAGAATGGATTCATTACCAATTTCCCTTCTTCCTCCTCGAATTCTGGGGAAGTACTATTAAGTTCATTTTCCAAGGATCTCAGATGCTGAGTGATTTCAGTTTTAAGTCAAGCAGACTATCTTCTTCATTCTCGTCAGGACAGCTGAAAGGTTTTCAAACATGCAACATTCCCGGCACCGGGACTTTCCTTTGCCAATTCTGGAGCTTGGCAAGAAATCCACGAAGACAATCCATCAGGTGAAACACATTTCTTTCTTGCCCTGTAGCTTCAGATTCAACCTATTTAGCTGCTAAAAATATATCTGCAAAATATGCAAGACGTGGCTCCCACAAAACCTCATTGAAGTGACTCAACAGATCATCTTTCCCTTGCATTTCCAGGAACAATTTAAGCTCCCCGAAGTTCAAACACTCGATTCACAACATTGCCCTTGGAAGCCAGCGCACTTTGGAGTAAAAGAGGAGAGCTTCATGCCCGAATGCATGCCCTCTACAAAGGTTCGGGAAAAGGCGAGAGTTCAGAGCTCCAGCTTTTACAAAGTTGACGCATTGCCCACTGCCTCCAGGATCTTGCAAAGTTCATAAAAGGGGGGGTTTTTCGACGCCAGTGCAAAACGATGGATCATACAATTAAACCCCCCCTTGGCATTCGGAGCTACTTCCTTGCCCACGCTTCTGGAACCCTGTTTTTTGATCCCAGCATCGCGGAGCCCCGTCTGTACAGACTCCAAAAACAATTTTCCCAGGGGATCCTGTTAGCTTTGAAGAAAGAAGATAGCTTTTCCCATCACATCTTTAGCTTTGTGGTGGTCTCAAGTTTGGGTACATAACAGATATTCTTCTTGATATCACACAAGAAAACATACCTAACAAACACGAGTAGCTGTGCACAAGAACTCACATCCGTTGACTCATCCAGCTGTATTGGGCAAACATAAAACAGTTGGAGACGATTTGATCTCCTGTATCATTTTTTCCTTTATGTCACCCTGACATTCATTAATTCTCTCGCGCTTCACTGTGTCGTTTGACAAGGAAATTTGTTGAATTTTACGCTCACTTGCATCCCCCAAGAACACGCTTGACCATCTTTAAAGTACATGGCCCTTTATTAAGGTTTCACCAATTGTGTGGGCTTCTTTTGCTTCGCTATTTCGAGGGCAACCTCGTATGATGCCTCAACTACACTTGAGGTCTGTTGTTGGAAGTACCAGTCGCATCCAGTTTCTGTTTTCCCAATACTTTCGTGGCGCCTGAAGAATCGGGGTCTTTCTCAGCATACTGTGGATGGATGGTCAGCAAATGATGCTTCAACTTACTAGGCCTCATAGAATCGTTCCCCAGCACTTGAAGCACAGTACACACTGAGGTTTCTCGATGCCATCAGCGAGGATTGATGTAAAACCGTAGTTAATGTACTCTTCACTGTACTTCCGCTTCTTACTAACACTAGTAGCCATCGCAAATCTACGGAAAATAAAAAAGACAGAACATTCAGAACAAACATTAAGTGATAAGACAAAAGAATGATAAAGAAGGACAGATAAATAGGACAAGTGATAAAATGACAAACACACAAATATCCACATACATAACACTCCATGGACTCACAAATTAAGCACACACACAGTCATACACAAACATACACACAGAGAGAGTAAAGATGATAAACATTCACACTCAAGCTAGCAAGCTGAAATGTACTTTCTACAGCAAGAACACGCCTCCTTTTTACAAGCATGCCCCAATTGAAATAATAAGAAGAATAGCGAGTCACATTAAAATTAGCACCAAAAAAAAAAAGCAGGAATACCTAAGTAGGGAATGAGCATGAAAAACAATGATACCAAAAAATAAGAAATATTTTACACACGAAAAACAGCGACCGGCATTTATAATTGCGAACAAATAAGTAACACAGTAAAAGTTCAGAATCAATTATACCCACATGTTTACGGATGATATCCCAGGCCACACTAAGATCATTTGATCGCCTCTCTCCCTCTGTCTCCCGGTGACTCACCCCCACTCAAACCCCCGTGTCTCTCACCCGTCTCATACGCGTTCGTTCTCCTCCGCGTTTTCTATCACACCTACACTGCACAAAAAAAATTACAATTTCGCACACATAATACATAACACGTACACACACATTCGTAACAAAATTAAAGTAACAAAATTTTATTGTCAGCTTAATGATTAATCAATTAATTATTAAAAAAGAACATTTTCTTTGCCAGGACAGTGATGGGAAGTTTTTTTAAATTCAGATTCCTAACATTATTTAGAAATGTATAATTTGCAACAGCCCACCATGGGCCCCCCTTTAAATTTTTTGCCATGGCCCCCAGGTTGAGAACCACTGCGCGGCTAAAACCCCTCTGCTACCGCCCCCCCATAAAGTCATGTGTGTGTGTGTGTGTGTGTGTGTGTGTGTGTGTGTGTGTGTGTGTGTGTGTGTGTATGTGTGTGTGTGTGTGTGTGTGTGTGTGTGTGTGTGTGTGTGTGTGTGGGTGTGTGTGCAATGCCAGGGGTAAGTTTGGACAATAGACTTCCCACCATTTGACTCAAGACAAAGACTATAAGTGACAAGATCGATACAGAGAAGCACCAGAGGCGACTGTGGCGGAAATGAGGCAACGAACTCTAAAAGGGGTTATTCACTCGGTTTTCTATTTCTCTGTTTTTCTGTATAGACTGTAACAAGAACATAAGATTCACGACCATAATTACACGTACACATAAAGAGATAAATAAAAAGAAAAACATTAATGCATATAGTGTATATGTTTGTTGTTTGTTATGGTGCTTAGGTTGTCTGCATGTGTGTGTGTCTGTCATACGATGCAATTACGCAATAAATCAATAACTAGCCAACAGTCTTATTGTCAACATAGCACATTTACTTAACGCTAAATAGGAGTCTTAACAACACTCACAAGCCTTGTACTGTAGCTTCGTTTCCCAAATGTGTCTAAAGTTGCGTCCAGGTGTTGTTTTTGTTCCTTAAGGTAATTAAGCAAAGGCGCATCAAGGGAAGAATATATCATGGGGATTCGAACTGGAAAAGTACACTGTGGTCCCTTTAACCCCTTCAAGCCCAGCTCTTTCCTTTGCTACATATATAAAATCGTCTGATGTTAGTCATAAAATTACGAAAAGTGACTGACTATACCAAATTAATTAGTCAACAAGGATATTAAACAGGTCATGTCAATAAAATATTGCATATATTTACTAAAAATCGTCTAATGGTAGCCAAATTACAATGGAAATTACGTTTTGGGTCTCAAGGGGTTAATGGATATGAGACCCCTATATATATAGCATATCTGGTATAAGGACAGATCATTGATTTGGGAGCAATTATGTAGCCCAAAAGTCACTCATTCCAAGTAACAGAGTAGTGAATAAGTCACCCCCCCTTTCCAAAATTCCGGACCCGCCCCTGTTTGATGATGCCATCGGAAAGCGTTGGTGCACACACACACACACACACACACACACACACACACACACACACACACACACACACACACACACACACACACACACACACACACACACACACACACATACACACACCACGCACACACGCACACACACACACACACACACACGCACACACGCACACACACTGCCACTACACTCCTAACAAATGTCGTAAATTAGTTTTCATGCAGCAAAGTTGTGAAGCAGGCAAATACCGTCGCTTATAAGGCCCAGGTAGTCTGTCCCTGCCCATCCCCCAACCGGGACGCGATTAGGGACTCCATAAGCGTCTTCCTGCAGTGGTTAGTATTCTTTACACTGCTTACTTAGGGGGTGCAATTACTGCCAGTCGATACCCATGGCCTCTGGGCTCCCCTGCCTCTTCCCTCCCTTCCTGGATTCCCCCGTTCTTCCAAGTAAATTAAACGCCTTGATACCTTCATCGTTTAGCACGCTTTGGGAGCCTTTATGAAGGGGAGAAAAAAGAAAAACAGTAAAACAGTTCCTTTCCGCTGTTGTTTTTCTCCATCCGACACAGCACCTGCAGCGCCTCAACACACGTGCCGCCGTACATACCTTCACACAATTAAATACACACACAATGAGGCAAGCTTTCCTTGAGCCTCGATTGATCATTGCAGGCATACAATCTAATCAGCCGCTGCACCTGTCACCCTCAATACCCGTGGCTTCGGTTGATGTGTGTTTATTTAATCCCTATAGAGGGCGACCATGGACATGCATTGACTGGTGACTTCCAACCGGTAAAAAACAGGACTTTATGCTTGACCCCTTCACGCCTCGATCTTTCCTTTGCTATATAAAATCGTCTGTTGTTAGCCATTAAATTACGAAAAGTAACTAAATAAACCATATTAGTTAGTGGACAAGGATACTAAACAGGTCATATCCATAAAACATTACTTATATTCATTAAAATTGTCTAATGGTACCCAAATTACGATGGAAATTACGTTCTGGGCCTAAAGGGGTTAAGAAATGGCGATGCTAGTCAAATTCATAACAGACAAGAGTACAAATTATCTACCTATGATAATGATGGACGAGATTCCTAAGAAAGTGAATGCACTGGTGTCCCTCCTTACAATACGCAGAAGCGACGAGGATCTTCCGTGCACATCCACTGCAGGAAGTCACGAAGGTGAGGAACTAGACTATACAGGTGATAGTTTGCCTTCCTTTATTAATCTGAAACTACTTCCTAACATTCTTTACAACAGTGGTTCCTAAAATTGACACCAGGTGGACAGAGGAGCTGCGTGTGGCTGGGGTTTTGGAGGTTATACGACGCCATATGCCAAGAAAAATATAATAACGAAAAAAAAAAAATAAAGCTTACACGACAGACAACATTCAGCCTGGGATATATCGAGGCTCGCAGGTCGCAACATCCACAACCCTGCCCACCTCACGCACCCCTTGCCGCCCACTTGCTGAAAAACCCCTTCTATTTCCTTTTGACATCTATACAAAAAAGCATAGTTATAAAGTAAGTCGAGTGATCATGAATTTCCCCCCGGGCGTTATCTAGGGCCCGTCCCCTACGACGTGGTGAGTGGCGCACGAACACCAAATTTGTTTAAAATTTAGCGCAAAATTTGTTAATATAGAGATCACGATCTAGCCGGTACCTTTTTATCAGTTCCTCATCACTATATTTATGAAAGATATCCTTTCTCTCACGGAACACTCGCTGTTGTTGTAGACAACTGCCATGTTTATCATCACTAGTGCTTAACATGAGTTTGTTAAGCGCTAGAAGTCCCCCACGACCACCTGTACCTTAACAACATTGTTAAGCCTTGTTAGCGCTAAGAATGTTGTGCATTACTGTTAACCCTTCATGTTAGGCTTAACAGCTACTTGTTAAGGTTATGAGTGAATTGTTAGCACTAAATGTGTTATTTATCTCTGCCCTGGCTGGTAGGATACAGCAGGATGAGTAAAGGTTAAAGGTAATGATAAAGGGGGATGTCCAGGATGCCCACAGATGTAAGTGTCTGTGCCCCGCCCTCACCATGCTCCCGCGAATGTCTTAGCGTTTTAATGCCACCATAGGAAGGATTTTTTATATTTTTTACGTTGGAGCCATAGCGCGCCTGTAGGCTATTATCTTCATTCCTTAGTTGTTTTTTTACGATGCAATACTATTTCTCTATCATTATCACTTTTATTATTATCATTACCATTATAATCATTCTTATTACTATTATTATCATCATTATCCTTATTACCATTGTCATTGATATTATTCCTTCATGTGAGGATACCAAACCATGTTAAGTTTATGCTTCATTCATCAGCTTTTTTTTCGATATTTCCTCTGTTGCAATATACATTGATTAAGTCATCAAAATCACCTCCAAAGTGCCCATCATCATCATCATCATCATCATTATCTTTGCTACATTACTACGA
This sequence comes from Chionoecetes opilio, assembly GCA_016584305.1. Taxonomy (NCBI): domain Eukaryota; kingdom Metazoa; phylum Arthropoda; class Malacostraca; order Decapoda; family Majidae; genus Chionoecetes; species Chionoecetes opilio. The sequence goes on from JACEEZ010022462.1 coordinate 708,990, forward strand.
TCACCACCACACATTCTAAGCGACATATGGCAGAATGAACCGCCAGTATCTAACAACCCGGTACAGTGCACGCGTCTTCACCCCCATAAGCAGGCCAGGTATAATAATATCCCCTCTCACCCTAGTCTTTGGACACGTGCACAACCACCAAAGATTTCAGTCACACGCTAAAACGAGACAGCTACGATAGCCTGAACGCGGGTGTTATGACGTGTCTTCCCTTCCATATCACCAAAAGAGGAAAAAAAGGAAACAGGATCATGCTTGCCGCAATGTTGTCTTTGCCTCAAATTGCCTCAAAAAAATTGGCCAAAAATTTTTTTTAGGTTAAAAAAAAATGTCCATCACTCGCGTGGACGCGGCACCATAGCAGCATTAGCAGCCTGCCAGGCCCGCTGAGGTGCTGCCTACGGCGAGGAACATGTACAATAGGCGCTGCATGCACGGCGTACGCATACTATATGACCCTGGGCGTACGCAGGTTGTGCAGCACAGGCTATTTTATTCCTGTAAATTGCTACCATACCAAAGGAGGATATAATACAAACAATGTTAACAAGCGGTATTCACTGAGAGTTTACATTTCAAGAGAGGGAGAGAAAAAAACATTATATTTATTTGAATGAACATATATAAAATATATATATATACTATGTATTTATATATATATATATATATATATATATATAATATATATATATATTATAAAATATATACATATGAGCAGGTAGTTTTTTTGATTTGTGTCTAGAAAGATTCAAAAAGGGGCGGACATGGGTGGGTGAGAGGGGTTTGGGCGTGAGATGGGTGGGCGTGAGATGGGGGTGTGAGATGGTGGGTGTGAGATGGGGGGGTGTGAGATGGGTGGGCGTGAGATGGGTGGGCGTGAGATGGGTGGGTGTGAGATGGTGGGTGTGAGATGGGTGGGTGTGAGATGGGTGGGTGTGAGATGGGTGGGCGTGAGATGGGTGGGCGTGAGATGGGTGGCGTGAGATGGGTGGGCGTGAGAGGGGTGGGTGTGAGATGGGTGGGCGTGAGATGGGTGGGCGTTGAGAGGGTTTGGGTGTGAGAGGGGTGGGTGTGAGATGGGTGGGTGTGAGATGGGTGGGTGTGAGATGGGGGGGCGTGAGATGGGTGGGCTGAGATGGGTGGGTGTGAGATGGGTGGGCGTGAGATGGGTGGGCGTGAGATGGGTGGGTGTGAGATGGTGGGTGTGAGATGGGTGGGTGTGAGATGGGTGGGTGTGAGATGGGTGGGTGTGAGATGGGGGTGTGAGATGGGTGGGTGTGAGATGGGTGGGTGTGAGATGGGTGGGTGTGAGATGGGTGGGCGTAGATGGGTGGGCGTGAGATGGGTGGGTGTGGAATGGGTGGGTGTGAGATGGGTGGGCGTGAGTTGGGTGGGCGTGAGATGGGTGGTGTGAGATGGTTGGGTGTGAGATGGGTGGGTGTGAGATGGGTGGGTGTGAGATGGGTGGGTGTGAGAGGGGGGGTTTGGGTGTAAAAATGGTGGGTGTGAGATGGTGGGGTGTGAGAGGGGTGGGTGGGGAGATGGGGGGGTGTGAGATGGGGGGGTGTGAGATGGGTGGGTGGGTGTGAAATGGGTGGGTGTGAGATGGGTGGGTGTGAGATATATATATTAACATTATTATGTTTTTTTTTCTCAACGTTCATAAAGCGTTGAGATAATACACACGTGGCGGCGGTGGGCAAGACGCGGCACGTGCACATCGCCATCAGTCCCCAAAGTCTTGGCGGCTGTGGGAAGGGCACAACGGGCGGCCAGGACCTGCTGCGGGAGGGTTTGGTGGTCTAGTCAGCTTTATAAAATCCTAAACACAAATTTCGGTTTCATATCAAAAAAGTATGACTTATTTTTTCTATCAAGGGGACATAATTTTCGGCATTTATGTATTGGTGCAATTTATCGGAAAAATATAAGTACAGGATAACTGTTCTTGTGCGTGCCGATTTATTTTTCAGCTATTATTATTTTTCAGGATTCATGCGTCCCATAGGGCTGCAGTCAGTCTTAATATGTCTCAGCTATATGTTCAACACATCCGGTGGCGGTACTTGATCTTGATTCCTTCAGGTCTATCGCTGCTCCCTCGGGCCTTCTCACTACTGTAAGCATTCCCTCTGTTTTTCAGCCCCCAATACTCGCCCCCTGCCTTCAGCGACTGCCCAACGATGCCATGATCAAGAAGCCTCCCTTACACAAAAGGGAAACCCATGGCGAACATGTCCTCTCGTACCCTGATGGAGTGTCTGCCGCCCTGGCGATTGTTATGCAAACCCACCAGCCAGTGTGACGCTTTCTCGTTGGTGTTTGACAACGAAGCACTAAAGCGGCCTCAGGGTGACACTGCCTTGAAGCCAGATGTCCTAATGTCCACTGTTGTAGGTGACTTTCCATTCGAACCATGGAAACTTCTTTAAGACGGGTTTTTGGACGGGGGCCATAGCAGTATGGACAGTTATTCATGTGATATATTTTATAGTACCACCCTGCAAGCAGGCAAGAGCTGACAAGACCACGGAAAAATATCCCCAGGATGCCACTCTACGGGATAACAAAAAGGGCTAAAAATCCAGTCTTTACTTACTATGTACAAGGTTAGGTCAGTACGTAGAGGTGCGAGCAGAGTGATCTGACTTAGCTGTGTGGTGACTCAGAAAGTCTTATCGCATGCCGTTTCCTTTTCCCATACACTTTATAATATCCCTTTCACATACACTTTTTACTCTGTCCCATTCCCTGACCTTCCCTTAAAGAGGCTGAATATAAAACACCCTTTTCTCATTCCTCTTTGAGGCGCCGCGGGGTAAACCCGATCGGTCATTTTCATGTCAACCAGACGGGGGGATCTGTTCCTAGTTCCCATAGACTGCCCGACGTGCTGCCTGACCCGACTGCCCTCCTCTCGTGTCACTTTTAGAAAGAAAAAAATTAATCGGCTTCTCCCATATTTGATGTCTGTGCAGGCACGTAAAATCGCTACCAATGCCACTGGTGTGTCAATCATATTACTGAACGGGTCCCGTTTTCATTACTTTCAAAACCCACTTTCAAAATAACGTTTTTCAGGTGAATAGTCCCTAATCTAACCTATAAAAAATCTCTTGATAAGGTTCACCTGTACTCAATGTAAACTATGGGTAACAGTCTTTCCCTGCATGGACATTCATGCTGCTGTAACGCGAAAATTACATTAATAGGGGAAGAGATGAAATAACACATAAGTATCAATAGCTAACGAGGAATTTTCCTCCACGCCTATTCCTGAATCACTGGTTGGGCTTATATTTTAAGCCAGTGGTAGTTGACCACGTATCAAAACGAAGTGAGAAGGGGAGCTGAACGTCGGGTTAGCATTTAGTAGCAAAACGGACTCCCGGTGGGTAAGCCCACTGGGAGGTGACCTTATCCTCCCTTGTAAAGGTATGTTAATAAAATATATAGTTAGCTAGAGATTAGCCCTGACTTACTGGTGATTCTTTTTGTTGCCAGGACTAATGACGTGTATTACTTGGGGTTTCCCAAGGTAGGATGCTGTTGGTGGACCAGGGCCAAGCGCTCCCAAATGAGCAGAGGGGGCAACCACAACATTTCACAGCCAGCCGTGTAGGACAAGGAAAAAAAAGGGAAAATTGAAAAATAAGTGAGAGGGAAACAATTGGAAGGGGGATAGACTACGAAATACATTATATTAGGATAACGACTTGAGCATTACATGTGCGTATCGTTAAGGGGGTAACAGTGAGACTGAAGTTACCAAGTTAGTAAATTAATTAGGATAACGACTTGAGCATTAAATGTGCGTATCGTTAAGGGGTAAACAGTGCGACTGAATTACCAAAGATAGTAAATTATATTAGGATAACGACTTGAGCATTCACGTGCGTATCGCTAGGAGGGAAGGAAGATTTAATTTTAAGATAACTTATGAATGTACACCAGTTGGGAAGTGAGACAGTAAAGAGTTTAATATATTATAATTAGAAATATATTAACGAGTTATCATTCAGTTTCCAACATACATATTTTCTTAAATCTTTTATTTTTGTTCAATCATATATTTTTTCCCACTTAATGTGGGTGGTGGCAGCGGAGTAACCAGGTGTACAGAGTACACTCCCAAGGTGGGCACTACATAATGGTAACTAAGGTTCAGATGGTCAAAGAAGACCATTACATTTTGGTGACAGCGGTGGGATCCATTCGATGGTATCCGCGTACCCACGAGCCAACTAACGCCTTGTTAGTTAGTTTTTTTTGTCAAGTGCCAGTTACCTAGTGATCACATACTGTACAGTATGGTGTGTATAGAGTATAGGTGTACAGAGTACCGTTAGTGATTATGACTAGTTCGCTCAGACCGTGGAGGAAGATGATACTAACGTAACAGTAGGCCCGGGTTACCCAAATGCTAACATAGACGCTGATAAAGACATTAGTGATGGCCTGGAAAAGCCGAAGCGGAGTAGTGAAAGGGAGCAGCATGAAACATGCACACCTCCGATCCGCTGTTGAACATGAAAGTGATGTGGGTAGCGCGTATGCAGTGTGTTTATGGGTGATGTAGGATGCGTGAAGGTAGTGTGGATGTGGGTGATGTGACACACTGCATCCACGTGTGGATGCAGTGTGGAACGATGCAGAGTGGAAGTGGATAGTGATGTGTGTGGAAGTGGATGGATGATGAATGTGTGGATAGGGGTTTTGTATTCCACACTTAACGCTAATGTAGGGCAGGATGCCCATGTAAAAGGTGCGGTAAGGTTAGGTTACCGTACCTTACGTTTAGATTACATTAGGATAGAGGTAACGCTCGTGTAGAACTAGACGCCCTACAAGTAAGCAACTTTACGGGTTGTCGTGGCATTTATAATAGCCACCTTAGAAAAGTCGCGTTAGAGTGGTAGTAATGGAGGAGGAATTTGTACACTAACACCATCTTAAAGAGAGGAGGCCAGTGAAGAGATACGTGCTTAAATTATAATGACAGAATGTTAATCTCTCGTGAGAGGATTAATTTTCACCACTTTCTCTAGTGAGAGAAAAAAGAGAGAGATGAAGGTCCCCTAGACAGAATGTGAAGTTAGAAATTCTTGCTTTAGAGGGTGCACACAGATTGCACTGAACACTAAACCCGCTAGGTTGTCGTTAGACCCAAGGGATGTGCTTGGCTCTGAGCTTTGCTCGTTGGGTGAATAGACGCAGGAGTATGTATGCCTCGCAAAGGAGTGAGCCTTATCCCCAAATATTGAGGGTATGGAGTAAATCCAGTCGTGATTTCTCCCTACGCACCTACGCCCAGGATTAGTGGGGTAAAAAGAAAAAAACCATTGCAGACTAGAGGGGGCGAGTCCAGTCGCGAAATCTATAGGGCTTCGGCCTTGACAAATAAGAGAAAGTGAGAAGGTTCTCATTTTAAGGGAGTGAAGGCATTACATTAAATACGTATTTCCCAAACGGTTTAAATCTACTCTGGGGGAGGGAAGTGATAAGTTAAGAATACATACTATCTCATTTTTTTGTAAAATTTGTTGGAAGAATTGGAAAAAGCAGGATGATAATATTTGTTTGTAAGTGATAAGATCCCAAGAAAATTTATATGAAATTATGTGTGATGTATATGATAATTTTTTTTTATTTTTAGTTAGATATCCGGTAGGATGCTTGATGAAGGACTGAGGCATAAGGAAAATTTTTTTCGGGGGGAAGAAGCTATGTAACGCGAGAAATTACATTAATAGGGGAAGAGATGAAATAACACATAAGTATCAATAAGCTAACGAGGAATTTTCCTCCACGCCTCATTCCTGAATCACTGGTTAGGCTTATATTTTAAGCCAGTGGTAGTTGACCACGTATCGAAACGAAGGGGAGAAGGGGGGCTGAACGTCGGGTTAGCATTTAGTAGCAGACGGACTCCCGGTGGGTAAGCCCACTGGGAGGTGACCTTATCCTCCCTTGTAAAGGTATGTTATAAAATATATAGTTAGCTAGAGATGTAGACATGACTTACTGGTGATTCTTTTTGTTGACCAGGACTAATGACGTGTATTACTTAGGGTCCCAAGGTAGGATGCTGTTGGTGGACCAGGGGGCCAAGCGCTCACAAATGAGCAGAGGGGCAACCACAACATGTCACAGCCACCGTGGTGAGGACAAGGAGAAAAGAAGGAAATTGAAAAATAAGTGAGAGGGAAACAATTGGAAGTGGGATAGACTACGTATACATTATATTAGGATAACGACTTGAGCATTACATGTGCGTATCGTTAAGGGGTAACAGTGAGACTGAAGTTACCAAAGTTAGTAAATTATATTAGGATAACGACTTGAGCATTACATGTGCGTATCGTTAAGGGGTAACAGTGCGACTGAAGTTACCAAAGATAGTAAATTATATTAGGATAACGACTTGAGCATTACACGTGCGTATCGCTAGGAGGGAAGGAAGACTTAATATTAAGATAACTTATGAATGTACACCAGTTGGGAAGTGAGACAGTAAAGAGTTTAATATATTATAATTAGAAATATATTAACGAGTTATCATTCAGTTTCCAACATACATATTTTCTTAAATCTTTTATTTTTGTTCAATCATATATTTTTTCCCACTTAATGTGGGTGGTGGCAGCGGAGTAACCAGGTGTACAGAGTACACTCCCAAGGTGGGCACTACATATAGGTAACAAGTTAGATTCAAAAGACCATTACATTTTTACAGCTGGATCACAATGGTATCCCAAAGAAATTGGAGTTAGTGCAATCCCCCAGTTACAGATCCACTGATAAAGTTGGTTTGATAATTTAAGTACCAATACCTTTTGATATGATAAATAGGGAAAAAACTAAAAACTAGTTACCACATTACAAAGGGCGTTAAACATAGTGTACCAACGGGGTTGAAAGGGACCCTAAAATGAACCCCACCCCTGTTGAAAAAAGTGATGTTCCTAACATTTTTTGGGGGATTAACAGGAGTTGAAGTGGGTTAACACTGATCCACGGTGGGGCAGGGGGAACGTTCCCCCCGAGTAAGAGTGAAGTGAGTTTAAATATATAATGTTGGAAGGGGCGTTCAAAACTAAGTAATTTCAGAGTTGAACAGGTGCGGTTAATAGTTACCGACTTACGTTTAGTTAACATTTGGATAAAAAGGTTAACAGTTGGACGCCCCCAAAACAAATTTAAAACGGGTTGCGTGGAGTTAAAACCTTTGATCCAGAGTTGAAGGAGTTACACTAAACCACTTGAAGGGAGCCTAAAATAGTTAATAATTTACAGTGCTTTTCACTGAGAGAATTAATTTTACATGCTCCTCAATAAGATAAAGAGTGAAGGGGCTTCCTCAAAACTAGAACCCGAATTGACAGGGTTAAAAACTTGTATACCCCAAGAGTTGCATGACCTCCCCATGTTTTACCAAGAGGTTGCCTTTACGTTTTTCCTGGGGAAAACAAGGCAGTTTAGTCCTCCAACATAGTATACCCAAGTTTGAAGTGGTTATAGTAACCAGTTCGTGACTCCCCCCACCTAGCCAGGGGTTGAGTGGGGTTAACAAAATAACCAAGATTGAAGGAGTCCTATGGTTAGCTTTGGTTAAAAAGAAAAGTGAAACCCCCTTTTAAATTGGGGGTTCATTAAAAGTATTCCCCGGTAATTTACCCGGTGGGGGGAAGGGAAATTTAAAAAAACCCATTTTTTTAAAGGTTAAGAAGAATGACGATGATTAGTTGTAATGATGAAGATTAAAATTTTTGAAATTAGTGGGGAGGCTATTAATATTTGTGGGGGGGGGAAGGGGGAGGAGGGGGCTTGAAGTTAATAATAATGGCACTGTACCTAAGGGTGGTGGGAAGTCTTACACGGTACTATCTTTTTTATATAACCTTTTTTTAATAAGAGAGAAAACGCCCTAAATGGTGTTGGGCTCCACCTTGAAGATGGCAGACGTCTAGCTCCCAAATTTCCTTTAAAAAATTCTGAATACAGATCCGGATCGACTAAAAATTTAAAAACATCTAAGTTGGGCCAAGTTCCACTTTTGTTAAAGTTTTCGTGCAAATCCGTCCTTAACTTTTTGCTTAATACTGCTAACAAACACACAAACAAACAGACAGACAAAGCGAACCGATCACATAACCTTCTTGGCGAGGTATTAAAAACAGAGGGACAAAAAGAGCACAAAGCATGAATGACTGTAGGTGATGCAGGTAACCTATCACCTGTGTTTAATTCATTGCAGACCAACGCTACACACGGCAATGACTTCCCCTGCTCTTCCATGTTACGAAAAGTGAGAATAAAGGTCTGAGTAGCAGTAAGGCATCTATCTAATATACTATAGGAGTAGCCGTGTGTCTGTCTGTCTGTCTGTCTGTCTGTCTGTCTGTTTTGGGTAGCCGAAACTGTAAATTCAATTTTGATGAGAGTAGGCTCAAAAATCGCAAATAAATCGTAGGTGGTAAGCGCTTGCTCCCATGTCGATTGAATAATTTTGAAGGAGGTTTTAGGTTAAAACACTTTTAGGTGTATTATATTACAGGAAAAACTCTTCGGTCTTGCCTCATTCCACAAACTCAGTAGACTATTGGACTTAGCGTTTTGTGTGCGTGTGAGTGTGTGTTGAATCACACGGAACACAAAGGGTTGGAATCACACGGAACGTGGTCAACCCCGAGGCACTTTGACCAGTGACCAACGACAGCAACAATACGATTGGAGTTTGCAATCACATGTCTAATATAAATTATACTACTACTACAAACATCAATACATGGGTTCGAAGGGCCCACAAGCACTTGTCTAATATACTATAGGAGTAGCCGTGTGCCTGTGTGTGTGTCTGTCTGTCTGTTTTGGGTAGCCGAAACTGTAAATTCAATTTTGATGAGAGTAGGCTCAAAAAATGGCAAATAAATCGTAGGTGGTAAGCGGCTTGGTCCCATGTCGATTGAATCATTTTGAAGGGGGGGTTTGGGCTAAAAACACTTTAGGAGTATTAGATTACAGGAAAAACTCTGCGGTAACGTCCTTGCCGCATTCTACAAACTCAGTAGACTCATGGACGTTTGTGTGCGTGTGTGAGTGTGTGTGTGTTGGAATCACACGGAACACAAAGGGTTGGAATCACACGGAACGTGGTCTACCCCGAGGCACTTTGGCCAGTGACCAACGACAGCAACAACACGATTGGAGTTTGCAATCACATGTTGTCTAATATAATACTACTACTACAAAACATCATACATGGGTCCGAAGGGCCCACAAGCACTTGTCAGTACTAAAGACGCACGATGGGCCATGAGTGATATGAATATATCGGTTAGCGCTGTAACAACGATAACGGGAAGGAATTTTCGGAATAACCAGAAAAAAACCAGGAACTACCACGTGTAGGCCCGCGTCTTGTAGCTTCCTTATTTTCTTATGTTCTTATGTAAAAATGCGTCGAGTTGTTACAAAGTTCACTTCATCCCTACACAATACCTCACGGACGAATTCTTATGGATAAAGTAGAGAAGTGGTGCGCCTGACGCCCAATGCCGCAGCGAACCAGTGAAACCAATAGGAGTACAGAGTTATGCAAGACCAATAAACCGTCATCTCTACACCACCACAGCTACAATACACTGTATCACTATTGAACATTAGATAAATCATCCTTAATTACTTCTCTGCGAATAAAATTTTGGTGATATTTTAAAATCATTGAATGAATAAGAAAGCAACTTTACTAAAGAAAATAAATATTCACTGTAAAACACATGATCATTTCACAATAAGCGTAACTACTAACTACATAATGGATATGTATCGTAGATACTTAACACTCCAAACCGAAGAAAAGATAATCAACTTCAAAACGCTCATAAAACAAACAGCAATGATAACAATGATAATAATAATTACATAACAATGGTAAATAGAAATATTTCCCCACTGAGTAGCAAAGACCACCGTGTGGGAGGCAGCGGGGCGCCACACCCCTGCGCCTTATAAGACTAATACAGTTATAATTGTAATGAAGGTGGCACGACAGGCGATGTAACTTGATCACGTTGATGATGAAAAATAGTGTGTGTGTGTGTGTGTTGTGCGTTGTGGTGTGTGTGTGTTGTGTGTGTGTGTGTGTGTGTGCGTGTGTGTGTGTGTGTGTGTGTGTGTGGTGTGTGTGTGTGTGTGCGTGCGCGCGCCTCGCAATCCCATTCTTTATACAACACCTAATCACCAAGCCTTTGTGTCTTCATTCACCTGTGGCAAAAAAAGCCGTACTTGTCCCGCCGCAGCAATCAGTGCGGTGAGGGAGGCGGCAGAGGGCAGGTACTACTACTCTGCTTGCCGAGGCACACCTGTGTCCTGGCACCGGCATGTACTTCCTCGCTGCCTCGCCCTAACCAACAAACACTCTTCCGGAAAAAAGTGAAAATTCAGACCTCCTTCATTATCAGTAAGTTTAACTCTGAAGAAAGAAACCTGATCTATTCTCCTTTGGAAAAATACATTATAAACATATAATTCCCCTCCAAACAAGAATTCGTTGGGAATATCTTATGCCTTTGCCTCTAAATAAGATTCGACTACTATTAAGATATTATTTCCCTCAAGACAAAAAATTCATTGGCTATCAACAATTTTTCCCTCTGGCCAAAAACTCGTTGATATTAATGTATTTTCTCCCAGGACAAAAGATTCTTCGGTTATATATTTTCCCTTTGTACAAAACCAGAAACCTGCGGCTTGCAAAGATTTTTCTGTCAACCGGCTGAGCCAGTCCCGCCGCCGCCATGGGGAAGGCGAGGCCAAGACCACCCGGGTGGCGCTGCCGCCCGCCGCCGCAGACCTGCTCAAGGAAGACCACGCTGAGTGGTGCTGAGGCGCTTCATATGCTGGGGAAGTACATCTCCTTCATGGTTAGCATAGCTTCTACCGTTACGGAGGTCTGACAAATATTCTAAGCCCATCTTAAATCATAGAAACAATAAACATGCAGTTATCAAAGCATGCACATGAAAGCCGCACCCTTTTTCCAGCCGCTCATGAAAAGAATTATAAAAATGTTTTTATGTAAATAAATTATTAAAGAAGGTCAACGTGCGCAACCCTTACTTCGAGGTATAACGCAAATGATCTCAGACCATTGAGATAAAATTGAATAAGTTTTCTAAGATTCCATCATTCACACGAGAGCACCGGGCTCTCGGCTCTCACCACTAAGGCAATCTAATTCCTTTCGTCCCGGAACAAGAACACAAAGGCGCCTCCATACACTTATCCACAAATTCCAAACAGCCGTGGGAGCCGGGAGTGCATGGACGCAGGACGCCTTACGCCAGCATTCCCGCCAGCTGCCTCTTCCTTCCCCCGCCCAGGCACGCCATACAAACCCCCTCACGCCCCTGTACTGTTTTCATCGCCGCCCCACGATGCAGATATGATTGCCGCCCAGGAATATCAGTCAACAGCAGGCAAGTTTATTTCTCATCGCAGATAATATAGAGGTGAGGCTATTTTTTTTAGACATAGGACGAGATAATACGCTGCTTACATGTAGACTTCTTACTGAAAGTAGTGACGGTTGGTGGTGGTGGTGGTGATTGAGGTGGTGGTGGTGATCGTATATGAAAGGGTGATAGCTGTCGGCGGCGGCGGAGGTGGTGACGAGCAATGAGTAGTTGAGGCAGCGGTTGGCGGAGGCGACGGTTTGAGGCAGCGGTGTTGGTTGGTTGTGGTAGTGACGTTTACAGTGGCAGTAGTGATGGAGTTGATGAGGAAAGTGATAATGGTTATGGTGGTGATGGTGCTGCACTGATGATGGCAATGGTAGTGATGGAGGTAAAAACAGAAGCGGAGGTGAATGGAGGGGTTGGTGGGGGCGCCGTAATGGTGTTGCAATGGTTGTGGTGGTGGTATTGGAGGTGGATATGATACAAACAGTAGTGGAGGAGGGGTGAGGAAGGTGGTAGTATAGTGGTGGGTGGATGTGGGTGGATGTAGGTGCGGAGGAACCCTGAGGCGTCGCTAGCGGCGTTGGACGAAGCTCCAGGTGGGGCTAACCTTCTGAGGCTATTTTTAGCACGGTAGCGGGGGCCTTTCGGTGCTCATTTTTGTTTCCATGACCCTAATGTCTTTCCTGCTCCAGCCCGTGACGTCAAACCCTCAACGAGAGCAAATTCTCTGAACAAAGTAATTCCCGATTCAGATTGGTGAATCACATTGACGTCAGCAGCCGCCGAGCTTTCTCATTGGTGCACGGTTGCTATTGTAATCAATAGTTTGCCAGGACCCACCCAAATCGCAGCGGCTCTTGCTTGCCTTCCAGCCCGAGCGGATGAAAGAAAGTGTGAATCGGAGGGGCGTGGGAGGATGTTGTCTGCGCACTCAACGGGATATAAAAGAGCAAACGAGCGAGGGGCAGCCACAGCCAGCACCATCCGGCAGCCAAGAGGACCTCCGAGGACGGAAAATACAAAAGAGAAAAAGAGAGAGAGAGAGAAGACTCGGTCGCTGCCTGACCTACGAAAGCCACTACAAGAAAAAGTATTTTTTGTGATTATCTACAAAGGATAAAGTGTTTTCCTCGCAAGTGCCACAACGTAAGAAGCCGAGCATTTCTACTATACAAGACCCAACATTTAAGGTAAGCTTCTAAGCAAGGTTTTCTCTCTTAAGTTTGTGTTTTTCTCTTATTTTCTACAACCCCAACATTAGGCAGGTAGGTAGGCCTCAGAACAGTTAAAAAAAGTTTCAGGTTCTTTAAATGAGGCTTACCTTTTAATCCACTAACACGGGACTGACGGTGTGATGTTCTTTGTAATAAATAATAAATCTATTTTTTTGTTGCAAGAGCAAGATTTTAATCCGTCCAGATAAGCCAGAGATCCCCACACAGTAATAGTCAGTGTTGCATTAACAACACAACAGTTACGAGTCACGTAACGTTTGTGCGCTACTTTTTAAAGAAGACTGCCCTGGATGTTCTCGCCAATCGCTCAGCAAATTGGGAATGGCCCTTTTTAAAGGGTGTGATGTGATGGCCGCTTGTACAATTTTTGGATGAGTCTCTGACACATGTCAATAGTACTTAGGCTGTGTCTTGGCTATGTATTGACCATGGTTGGAGGGCTCTGTCAAGGGTCTAAACGGTTACTCCTTTGTTTTCCCTTTTAACATATACATCCAAAAAACCTTACCTCATGCAGTGGTACTTAGTATCAAGTGACAATCCGTATCTATATATCTGCTTGCATATCTGATCCATATGTCTTTTCGGTTTATCCTTCTGTCTATCTTTCTCTCTGACCAATTTTTTTTTAAACAACACATCTAACAAAGATTTTGTATGTAGATGGACGGAGAGCAAAATTCTCCTTGACGGCTCTAACCCAACCCCCAACGTGCTTTTGGCCAAAATGGGTAAGGCTGAGGAACAGTTTTCGTGACCTTTCTGCTGGAAAACGGGGAGAAAGGGGGGCTATTTTTACTCCTTCCTCGAGCTCCCGTGAAACCTTTTCAGCAGAACCGGCCAAATATAGCACGTGCCAACAGCGGCACACAAAGATCAATATTCCCCGGATGTGGGACGCCAGGAGCCACCCAGGCTTGATTCCATATCCATCCGTTATGGATGTTGATGTTATTTTTGTTGTTGGGGGTGGTGGTGGTGGTGGGGAAGGGGGAGGTGGGGGTTTGATGGCGGCGAAAGGGGTGTGGTTTTGGGGTTGTTGTAGTGGTTGCGGGTTTGTTCTGTTTTAACTATAGTTTGGTCTGGGGGATACAATTTTTCTGGCCTGAAGATTTTTCGATATATGCTCCCCGATGTCATAAATTTTTTAGATTTTCAAAGTTGGTACTTTTCATGTATAGGGGCCTTGGTGCTTTTTGGAAATCATACTCATTCACTGAAATGACAGAAGCTATCTCTGCCGACGAGACTCACTGACGGCTTCTTGGTCCCCCTACAGATGGGAAGCCATGAGGGTATGACATCACTAAATCATGCTGACGGTGACGGGGCCCTCCCCCGGCCTACCCCTACCCCCCAGCAGCTGGAGGCAGGGCAACGGATGGGCACGTGACTCAGGTCTCGTCGATTACCTTGGAGGGTACTCAATGGACGACCAGTACGCGGTGCCCGAGTACGACCCCACCTACACCTACGCCCCCAGCGACCCAAGATCAGTAAGGTAAGGCTGAGCCGGGCCCCAGTCACGCACGGTCGAACGCACATTGAGCAAAATAGAAAAATAATGTGAATCCCTTAAACAAGAGTGATTCCCTGACGACCATTCTTCGTTCAGGATGCTGTGGCGCGTTGCTCAATGCCGCCTTGGACGACTACATCCTCAATTACGACACTTACATGATGATGAGGGTACCTGTACAACGAGATGGCCGCTGACGGCGTCCAGGAACCCCCACCAACGAGGACTCCCCGATGATGCAGCTTTTCTTCAAAAACCCACGATCTGGCAGGTGAGTTGTCCCATATCGTTTTTCCCCTTCCACTCTCTTCTACCTGACCAGACTCTGTGATTGTCTTATTGAATTCTCTCTCTCTCTCTCTCTCTCCTCTCTCCCTCTCTCTCTCATCTCTCCTTTTCTCTCTCTCTCTCTCTCTTTTCCTCTCTCTCTCTCTCTCTCTCTCTCTCTCTCTCTCTCTCTCCCTTCTCTCGCTCTCCTCTCCTTCCCCTCTCTTCTCTCCCCTCTCTCCACACACACACACAATAGCACGGGAGTCTTGTGGACATTGTGGACTGTTGCGTAGTTCTGCCCGTACAGGTATTCACTGGGAAAACCTGGAGAACATGGGAAAGCAAGGCCAGGGTGGAGGACAACACAGAGAACCAGCTTTCACGCTCTCATGGACAGACCGGGAAGGAAGAAGTCCACCATGCCCGTGCTTGGAGGCCGCATGACTATGGCAGGAGGCATGCTAGGGCAGGGACAGAAGGAGGAAGCATACATCATCCCTGCCACCTCCATCAGGCGTCCAGTCTTCGCACGCACCATCACACTCAACCCGAAGAAGACAAGGTAAAAAACTAGTTACTTCTGCCGTGTGTACAATTCCCGTCATATCTTGAAGCGCATACAAACTATATATCACACGAGGGCCATGTTTTAATTCCAATATTTCTTTGTCCCTTCCTCAGAGAGACGTCGATACGAAGCAGCAAAACCAAAAGCAGGTCGAAGCAAGGGTCAGCACAACACCGAAGCCCGATGATAAGGCGGGGTCAGTCACCAAGTTCTCAGCAGTACCAACAACGAGGTGTCGGGGAGTGACGCGTCGCCCTCGGCCAAGAGCGGCGTGCAGTCTGCGACGACCCACGCAGTACCTGAGGAACCACTACGAGACGCTTAAGAAGTTCCTGGATCGCGAGAGGGAGGCCGGAAAGGTGGAGTTTGCGGGACCTTGTTACTTTGGAAGAGAGGAGAGAGAGAGGAAGAGAGAGAGAGATAGAGAGAGAGAGAGAGAGAGAGAGAGAGAGAGAGAGAGGGGGAGAGAGAGAGAGACACTGCCAAATAGAAATCCCTTATCAAAACCATCACAAATCACGCCTTACTGTTGATGATATAATATGGAGAAAACCTACCCTTCATTCACTGAGCCTCCCTTTGTCTAGACTACAGGGGGCCAAAACGGTACTTCCTCGTTTGTGTGTGTGCGCGCGTGTGCGTGTGTGTGTGTGTGTGTGTCGGGTCATCCCCCTTTTATCTCCTTCAAGTCTGGCTCTACAAGTCTCAAAAGTCTACGGCGTCGGCACTGACTATTTAAATTAAATTCGCACAAAGATTAATCTCCCTCCATATCTCTTTTTTTGTCTTGGTATACGTGTGTATATTCCGGAGGTTCCTGTTATGCATTCAGGCGAGGCAAGGGGTTTTGCATCTAACATAATGACACAGTCTTAACACATCGGCCTTCTCATGATTCTTTAATTACTCTGATATCATTGGACTTTTTTTCTTTCTTCTCTCCTCTCTCTCTCTCCTCTCTCTCTCTCTCATCTCCTCTCTCTCTCTCCCCTCTCTCTCTTCCTCTCTCCTCCTTTCTCTTTTCCTCTCTCTCCCCTCTCTCTCTCTTCACGATCGGTGGGCTGCAAGCTGCAAGTCGTGCTGTTCCATTACATCACCAACGAAGGATGAATTTTGTTTTTCATAAAAGCGGTTCGTCACGACTCTTAACAAGACGAACACTTAGAACTAAGCTTAATTATCTCTGCAGGAATCCTTTACATATTTTTTTTAGATGCCGCGTTTTAAATGGACCTTTCCTAATCAGGTTTGCCCAAAAAAAAAGTCAGCTTCCTTTCGTTCAAAGAAAAAAAATCATGGTAAAAAGTTTTTTTTTTTATTAGACATAACCGGCTATTTGCAGCTTTTTCACTCTAAATTTTATTTGCATCCATTGGTCCGCCAGGAATATTCCTGAAAAAACGTTAGTATGCGTTCTCCATTTTTCCCTTTGGGGTTGAGTAGGGAGGGCTCGACGCCGTGCGGATGACACGTATGTCAAGACCTGGTGGGGAAGCAGCCTTGTGCCGCCCGATATCGATCCTGTGTGTCACGGCAAGCTGCCGGAAGGATCTCAAGACTGTAAACAGATGGAGACTCGAGCGTATCTCTTCCATCAGAGCGTCCTTGCGATTTGAAAAATCCACTTCTGTATTGATTATCAATACCGTTATCAAACCCAAATTAGCCCCTTGCAGGGATTCCTGCAAGGCTATTGGTTTTGATAACTGGTCTGTATTCTGGGACTGAGAGTGCTGTGAGTGTGGGGCAGGTGTATCCAGCTTCTTTCCTGTGAATACAGGAGTGGGGCCCGGGGTGCGCCCTTGCCCCATCACTTTTCAACGCTTGTATGGACGGGGTATTGGGAAAAGGGTTGTAGATCAAAGTGATTGTGGAGCATCCGTCGGCAACACCAAGATCACTGATCTTGTTTTTGCCGATGATGCAGTAATCTTTGCTGAGTCGCTGGAGGCCCCTGGTGATGGCTCTCGAGGCGCTGCACGAGGAGGCAAAGCCTTTGGGAACTTGAGGTCTCCTGGTTCAAGACCAAGGTCCGGGTATTTGGAGACTTACTAGATGAAGCAGTACAGTCTGTTCATGCGTGTGGCGAGGACATTGAGATCTTGGAAAGTTTTACATACCTTGGTAGCGCAGTCCATAATGACGCGGGTCACGTCAAGAAGCCCTTACGACGGTTTGGGCATAGCCACGTGTTATGGACTCGCTCAACGGAGTATTTGGCATTGTCGGTACCTGTGCAGGAGGACAAAGTCCGGATCTTCAAGTCGCTTGTGATCCCTGTCTTACTCTATGGTTGTGAGACATGGACACTAAATAGTGACTTGAAGAGACGAATCAATGCCTTTGGTAATAAGTGTCTTCGCAGAATCATGGGGTATCGCTGGGATGATTAAGTGTCAAATCAGCGTTTTGCACCGTGAGACTAAAATCGAGGCCTATTACCTGCATAGTCCGTCAGCGCCAACTTCGGCTATATGGGCATGTGGCACGCTACCCTGAAACCGATCCTTCCCATCGGGTTGTATCTGTAAGAGACAACCCCGGCGTGGAGAGGCCAAGGGGGCGCCCACAAGGCTCGTGGCTGGGGCAAGTTGATGTTTCTTGTCGAGAGCTGCTTGGTATGGGAAAGGGCCTGCATGGGAACTCGCGCGTGGTGACCCCCGGAGTGGCGTCCCTAGGGGGGCGAGGCGACCCCGCCCCCCGGCGTATGCCCCAATGATTGATTGATTGTATTGATTTGATCTACTCGTCTTACCATATCAGCAGCATGCGAGGCACGAGCCAGAAAAATAACCTTGGTTCCTTCCTGGAAGAGCTCGCTTCTTTCCGGAAGCGAGTAAAGGCTTCCTGGAAGAACCGGGTTCCTGGAAGCGAAAAAAGCCTTACAGGATGTAGACACGAAGATATGCAGATGACATATGCAAAGTGTTTTAGGGGACGTGTAAATGCCTACCTGGCCTACTAACCTACCCAAGCCGCGCGAAGACCTGCTTCACCTGCAAGTTTGTCAACCGACATAAGCTCAGTATGAACACCTTGCAGATCCGGGTTTGTGCAAACCCCTATCACATCGCGCCAAATACACGCCCATATTTGTCCCACTTCCTAAGTGTTCCTTTCCGTATAAGCCTCTTACATGTTGAACCATACAGACACAAACAAACCACACACACTCTAGCTACTACCTGTACAACCGGCAAATTAAGCAGATGTAGTCACTAGTCAGTACACTTGATACATCTTCTTGGACGCCTTGCTGAATGCGATGGGCGGGGCCAGTTTTTTCTAAACACAGCTTCTGCTGTTCCACATCCCCCGCTGCGGTTGGCAGCTTGTTCCACTCCATTGCAGTGACATACTTTCAACCAACATTTACAGTTTCTAAACGCCCTGCTCTAAATCTAGGGCATGAAGCCCCCAAGGGCCCCTCTTAGTGACTTCCGTTCCGAGGCCTAGCCACGATAACAGCTGGCACGACTATCTGACATGGCGGCCTTAATCCCTTGCATCAGCCAGGCAAATATTCTTCCCCCCCCGCAATGGCCGAGCTGCAAATATTCCAGTGCAGGCACCAGGCCGCCTCCCACGCACACGAGTTTAAAACTGAAACCTCCACGCCCCTCCCATCAGCCTTACACCCACACAGCCTCTACTGGCTGCGCCTTGCCACCCACCACCCCCCGGCGAATAGGTCGATAGGATTAAGGAGGAAGATTATTTTCCTTCAGTTGGAAGGGAAAAAAATTTGATCGCGTGTTTGCTAATTTTAAAGGCCGCAAGAAACCCGAGTTAGCGAAGCAACCTGTTTGGGGTCCAGAGTGTGGTGGGTGACCGCTGCCACGCTTTGCTGCAACCCAAACTCCCGTCACAATGGCTGATCCAAAGAGGGTAACAAGTGGCTTGGTTTTGGGGAGGATGGGTGTGTTACTAGGAGCGTGAGTGAAGGTGGGAACAAAAGGAAGGGAAAGAAGAAAAAGTGAGTGGGTGAGTGTGGGAAGTACTTTAAATTTGAACACTTGACATCACTGGGCCGCCCCCACCAGCAGCTTAAAGAGGATGGCTTTTTACCGCTCCACCTACGCTCCTGTACTGCTCTGCCTCGCCTGCCCTTCATATTGACTCGCCGCCTTGGACTAGTTTTCCCTATGAACACTACTTCAGGAAAACACACCAACCCTACTTCATGATCCATAAACACCCTACTACAGGAGCCACTACACTTTACTACAGAAGCCACATACCACCCTACTACAGGCCACATTTACCCTACTACAGGAGCCCATAGACTTTTCTATAGGAGCCACATACACCCTACTACAGAGCCACATACACTTACAGGGGTCACAACACCCTACTACAAGAGCCCCATACACCCTACTACAGTAACTACAGGGCCACATACACTTTACTACAGGAGCCACATACCACCCCACCATAGGAGCCACATACACTTACAGGGGTCACATACACCCTACTACAAGAGCCACATACACCCTACTACAGTAACTACAGGGGCCACATACACTTTACTACAGGAGCCACATACACCCTACTATAGAGCCACATACACTTACAGGGGTCACATACACCCTACTACAAGAGCCACAAACCCTACTACAGTAACTACAGGGGCCACATAAAACTTTACTACAGGAGCCACATACACCCTACTACAGGAGCCACATACACTTACGGGGTCACATACACCCTACTACAAGAGCCACATACACCCTACTACAGTAACTACAGGGGCCACATACACTTTACTACAGGAGCCACATACACCCTACTATAGGAAACCACAAAACACTTTTACTACAGGACCAATACACTTTTCTATAAGAGCCACATACACCCTACTACAGGGGCCCATACACTTTTCTATAAGACCACATCACCCTACTACAGAGCCCCCATAACATTACTACAGAGGCCACATACACCCTACTAAAATACTATAGGATCCATCTACATGTAGTGACTTATACACCCTTTCCCAGACGCTTTCTTTTCTTCCTATTCTAGCTCCTTATTTCTATGTTCTTATGACAGAAACCTATCCAAAA
>JACEEZ010022463.1:0-30000 GCA_016584305.1 Chionoecetes opilio
CTATTAAAATCATTGTTGTTAACCATAAAACTACGAATGAAAAGTCATTGATTACAAATTAGTTAGTGGACAAGGATACTAGACAGGTCATAGCTATAAAATATTGCTTATATTCACTAAAAATCGTCTAATGGTACCCAAATTACAATGGAAATTACGTTCTAGGTCTCAAGGGGTTAACCTTCTTACCTACAGCATCGGGTAGATTTCTGCATTCTGAGTAGTTTTAACCCCATTTCTAAATTTGAACCCAACATAACGAGATAAAACAGGGTAAAACACGGGTCTTTCTTGGTCAAATAAACGGGTACATTTCACAGATGACACCGAAGTTCTCTTGGTGAACGAAACTATTTTTCTCTGGAGAGTGTTTATGTGTTTTGAATCAATCTGCTAACCATTTCTGTCGCAAATAACTTTTTTTTTCTTTTTTGTGTGATTTGCAACAAAATTGACAAAAAAAATTGAACCTATACAAACCTAACCTTTACCTAACATAACCTATACCTAACCTACTAATATAACCTAACCTTTACCTAGGAAAAACAAAAATAATATTTGCGACAGATATGGTTAGCAGATTCATTTAAAACACATCAAAACTCACCAGAAAAAAATAGTTTCGTCCACCCAAGGAAGTTTGGGCTTCATCTGGAAATTTTCCAATAAACGTCCCACACAGCCAGCAGAGGTATTAGCAGGTCATGCTAATAAGTAGAGGGGGGGGGGGGGGGCAATGCGTAATGCCCCCCCCTATTGCAAATAATAATAATAATAAATAAATATATTTATTATATATATATATATATATATCATATATATAAATAAATAAATATATATATATATATATATATATATATATATATATATATATATATATATATATATATATATATATATATATATATATATATATATATATATATATTATATATATTTTATTTATTTATTTATATAAATGGTAAATTTTTACACTACATAGAACCGAAATTCCCTACACAATTGGGAGTGTGGTTTCTGTTCACCTTAATAGATTCTAAGAAGCATTCTCTTTATGAACTTCCGTCGCAAATCACTACTTAAGAAGATACAAGATGTTTTTAATAGGAAGGAGTGTATATGAGATAGGAAAATTAAACTAACCTAACCCCACTTTTAGACTCACTAATCTAACCTAACCTAACCTATTCCCACGCTTTAACCTCCTAACTAAAGCCAAATCTGCATTAAAAAGTGTCCGAGACAAGGGAAGAACAGAGGCGATGCAGGTCACAAGAGGAAGAAGATTGTGGCGGACGTAAACACTTGTCTCTCGCCTCCCTATTGAATAACATTTCAATATCTCCACAAGTAATGATTTGCGACAGAAGCTCATAGAGAATACTTCCTAGAAATCAATAAGGTAAACAGAAAACCACACTCCCAATTGTGTAGGGAATTTCGGTCCTGGTGTAAAATAATCAGAGCTGGGCGGAGCGCAAACGAAAGCGCAAAAGCGCAAAAGCGCAATTTGCGCTCCATCTATAATAATATAAGCGAAAGTGTGTCTGTCTGTCTGTGTGTGTGTCTGTGTGTGTGTGGTGTGTGTGTGTGTGTGTGTGTGTGTGTGGTATAGGTTCCGCCCCCGTGGCGCAATCACCTCATATGGCACATTTTTGGAACCGGGTTGACCAGGGGAAGGTCATAAGCCCACTTATGAGATGATTCGATCACTTTTTTTTTTTATTTTTTATAGCAGCCTATTAGCGATAATTTTGAAGAAAAAAAAGTGGGTTGCGAGAATTGAGGAAACCTTGATGTAGGGTGATGGGTAATTGTCCAGTCAAAATATGAATGGACCCACCACAAATGCAATAGAAACGAAGTTATATTTTTCTGAAACCTTGATGCCTACTGAATATCTGCCCAAGATTATACTAAATATTTTGAAGTGGAACATGGTTTTTCAGGCATTTGCGTTTTGGTTACCTTTTTCGGACTACCGCAATAATTGGAAATTAAATATACGACAATATCACTCTTAATAATACAACAAAACAACTTTTTAATTATTTATTTAACCAGTTGTGGCCTGGTTATGGCAAATGACAACTGTCACATGCAATAATGAACAAAATATTATGCCTATCATTTTTTGCACATCAAAAAAATATGGGATTAAATTTATACTTAAAATGTGACGCTTATCATTTAAACCCATTATTACTGACCCCCCCTTAGCTGTGAAATGCAGCAATAAAAACTTGATTTATATATAGCCCTCACCAAAAATGTATTGCTAGTCTTCTTCAGGAAACTGACATTACCCGTAAAGGTGATACCGGGTATTAAATTTGAGCTGATGTGAGTCTGGGAATTTCGTGAAAAAAATATTCTTTGAGCTGAATAAAGTTCGTAATTTCTAGTACTTAATTAGTTAATAGTGAGTCAAGAAATATAGTTAGATAGGTAGGCATATACATATATAGATAATTACAATTACAAACACAAGGTCTTATATTATATAGGGGAATGTTGGGATACACTACCAAAACTATGTGTACACAATGAACTTAGGTCCGTTCACAATATTTAACACGTCACTTCAATCTCTCCATGGTCACCATCATCAGCAGCATCGAAAACGTCTACTGATTCGTCTGCATTTGAACAACTACCTCTGCACAGTCCACATGCGAATGTGCAAGGCAGCCCAATTTTCCGACAAACCACAACGTTTACCACTGCAGCCACCCTTGCATGAACATCTAACAAGCTTTAGGAGATACTCTGGTGCTGCAGCGAGGTCAGAATGCACAGGGATCATCCTGGTGTCCATGATACTCCAATCACCCAGTCAAGTGGATTGAGTTTGTGTCCTTTCCACTCATGAACCTGATGGAATACCGTAGGCTGTGATATTGGAAGCTGAGCTCGTGGCGGGAAGTACCCGTGGGGTGCAATGCTGTTCTGTTTGTTGTCACCTTAGCATGAAATTTTACTACTCTCAATTCGTTTAAATTGTCTGATGGTTCCCTCCGTACACACAAACCATTGCTCTGTCTCCTGCAGCAATGATCTCATCCTGTGTTGAGTATTCATTGCCCGAAAATTAGGGCCGCTTGCCGGAACATATCATTGTCCTTGAAACAGTTTGAGTCCATTGCCTTTGCCGATCCCAAAGACCCTGATGTCGTGTCGCATCCCAGGTAGCATGGATGAAGAGAATGTTTTCACACACAGTCTCACCCCAGAGCCTCTCTGACTTTGCCAATGTCCAAGTATTGTCTTGGATTCAATGAACACCCTTTTCGGCTCCGACATTAAGTAGAGACTGTGCGCACTATTCTTGCTGAAAATAATAGCACAGTAGTATCAACAAGTCAGTGTCTTCGCCAACAAGAACAGTGTTGGATTTTGAAGAAACTACGAACTGCAGTTGTTGCTATGAGTAGGTCCGCATCTCCACTCGCATGAAGCACTTCACAATGAGATTCTTCCAGTTTCTTACCAAGGATGTCTATGAATTGTTGCTTGTTATTCTTGTTCCGAAGAAACTCTTCCTTCTTGACAGTAAGCGTCATGGTTTCAGAAAAAGATACCTTCACTGATGGTCGCTCACCCCTTTTCTGATGAGCACAGTCTTTCGTTGAGGGACCTTGACGATAGCCATCAAACACGACGATAGCATGCCCGTAGTGCCTACTAACATATTTCAGGTAGCGGTCAAGAATATTATTGTACTGTTCACCTGACTGCCACGGTATGCGCTGCAATAGGGCACCGCCATCTAGTACGTATTGTATATCGGATGGTTGTATAGTATCGGCAGTGCCAAGGATTTGATTGCTGAGGCTAACGCTGGCTTATTGGCGGAGAGCAAGGCATATTAGTCTCGAACAAAGAAGGAGGATATGCGCATAACTCACAAACGAGTGCTTTGGATTAAGTCCCCTAATTCAGTGCCAGCGATCACAAGTCTCTGGAAGAGTAACTGAGGGTTGATATTGATGTCTCGTTTGGTGTCGTCATTGCAGTCTCTGAGTCCATAGTTATGGCTTGACTGTTCTTCTTGATGATGTATTCAAGCACACGTTACCACTCATCTGCCCCAAGACCCTTTCTCCCACGGTTTTCGCGTCATCAACATTGACCGCTGTTTTGGCAACTATACCAGTGAAATGTTGTGAAGAGTATCGTTTCTTGAAAGGGATCCCTCTCATGAAGAAACGCAAGCATTTTCTGGGTATCAGCTACATCATTCTTCTGTCTAGACTTTGATAGATCCCTTGTGTTGTTCACTTGTCACATACATCACTTCAGTGAGGTGTTGGAGGGCGTTGTTCACCTCTGCACAGACAGGGCTAGCCATGACCCAGACTGAGCGCTGTGTCTCTGTCATCCCTCTTCCACTGGTCAGCCCACCTGATGTCTTCAGGCTCCTCATAAGTACTTGCTCGATGACTAAATCGGTAGACAGACCAGCCCAGTATCTGTCGCTCCGTCGGACAACTTGGGAATCCTTGGAGAAATTTCTGATGTACTTCTGGATGGTCCTTCGGTAACTCTGTCATAAGTTGCAGATATATGTGAAGGCACTTTGTGTAGTGCCTGTGTCCGGAAGCTGAAGATATGGCAGCATGGCGCGCAGGACATGCAAGTGAAGCATCCAATCCCCTGTTCTTCAGATTTCAGAAATAAACGGATAATGTCCACATTCCATGTATTGTAACCACAGTCTCGCTGTCCGTTGATCCTTCATTGCATCAATCACATGCTTGATTTTGTCTCCAATGACCTCCATCACCTTCGACGACTCGATGTCTGACACTGCTTGGTCACCCGACATCAGACCGTCAAACACGTCACCTGCATCATTGAGCTCTGTTGGAAGTGTAGGCTCACTGTCTCCATCACTTGGTAGGTTCATCTGAAATACCTTGGAAACAAGTTTTGCATTGAGTGCGGCGGTCAACGAGTAGATGTCACGTATAGCCTCATAGACACGGCTTTGCCACTCATCATGTGGGTTGTAGTGTTGCTAGCATATGCAACTTCCAGAAGCTCTTTGAGTCCTTTACCAGACATCAGGTGGCCAATACACCCAAGAAAACTCATGAGTGTATGGAATCCTCCTAGTCTTTAGAAACAATCGAGTGAAGTTTGCTGTCCGCTGGCTCGCTCTTGACTATGGTGAGAGCTTTCCACCAAAGTGGCTGATCAAATGTCAGTATCGGGGTTACACCAATTCTCTGCGCATGTTCACAAACGAAATGCAGTGTGGAGTTGATGCAGTCCAAGTCACTTGGACTGAGATCAATCATGGGCAGGACAACATTATTGATGCCTCACCCGGATGTTCTCCCTTGGTGTACCATCTGCATCATTCCAGTCCAAGAGGGTCGAGGTGATCGAACTGTGAGCGAAACCTTCCAGAGGAGATCAACATTTGAGCTGATTTGTCGCAGGTCAGTAGACTCCGGAAGCTTCTCGTAGATAAGTGACTGCAGTCCTCCACATGCTGATGTGAATGGACGTATATTGATTCGCCCCACTTGTGCGATATCCTCTGCTGAGACAGCTCTACGGGCAATCTGAAGTGTCCGGACTGCTTTTGGTGTCCACACGCAATGATGCCCATGCCATGGAATGTGTTTCTCCCATTTAATGTGCAGATGTCATGGTCAACATTGTCCGCCACATATTGAATGAAATGTCCAGGGGTTAAACCAGGGATATCTGTTCCACTCGTGACTGCTGCGCTGCGCTCATACGTTTGCACCTCCGTGTATGAACAAGTATACCCATGTGCAAAGAGCGTGTCTATGAGAAATCGAGAACCGAAATGGTAGTGCATTGGATACCAAGACCCAGCAACAGTGGAGCTTGAAGGATCCTAGGCCTCGTGGCTTGCATGATCGCCTGTCCGAGTGAGCAGATTTTTAAGTCTTTTCCTTTCCCCACAAAGAGCATTTCCAGCAAGAGCTTTAGTGACTCTGGTAGGAACTTGGTTGCAGCATTGACAGTGGACATGTCGATAGTAGTCGGGTAAATGTTCCTAATTTGAGATACCTGTTTTATGTCACTTTTAATGAGATCAGCGGCTGTCTTGATCAGGCGCAACTTTTCTGCTTCAGGATCACTTTCCTTTTGTTTGACGATAGAAGGCCTGAAGAATCGACGATGCCACACCCCTAAATGTCACAACATTTGGTTTTCCATTCATGTCTGCAATTATGATCTTAATCACCAAATTGATTGAGGAAGGTTATCCTTCATGGTATGAAAAAACCATATGCATCAAGCCAGTGTCTACTAGGAAGTCCTCCATTTTCCCAATTAAATCACTAATTGTGGTTAGTTCCTCATCATTTCCTTCTAGGTACTTTGCCACCTTCAGGAACGCTTCATGTCTGATTTGGTCCTTAGGTCGACCCAACTTCTGCTTTTTGGATGAAGACGCCTCTTCCGATTGGAATTTGAGTGGTAACTGTTTCTTTGTACGAAAGTTAGTACTGCACACGTTATGGTATACCGCATCTGCTGCGTGTAGATCGCCAACAACTGCAATTCTGCTCCTCACTGTATCTGACCAATTGTCTAATCGATTTTCACAGGCAGTCGACACATGATTTTGGAAGTCGAATGTCTTAACATGGATCAACATATGATCCTTTTTCCTCCCTGGTTACTTGTCAGGATTACCACAGAAAAGACACTGAGTTCGGTAGTCAAACGCTGAATCCAAAGAACGAAGGCACCTCCTTTGTCTGCATCAGACGAAACATGTTTTCGCTTCAGAGAAAGTTCAATGTCTCTCACATTACAGAACACCCTCCGGCAATCTGTATGAACTGCCTGTCCTGGATGGACTTGGACTTCTTCACCACGCTCCTTCCAGCTTCTTTGATCCTCGTACAACCTTTATCCGTCAGTGTATGGTTGGATCACAGGAGAGGGGTTTCTTACAGAAGGACGCAGTCACCCATGTTGCTGAAAAGAGAGGAAACTTAGGATTACATTTGTTCCCTCTGTTTTCCGACTATAAATGTACATGTTCATATACATGTTCATACAAAATACAAAATACAGTATACTCTCCAAGTTTTTAAGTTAATCGGGTAAGTGGTTAACGGCCCAAATTGGTACTAATGAAATGTTAAAAAAAAATTGAAATGTTAAAAAAAAAAATTTTTTAAATGTAATGTTAAAAAATGTAAAAAAAAAATTTTTTTTGTTAAAACTTTAAAAAAATAAAACCTAAACAATCCTACATTAAATATAATACTCCTAACATTCACAATGACCGCAGCGTTATACTCTCCAAGTTTTTTTAAGTTATCGGGTAAGTGGTTAACGTCCCAAATTGGTACTATGAAATTGTTAAAAAAAAAAATTGAAATGTTAAATTGAAATAATTTATATATTTGTTGAAAATTTAAGTAAAAAATGATTAAGATTTTGTTTTTGTTAAAACTTTAATAAAAATAAAACTTAAACAATCCTAATTAAAGATAATGACTCTTACATTCACAATGACCGTCAGCGTTGAACTGTCTGCACACCGATCCAATTTTCACTGCAAGCGTTCACTTCCACCTCTGTTCACGGCTCTCGTTCAATTGAAAAATATTGATCCACTCATTAATTGAGTATAATTAATATTTGTTCTGGGGTCAACAGGTTCATAAAAAATTGTTTGTGTTTCTATTGCAATTTGTGGTGGGTTAGGGGTATAAAAACGCGCTAAAATTTTGGACTAAATGGTGAGTGAATGGGTGGGGTGTATGGTTAAATGGGTGTGGGGTTATGGGTGAGTGAATGGGTGGGGGGTGATGGGTGGGGTGAGGGTGATGGTGAGGGAATAGGTGGGGGGTGATGGGTAATGGTAAATATAAGCGAAGTGGGTTGTCTGGGTTTCTGTGTGTGTGTGTGATGGGGGTGTGGTGGGGGTTGGTGTCGGTTAGGGAAATAGGTGGGGGTGATGGTAGTGACGTGTGGGTGGGGATGGGGAGTGATTTTGGTGTGGTGTGGTGATGTGTGGGTAATGGGTGGAGTGATGGGTGGGGGGTTGGGAGTGGGGTAANGCGACTTTACTGTTGTCTACGGTAGCAATGTAACTATACGCACACCTGTACGAAAGACCTTGCCTGGGTTTTGTCTACGGAAAGCATGGTAAACTATTAAACCAAGGCTTACAGAACAGAAACCTTGTCCCTGCACTTTACTGTTGTCACGGTAGCAATGTACATTTAGCCACCACAGGCCTGTACAGGGAAAGAAACCTGTTGATTTATGTTGCACTACATGTCTAGTAGCACATACAAGGCTGTAGTGAGTAAAACTTGGTCCTGGCGACATTAGTGCATGCGGTATGCATATAGGTTAATACCTATATTATATGTATTGCTATTCACCAGATAACTTATAGGCGCCAGTCACTCGCCACTGCACTAATGTCGCCAGGCACAATATTACGAATTCCTAGCATCACTACAGCCTTGTATGTGCATGAAGTGGATACAATAGTTAATTTATGTACATCACACTACATGTCTCAGTGGCTCTTTAAAAGCTGTAGTGATGCTTAATTTAGTAATATATGTGCCTGGCGACATTAGGCAGTGGCGAGTGACTGGCGACTATAGTGTTATATACCGTAATATCTATATGTAATTTGCCTCGCGTTCCCAATATTTACCGTAGACAACACTAAAGTCGCCAGGACAAGGTTTCTTTTCCATGTAGCCTACAGCCGTGTGGTGGCGTTAATAGTTACATTGCTACCGTAGACAACACTAAAGTCGCCAGGACAAGGTTTCTTTTCCCTGTACAGCCGTGTGGTGGCGTTAATAGTTACATTGCTACCGTAGACAACAGTAAAGTCGCCAGGCCCAAGGTTTCTTTCCCTGTACAGCCGTGTGGTGGCGTTAATAGTTACCATGCTACCGTAGACAACAGTAAAGTCGCCAGGACAAGGTTTCTTTTCCCTGTACAGCCGTGTGGTGGCGTTAATAGTTACATTGCTACATCCATGATTTCAGGACAGTTAGAAGGGGCTATCTGGAGAGTCTGTGTCATGTTGTGTCTTCATCTGTGTCATAGTAGGGCTATAAATGAACATATGACAAAAATATCACCAGAGTGGCGACCAACACTAAGGTCGCCAGTTAGTGTTAATGTTCTGAGTGTCCTCCCGCCGTCGTCGTCGCCCGAAAAAAAAACGCGTAGTGAAATTGTAAACCGTCTATACTTGCAGCTACCAAGCATAAAACAACGCTGAAACAGTGTAGATTATACAGTCATGATATAAACTACTGTGTATCATCTTCAGGGGCACAGACACAGCAGTAGTGAGGCTATCATTCGTTATATAGGGCGCCTGGCGACATTAGTGCAGATGGCGACTTGACTGTTATCTACGGTACTATTACTATTAATAATGACTGAGTGAAATTATCCGATTATGCATAGTAATATTTTTCATTAGTAAGGGTTTATGGAACTGTCGCCGATGGGAATTCTCGCCGAAACAACAACCTGGAACTCTCGTCGACGTGGAAATGTTGACCTAACCTGGACAATGGCACCTAATCTAACCTAACTGATCAAGCTAACGACAGTATTTCATCCCTGAATGCACAAAAACGCGGGTAACACTTGATGAAATGTATCTATTGTGTCCTGTAATATCAAGAATTGGAACACTCGACGACGGCGGCGAGAGTTCCAGGTACCCTCATGGTTAGCGTAAAGAAATAGTTAAGTCTACGTTAAAATGAGTCCGTTTTCTTTACATATTTACGTTTTCTTTCATATATTTTAGGGTAAACTATGATAATTACATCGAAATACTAAACGCCTTTCTCGCCTTTATTTACCTTTTATAATCCCTTAATATCATCATAAATCCTTTGTAATCCTTTGTACGTATTCTGTAATCATCAAATGCTGCTTTAATCCTCTGTAATGCGGCTATTTCTCCTCCCTATCTATTAAATGTCCGTAAGGAACAGACTACATCTCTTATACATAGTAATATAAACCTTATTGATTTCTTCCAAGATGGCCGCCACCTTCCCGCTATTTAACGTCACTAAGGACTAGAGAGACATTAATTAAGATACCAATATAGTCTTTATTGATTTAACAAGATGGCCGCCACCCCAAACCCCTTTCCCCTATTTAATATTCATAAGGACGAAAATCATAGTGTTTTGTGTGTTAATATAGTCCTTATTATATTTCTTCAAGATGGCCGCTTTACCCTTCCGCCCTTATTTAATTTGTTAAGAATCTGATTTAGGTTTTATACATCCTATACATAATATAAATGATGCAATAAATGTATATTATGTATAACTATTCAATACGTATCCCTTATACTATGTTAATAAGAGTATTAGCTTTATCTTGAGGGAAAGCGGGATATTTTGTGGGATTTATTCAAGTTTTGTGGGAATTGTGGTGATGGGAGGGATGTTTTGTGGGAGTTGTGGTGATGGGAGTAGTGTTTTGTGGGAATTGAGGTGATGGGAGTGTTGTTTTGTGGGAATTGTGGTGATGGGAATGGTGCTTTGTGGGAATTGTGGTGATGGGAGTGGTGTTTTGTGGGAATTGTGGTGATGGGAGTGTTGTTTTGTGGGAATTGTGGTGATGGGAGTAGTTTTGTGGGAATTGTGGTGATGGGAGTAGTGTTTTGTGGGAATTGTGGTGATGGGAGTGGTGCTTTGTGGGAATTGTTGTGATGGGAGTGGTGTTTTGTGGGAATTGTGGTGATGGGAGTGGTGTTTTGTGGGAATTGTGGTGATGGGAGTGGTGCTTTGTGGGAATTGTGGTGATGGGAGTGGTGTTTTGTGGGAATTGTGGTGATGGGAGTGGTTCTTTGTGGGAATTGTGGTGATGGGAGTGGTGCTTTGTGGGAATTGTGGTGATGGGAGTGGTGCTTTGTGGGAATTGTGATGATGGGAGTGGTTTCGTGGGGATTGTGGTGAGGGGAGTGGTGTTTTGTGGGAATTGTGGTGATGGGAGCAGTGGCGTCACCGCGGGGGGGCTAAGGGGGACTTAGCCCCCCCAAGTCAAGGACTGAGCCCCCCCCAAATTGCTGCTAGTAGCCTGCTACCCAAAAACAATAAAAAGGAATATTTATCCAATTTTCCATGCCAGAGCAAAACCTTATTTTTCACACTTATAGAAAAATTGGTTTGATGTTTCATTTAAATGTTGAAATATGTTTGCTAACAAACCTTGAAATTACTAAGTACTATTCTTTTATAGAGATATATAGAGATAAAATTTTTCTTCAAATGATCAAATATAGTTAATATGGTATGATGCCTGGTATAACTCTATTAATTTATGTGTCATGTAATTAAAGCTTAATTCCACTTTCTTCCCTTTTTTGGGCCACAAAATTACCCTGGAACTGATTCATTTTCAAAATTACCCCCCGACCCCCAGCTGGATAGCCCATCACCACCCCGGGGATAAAGCCCCCCCAAATTTTTTTTCCTGGTGACGCCACTGGATGGGAGTGGTGTTTTGTGGGAATTGTGGTGATGGGAGTGGTTTTGTGGAAATTGTGGTGATGGGAGTGGTGTTTTGTGGGAATTGTGGTGATGGGAGTGGTGTTTTGTGGGAATTGTGGTGATGGGAGTGGTTTCGTGGGAATTGTGGTGAGGGGAGTGGTGTTTTGTGGGAATTGTGGTGATGGGAGTGGTGTTTTGTGGGAATTGTGGTGATGGGAGTGGTTTCGTGGGAATTGTGGTGATGGGAGTGGTGTTTTGTGGGAATTGTGGTGATGGGAGTGGTGTTTTGTGGGAATTGTGGTGAGGGGAGTGGTGTTTTGTGGGAATTGTGGTGATGGGAGTGGTGTTTTGTGGGAATTGTGGTGATGGGAGTGGTGTTTTGTGGAATTAATTATTTTATTTATTTTATTGGTGATTTAAAACGTAAAAGAATGCCTTGGAGAAGCAAAATATATATATATTCAAATAAAAACTAGAAATAAGTTATCACCACCCTATTTAACGATAGAAAAGTAATCACTATAATTCTTTGAGTCTTTTTCATCCAAAATTTATGGAAAAACAAAACTAGTAAAGGTTATTAAGAGTATTAGCTTTATCTTGAGGGAAAGCGGGATATTTTGTGGGATTTATTCAAGTTTTGTGGGAATTGTGGTGATGGGAGTGGTGTTTTGTGGGATTTTTATGGTGACTCAGTTTTTGTGTTATTTTGTGGGAATTATTGGTTTGTTATCCGTTTTTTGTGGGATTAATTTGTTTATTTATTTTATTGGTGATCTAAAACGTCAAAGAATGCCTTGAAAGAAACAAAAAATATATAAATTCAAATAAAAAATAGAAATAAGTTATCACCACCCTATTTTATGATAGAAAAGTAATCACTATAATTCTTTGAGTCTTTTTCATCCAAAATTTATGGAAAAACTAGACAAATAAATAAATTATGAATAAACTAGGAGTGGCTTGGGTCAAAATTCTCAAAATGGCCGATGTGTCTACATAAACAAACTGTATTTCACTCAAATCCCGAAAAATCAGTGAAATCAGCCTACGTCAAGTGCTTAGGCCTATAATGGCGTGAATTGCAAGTGTGTGGCTATAAGAAAAATACCCAAAGAACGAGAGATAGACCTTGGAAATACCTTAAATTGAGGTAAGTTTGATGGCGGGAATATCAGAAAAATTTGGCGTTAATAGTAATCTTGTGTTATTTACGGAATTCTTGGAGTTTTAAGTGTTAATCTTGGGTTTTCTGGGTATTTTTAAGGCCTTGGGAGGTATTACGTGTATTACAAGTGTTGTGTTAGTGGTTATTGCCTTCATGGACTTCTAAATCACACCAAAATACACATACTTGTCATGAGCCGACACAAAATTTTGACATTTTTGACCCTCACCCCCCCAAATTTCAATGGATTTTATTTTCAAAAACCCCCCTCGATAGCCCCACCCATCACCCACACCCACACCAACACCCATTACAATACACCCATTAATTAACCTACTACACCAATTAACGTTACCCCCCACACCCAAAAATCAACTTTTTCCACCAGACTTGTTGTTTTTAATCGTATTTAGCCACCTTCCTAACACCGCCTTCCTAACAC
The DNA here is from genome assembly GCA_016584305.1 of Chionoecetes opilio. Lineage (NCBI taxonomy): Eukaryota > Metazoa > Arthropoda > Malacostraca > Decapoda > Majidae > Chionoecetes > Chionoecetes opilio. The sequence continues at coordinate 13,118 of JACEEZ010022463.1, forward strand.
TGCCTTCCTAACACCGCCTTCCTAACACCACCTTCCTAACACCGCCTTCCTAACACCGCCTTCCTAACACCGCCTTCCTAACACCACCTTCCTAACACTGCCTTCCTAACACTGCCTTCCTAACACTGCCTTACTAACACCACCTTCCTAACACTGCCTTCCTAACACTGCCTTCCTAACACCGCCTTCCTAACACTGCCTTCCTAACACTGCCTCCCACCTTCCTAACACTGCCTCCCACCTTCCTAACACTACCTCCCACCTTCCTAACACCGCCTTCCTAACACTGCCTTCCTAACACTGCCTTCCTAACACCACCTTCCTAACACCGCCTTCCTAACACTGCCTTCCTAACACCACCTTCCTAACACCACCTTCCTAACACCTAACACCACCTTCCTAACACTGCCTTCCTAACACCACCTTCCTAACACTGCCTTCCTAACACTGCCTCCCACCTTCCTAACTGCCTTCCTAACACCACCTTCCTAACACCGCCTTCCTAACACTGCTCCCACCTTCCTAACACTGCCTCCCACCTTCCTAATGCCTTCCTAACACTGCCTTCCTAACACTGCCTCCCACCTTCCTAACTCTGCCTTCCTAACACTGCCTCCCACCTTCCTAACACTGCCTCCCACCTTCCTAACACTACCTTCCACCTTCCTAACACTGCCTTCCTAACACTACCTTCCTAACACTACCTTCCTAACACTACCTTACACCTTCCTAACACTGCCTTCCTAACACTGCCTCCCACCTTCCTAACACTGCCTCCCACCTTCCTAACACTGCCTTCCTAACACTGCCTCCCTAACACTGCCTTCCTAACACTACCTTACACCTTCAACACTGCCTTCCTAACACTGCCTCCCACCTTCCTAACACTGCCTTCCTAACACTGCCTCCCATCTTCCTAACACTGCCTCCCTAACACTGCCTTCCTAACACTGCCTTCCTAACACTGCCTTCCTAACACTACCTTCCTAACACTGCCTTCCTAACACTACCTTCCACCTTCCTAACACTGCCTTCCTAACACTACCTTCCACCTTCCTAACACTGCCTCCCACCTTCCTAACACTGCCTCCCACCTTCCTAACCACTGCCTCCCACCTTCCTAACACTGCCTCCCACCTTCCTAACTGCCTCCCACCTTCTAACACTGCCTTCCTAACACTGCCTCCCACCTTCCTAACACTGCCTTCCTAACACTGCCTCCCACCTTCCTAACACTGCCTTCCTAACACTACCTTCCACCTTCCTAAACACTGCCTCCCACCTTCCTAACACTGCCTTCCTAACACTACCTTCCACCTTCCTAACACTGCCTCCCACCTTCCTAACACTGCCTCCCACCTTCCTAACACTGCCTCCCACCTTCCTAACACTACCTTCCACCTTCCTAACTGCCTCCCACCTTCCTAACACTGCCTCCCACCTTCCTAACACTACCTTCCACCTTCCTAACACTGCCTCCCACCTCCTAACACTGCCTCCACCTTCCTAACACTGCTTCCTAACACTGCCTCCCACCTTCCTAACCTGCCTTCCTAACACTGCCCCCACCTTCCTAACACTGCCTCCCACCTTCCTAACACTGCCTTCCTAACACTACCTTCCACCTTCCTAACACTGCCTCCCACCTTCCTAACACTGCCTTCCTAACACTACTTCCACCTTCCTAACACTGCCTTCCTAACACTGCCTCCCACCTTCCTAACACTGCCTTCCTAACACTACCTTCCACCTTCCTAACTGCCTCCCACCTTCCTAACACTGCCTTCCCAACACTGCCTTCTTAACACACCCTTCCTAACGAGTAGATAGATAACAGTCAAGTCGCCACCTGCAGTAATGTCGCCAGGCGCCCTATATAAGGAATGACAGCCTCACTACTGCTGTGTCTGTGCCCCTGAAGATGATACACAGTAGTTTATATCATGACTGTATAATCTACACTGTTTCAGCGTTGTTTTATGCTTGGTAGCTGCAAGTATAGACGCCTTCAAATTTCCCTACCTGTTGGGTTTTTTTACACTCAGTAAATAAACACTAGATGGCGACCTTAGTGTAGCCTGTTATACTCATTGCTGTAGAGGCTTGTCACTTTAATTTTGGTGGGCAATGATCTAGTAACTTTGTATCTACTATTAATTCTCTCAATGGCAAAATACTACCTTTAGGTTTTACTCTGTGATAGGCCTATTGGAAGTTACCACGGAGTTCAACGGAGAGAGAGAGAGAGAGAGAGAGAGAGAGAGAGAGAGAGAGAGAGAGAGAGAGAGAGAGAGAGAGCTAGCATCTATTATGTGGTTGAGAGAGAGAGAGAAGAGAGAGAGAGAGAGAGAGAGAGAGAGAGAGAACTAGCATCTATTATGTGGTTGAGGAGAGAGAGAGAGAGAGAGAGAGAGAGAGAGAGAGAGAGAGAATTTTCTACCGTCGAAAGTACATTCCGTCGAAACTTCCTGTAATCAAATATTTCCTACATCCCAGAGAGAGAGAGAGAGAGAGAGAGAGAGAGAATACCTTTCAGATATTACAATTTTTTTTATTAGGGTCAAAATGCAGGCAGGGAGCCACGCCCCCTGCCTGCCCTTCTATGCTACGGGGCAGCTGATTGGTGCATTCTGGTATCATCACTACCATCACAATAGCCTCACTACTTAACAGCTGATTGGTGCATTCCTGGTACCATCACTACCCATCACAATAGCCTCACTATTAACAGCTGATTGGTGCATTCCTGGTACCATCACTACCCATCACAATAGCCTCACTACTTAACAGCTGATTGGTGCATTCCTGGTATCATCACTACCCATCACAATAGCCTCACTACTTAACAGCGGCGTGACCACTGGACAGCAATCTTCACTACAGAGGGTGACAAAATCAAAACACCCTCTGTAGTGAAGATTGCTGTGTCCAGTGGTCACGCCGCTGTTAAGTAGTGAGGCTATTGTGATGGGTAGTGATGATACCAGGAATGCACCAATCAGCTGCCCCGTAGCATAGAAGGGCAGGCAGGGGGCGTGGCTCCCTGACTGCATTTTGACCCTAATAAAAATAATGTTCTATATAATTGGATTCTAGGAAACGTTCTTTCTATGAACTTCCGTCGCAAATCATTACTTTCAGAGATATACCATGTTTTCAATAGGAAGGAGTGTCTAGGAGCTACGACAATTAAACTAACACACCTATAACACACCTATAACACACCTATAACTCTGAATTAACTAACCTATCCCCCACCTATAGACTCACTAACCTAACCTAACCGAAGCTCATCCCACGCTTTAACCTCCTAACTAAAGCCAAATCTGCCTTAAAAAAGTGTCCGCGGCAAGGGCAGAACAGAGGCGATGCAGGTCACAAGAGGAAGAAGAGTGTGGAGGACGTAAACACTTGTCTCTCGCCTCCCTATAAACAACATGTCATTATCTCCAAAAGTAATGATTTGCCACGGAAGCTCATAGAGAGAAGGTTTCCTAGAATCCAACACTTTTAGATTTTTTGCTGTCACGCCCACACTTTTCAATGGATTTTATTTCTGCAAACACCCCTAGATAGCCCCAGCCTTCACCCACACCCACACCAACACCCATCACCCCACACCCATTAGTACACCCGCCACACCCATTAATGTAACCCCCCTACACCCATACTTTGGGCGGTATTGAAAGTTTTATATTTTTCATTCTCCCGCCCACAATTTTCAATGGATTTTATTTCTGCAAACACCCCTAGATAGCCCCAGCCTTCATCCACACCCACACCAACACCCATCACCCCACACCCATTAGTACCCCGCACCCATTAACATTACCCCCACACCCATTACTTTACTTGGGCGGTATTCAAAGTTTTATATTTTCATTCTCCCGCCCACAATTTTCAATGGATTTTATTTCTGCAAACACCCCTAGATAGCCCCAGCCTTCACCCACACCCACACCAACACCCATCACCCCAGACCCATTAGTACACCCGCCACACCCATTAACATTACCCCCCACACCCATTATTTTACTTTGGGCGGTATTCAAAGTTTTATATTTTTCATTCTCCCGCCCACAATTTTCAATGGATTTTATTTCTGCAAACACCCCTAGATAGCCCCAGCCTTCACCCACACCCACACCAACACCCATCACCCCACACCCATTAGTACACCCGCCACACCCATTAACATTACCCCCCACACCCATTACTTTACTTTGGGCGGTATTCAAAGTTTTATATTTTTTGCTGTCACGCCCACAATTTTCAATGGATTTTATTTCTGCAAACACCCCTAGATAGCCCCAGCCTTCACCCACACCCATACCAACACCCATCACCCCACACCCATTAGTACACCCGCCACACCCATTAACATTACCCCCCACACCCATTACTTTACTTTGGGCGGTATTCAAAGTTTTATATTTTTTGCTGTCACGCCCACAATTTTCAATGGATTCTATTTCTGCAAACACCCCTAGATAGCCCCACCCTTCACCCACACCCACACCAACACCCATCACCCCAGACCCATTAGTACACCCGCCACACCCATTAACGTAACCCCCCCCGTACATATTCTAATAGACTTACCAATAAGATTTTCAAATATCTTGTTGTTTCAGATACTACAATGCCGGAAGGGAAGATCAGCAAGGAGGAGGAGGAGGAAGGAGGAGGAGGAGGAGAGAATGGGGTCAGCAAGAAGAAGGGAGGAGGAGGAGGAGGAGGAGGAGGAAGAAGAGGAAAAATGGTCCTGGCAAAAATAACTTTACTTGACGGAGCCGAGTGTGAAGTTGTCGTGGAGGTAAGCAGTAGTAGTAGTAGTAGTAGTAGTAGTAGTAGTAGTAGTAGTAGTTAGTAGTAGTAGTAGTAGTAAGTAGTAGTGTAGTGTAGTAGTAGTTTGTAGTAGTATAGTAGTAGTGGGGGTAGTAGTATTAGTAGTATTTGTAGTAGTAGTTGTAGTAGTAGTAGTAGTAGTAGTAGTAGTATGTATATAGTAGTAGTGTGGGAGTAGTAAAGTAGTAGTAGTAGCTAGTGTAGAGTAGTGTAGTAGTAGTAGTAGTAATTAGTAGTAGTGGGGGTGGGGGGTGGTGGTGGTGGTGGTGGTGGTGTGGTGGTGGTGGGGCGTCCGTCGTCGCGTCGTCTTCGTCGTCGGGGTCGTCGTCGTCGTCGTCGTCGTCGTTTGTGTCGTCGTCGTCGTCGTGTTGTGGTTGGTGGTGGTGTGGTGGTGGTGGGGGGGGTGGTGGTGGTTGGTGGTGGTGGTGGTGGGGTGGTGGTGGTGGTGTGGGGTGGTGGTGGTTGGTGTGGTGGTGTGGTGGTGGTGGTGGTGGTGGTGGTGTGGTGGTGGTGGTGGGTGGTGGTGGGGTGGTGGTGGTGGTGGTGGTGGTGGGTAGTGTGTGGGGGTGGTGGGTGGGTGGTGGTGGTGGTAGGGGGTGGTGGTGGTTGGGGGTTTGGGGGTGGTGGTGGTGGTGGTGGTGGTGGGAGAGTGGTGGTGGTGGTGGTGGTGGTGGTGTGGTGGTAGTAGTATAGTAGTGGTGGGTGGTGGTGTGGTGGTGGTGGTGGTATTGGTGGTGGTGGGTGGGGGGTGGTGGTGGTGGTGGTGGGGTGGGGGTGGGGGGGTGGGGGGTAGTAGAGTGGGGGTGGTGGGGGTGGGGTGGTGGGGGTGGTGGTGGTGGTGGTTGGGTGGTAGTGTAGTAGTAGTGGTGGGGGGGTGGTGGGGTGGTGGGGGTGGTGGGGGGTGGGGGGTGGGGGGTGGGGGGGTGGGGGGTGGTAGTGGGGGGTGGTGGGGGTTTGGTGGGGGTTTGGTGGTAGTGGTGGGGATTAAATATAGTGTGGGTTGGTGGTAGTTTAAATAGTTGGGGTGGGGTGGGGTGGTGGTGGTGTATAGGTGGGGGGGGGGGTTGGTGGGGGTGGATGGGGGGGTGGTGTAGTAGTAGTGTAGTAGTCGTGGGGTGGGGTGGGGGGCTGGTGGTGGTGGTGGTGGGGGGTTGTGCAGTGAGTAGTAGTGGGTGGGGTGGGGGTGGTGGGGTGGTATTGTAGTGTAGTGTAGTATATATTGTGTGGGGGGGTTGGGGGTTTGTTTGGACAAGGGTTCCCCGGTCCTTTTTGTTTGGTTGGAGTTTGTGGGCAAGGCTATAAACGGTCATAGCTATAAACAGCTTTAGTCACTGAATTACCCCAGTAGTTAGTGGACCCAAAGGGTACTAACAGGTCATAGCTATAAAAAAAATTAATACTGAAAAACCAAAAGTAGTTGTGGACAAGGGGTACTAAACAGGTCATAGCTATAAAACATTTCTTTTAAAACACTGTTTTCCCCAGTAGTTGGGACAAAGGTACTAAACAGGTCATAGCATAAAACATTGCTTAAGTCCCATTACCACAGTAGTTAGTGGGAAAGGGTACTAAACAGGGCAAGCTATAAAAAATTTTTATATCACGAATATACCACAGTAGTTATGGACAAAAGGGTACTAAACAGGTCAAGCTATAAAAAAAATTGCTTTTCACTGAATATACCCAGTAGTAGTGGCAAGGCTACTAAAAGGGCATAGCTATAAAACTTGCTTATAGTCATGAATTACCACAGTAGTTTTGTGGGCCCAAGGTACTAAACGGAAGCTATAAAACATTTCTATAGTCCGAATATACCACAGTTTAGTGGGCAAAGGCACTAAAAAAGGTCTAGCTATAAAAAATTTCTTATGTACTGAATATACCACAGTAGTTTGTGGGACAAGGCTACTAAACAGGTTTATAGCATAAAACATTGCTTTTAGTCACTGAATATACCACAGTAGTTAGTGGACAAGGCTACTAAACAGGTCACAGCTATAAAACATTTCTTTTAGTCACTGAAATATACCACAGTAGTTAGTGGACAAGGCTACTAACAGGGTCATAGCTATAAAACATTGCTTATACTCACTGAATATACCACAGTAGTTAGTGGAAAGGCCTTAAAACAGGTCACAGCTATAAAACATTGCTTATACTCACTGAATATACCACAGTAGTTAGTGGACAAGGCTACTAAACAGGTCATAGCTATAAAACATTGCTTAGACTCACTCCACATCGTCTAATGGTACACAAATTACAATGGCAATTACGTGGGCAATTTGGTGGGCAATGATCTAGTAACTTTGTATCTAATATTAATTCTCTCAATGGCAAAATACTACCTTTAGGTTTTACTCTGTGATAGGCCTATTGGAAGTTACCACGGAGAGAGAGAGAGAGAGAGAGAGAGAGATGGAGAGAAGGAGAGAGAGAGAGAGAGAGAGAGAAGAGGATGAGAGAGAGAGAGAGAGAGAGAGGTTACGAGACAATGGTAGCGTGACATTATGTACGGAACAATTTTGAAATATGATAGATTTACCAAGTTTCCTTTACAGTTTCATTTGCTGGATTGAAGCCATTTTACTATAAGGTGGCATTCTGGCTAAGTTGTGGGGGGAGAGAGAGAGAGAGAGAGAGAGAGAGAGGAGAGAGAGAAGAAAGGGGAGAGAGAGAGAGGAGAGAGAACGGATGAGAGAGAGACCGAGAGACGAGAAAAAGAGGAGAGAGAGAGAGAGAGAGAGAGAGATAGAGCCCGGGAGAGAGGGAGAGAGAGAGAGAGGGTTGAGAGAGTTAGAACTAGCATCTATTATGTCATTGAGAGAGAGAGTTGTGAGAACTAGCATCTATTATGTCGTTGAGAGAGAGGAAGAGAGAGAGTTAGAGTTAGAACTAGCAATATCATGTCGTTGAAGAGAGAGAGAAAAGGAGAGGGGAGAGAGAGAGTAGACTAGCATCTATTATGTCGTTGAGAGAGAGAGAGAGAGAGAGAAAAGAGGAGGTTTGAATAGCATCTATTATGTCGTTGAGAGAGAGAGAGAAAGAGAGAGAGAGAGAGTTAGAACTAGCATCTATTATGTCGTTGAGAGAGAGAGAGAGAGAGGAGAGGGGAGGAGAGGAGTTTGAACTAGCATCTATTATGTCGTTGAGAGAGAGAGAAGAGAGAGAGGAGAGGTTTGAGTTAGAACTTAGCATATATCATGTCGTTGAGGGGAGAGAGGAGAGAGAGAGAGAGAGAGTTAGAACTAGCATCTATTATGTCGTTGAGAGAGAGAGAGAGAGAGAGAGTTAGAACTAGCATCTATTAGTCGTTTAGAGAGAGAGAGAGAGAGAGAGAGAGAGAGGAGAGGGGGCGAGAGAGGGCAGAGAGAGAGAGAGAGAGAGAGAGAGAGAAGGAGAGAGAGAGAGAGAGTTAGAACTAGCATCTATTATGTCGTTGAGAGAGAGAGAGAGAGAGAGAGAGAGAGAGAGAGAGAGAGAGAGAGAGAGAGAGAGAGAGAGAGAGAGTTAGAACTAGCATCTATTATGTCGTTGGGGGAGAGAGAGAGAGAGAGAGAGTTAGAACTAGCATCTATTATGTCGTTGAGAGAGAGAGAGAGAGAGGGGAGAGGGGAGAAGGAGAGAGAGAGAGAGAAAGAGAGTTAGAACTAGCATCTATTATGTCGTTGAGAGAGAGAGAGAGAGAGAGAGAGGAGAGAGAGAGAGAGAGAGAGAGAGAGAGAGAGAGGAAGGGGAGAGAGAGAGAGTTAGAACTAGCATCTATTATGTCGTTGAAAGGAAGAGAGAGAGAGAGGAAGAGATTAGAGAGGATGAGAGAGGGGAGAGGAGAGAGAAGAAGGAGAGAGGGGAGAGAGAGGGGAGAGAGAGTTAGAACTAGCATCTATTATGTCGTTTAGAGAGAGAGAGAGAGAGGGGGAGAAGAGAGAGAGAGAGAGGAGAGAAAAAGAGAGAGATGAGAGAGAGAGAGAGGAAGAGAGAAGGAGAGAGAGAGAGAGTTAGAAAATAGCATCTATTATGTCGTTGAGAGAGAGAGAGAGAGAGAGAGAGAGTTAGAACTAGCATCTATTATGTCGTTGAGAAAAGAGAGAGAGAGAGAGAGAGAGAGAGGAGAGAGAGAGAGAGGAGAGAGAGAGAGAGAGAAGAGAGAGAGGAGAGAGGAGAGAGAGAGAGAGAGTTAGAACTAGCATCTATTATGTCGTTGAGAGAGAGAGAGAGAAGAGAGAGAGAGAGGAAAAGAGAGAGAGAGAGAGAGAAGAGAGAGAGAAAAGAGAGAGAGAGAGAGAGGAGAGAGAGAGTTAGAACTAGCATCTATTATGTCGTTGAGAGAGAGAGGGGAGAGGAGAAGAGAGAGTTAGAACTAGCATTATTATGTCGTTGAGAGAGAGAGAGAGAGTTAGAACTAGCATCTATTATGTCGTTGAGAGAGAGAGAGAGAAGACGGAGAGGAGAGAGAGAGAGAGAGAAAGAGGAGTTAGAACTAGCATCTATTATGTCGTTGAGAGAGAGAGAGAGAGAGAAGAGAGAGGAGAGAAGGAGAGAGAAGAGAGAGAGAGAGAGAGAGGTTAGAACTAGCATTATTATGTCGTTGAGAGAGAGAGAGAGAGAGAGAGTTAGAACTAGCATTATTATGTCGTTGAGAGAGAGAGAGAGAGAGAGAGAGTTAGAACTAGCATATATCATTCGTTGAGGAAGGAGAGAGAGGGGATGGGGGAGGAGAGAGAGAGAGAGAGAGAGTTAGAACTAGCATATATCATGTCGTTGAGAGAGAGAGAGAGAGACGAGAGAGAGAGAGAGAGGGGAGAGAAGAGAGAGACGAGAGAGAGAGAGAGAGTTAGAACTAGCATATATCATGTCGTTTAGAGAGAGAGAGAGGAGAGAGAGGGAGAGAGAGTGAGAGAGAGAGGAGAGAGAGGGAGAGAGGAGAGAGAGGAGAGAGATGAGAGAAGGAGAGAGAGAGAGTTAGAACTAGCATCTATTATGTCGTTGAGAGAGAGAGAGAGAGAGAGAGAGAAGAGAGAGAGAGAGAGAAGACGAGAGGAGAGAGAGAGAGAGAGCGAGGGAGAGAGAGAACTAGCATATATCATGTCATTGAGAGAGAGAGAGAGAGAGAGAGAGAGAGAGTTAGAACTAGCATATATCATGTCATTGAGAGACAGAGACAGAGACAGACAGACACAGAGTCACAACAACAACCACACATCATGTCGTAAACACCAACAAAAATCGTCCGTAAATTCCTTCGCTGTGCATTCCAGAAAAAATCGAAAGGGCAGGACGTCATCAACGCCATCGCCGAGAAGATGAACCTGCTGGAGAAGGACTACTTCGGCCTCTGTTACTACGAGGCCGGCGAGATAGCCTGGATATGTCCCGAGAAGAAGGTCTCCAAGCAGATCAAACACCGGCCGTGGTGCTTCAACTTCCGGGTCAAGTTCTACCCACCTGATCCATCACAGCTAGCGGAGGATATTACCCGTTACCAGCTCTGTCTGCAGGTGTGTGGGTGTGGGGGGGTGTGGGGGTGTGTGTGTGTGGGTGTATGGGTGTGGGTGTGGGTGTGGGTTTGGGTTTGGGTGTGTGTGTGGGTGTGGGTGGTGTCTGTGGGTGGGTGTCTGGGTGGGTGTGGGTGGTGTCCTGGGGGGGTGTCTGGGTGGGTGTGGGTGGGTGTGTGTGGGTGTCTGGGTGGGTGTGTGTGTGGGTGTGGGTGTATGGGTGTGTGTGTGAAGGGTGTAGGTGTGTGTTGATGGGTGTGTGTTGGTGTGTGTGTGTGTGTTGGTGGGTGTGTGTGTGTGTGGGTTAGGGTGGTCCTTTAAAAATTGAAACTCTGAAAATCTAAGCTCCAGAATTTATGGGAATAGTCGAGAAAACTCCTGGCTCAATCGGACAACATTTACCTCTCTCTCAGTAGTAGTAGTAGTAGTAGTAGTAGCAGTAGTAGTAGTAGTAGTAGCAGTAGTAGTAGTAGTAGTAGTAGTAGTAGTAGTAGTAGTAGCAGACCTTGAAGTTTCACCCTGAAGATCAAAAACAACAATCTTTTGAAATAATTTTTTGGGCACCATTCATTCCCAAAATATTAGCTTATAACACACCATGCAGGGTTCTATAAATGGCTGCCTCTTTACACAGTTACATGACCACAGTACACAGTTAAAGGACCACAGTACACAGTTAAAGGACCACAGTACACAGTTAAAGGACCACAGTACACAGTTAAAGGACCACAGTACACAGTTAAAGGACACAGTACACAGTTAAAGGACCCAAGTTTCACAGTTAAATGACCACAGTACACAGTTACATGACCACAGTACACAGTTAAAGGACCACAGTACACAGTTAAAGGACCACAGTACACAGTTAAAGGACCACCGTACACAGTTAAAGGACCACAGTACACAGTTAAAGGACCACAGTACACAGTTAAATTACCACAGTACACAGTTAAAGGACCACAGTACACAGTTAAAGGACCACAGTACACAGTTTTAAATTACCACAGTACACAGTTAAGGACCACAGTACACAGTTAAAGGACCACAGATACACAGTTAAAGGACCACAGTACACAGTTAATACGGACCACAGTACACAGTTAAAGGACCACAGTACCACAGTTAAAGGACCAACAGTACACAGTTAAAGGACCACAGTACACAGTTAAAGGACCACAGTACACAGTTACAGGACCACAGTACACAGTTAAAGGACCACAGTACACAGTTAAAGGACCACAGTACACAGTTAAATGACCACAGTACACAGTTAAATGACCACAGTACACAGTTAAAGGACCACAGTACACAGTTAAAGGACCACAGTACACAGTTAAAGGACCACAGTACACAGTTAAAGGACCACAGTACACAGTTACAGGACCACAGTACACAGTTACAGGACCACAGTACACAGTTACAGGACCACAGTACACAGTTAATAGCAGTGAAAAAAGAAACGCCCGTAAATTTGATCTTTTTCGAACTTGACAAATCGCAGGTTGACAAATGACAGGTTGTAGCGGCTGTAGCCCACCGTAAGTCACCGTAAGTCACCGTAAGTCACCGTAAGTCACCGTAAGGCACCGTAAGGCACCGTAAGTCACCGTAAGTCACCGTAAGTCACCGTAAGGCAAGTGTCACTGCAGCATATAACAGAGCATGGAAGTATAATTTTTGCTCCATGAATGCAATCTGCGTCGCTTTGGAAGACTCTTAATAGCCTACTCACAAGGCTCCTAGACAACAGACTGCTCACAAGGCTCAGGACTAGACAACAGACTACTCACAAGGCTCAGGACTAGACAACAGACTGCTCACAAGGCTCAGGACTAGACAACAGACTACTCACAAGGCTCAGGACTAGACAACAGACTGCTCACAAGGCTCAGGACTAGACAACAGACTACTCACAAGCTCAGGACTAGACACAGACTACTCACAAGGCTCAGGACTAGACAACAGACTACTCACAGGTCAGGACTAGACAACAGACTACCCAGGCTCAGACTAGACAACAGACTACTCACAAGGCTCAGGACTAGACAACAGACTACTCACAAGGCTCAGGACTAGACAACAGACTACTCACAAGGCTCAGGACTAGACAACAGACTACTCACAAGGCTCAGGACTAGACAACAGACTACTCACAAGGCTCAGGACTAGACAACAGACTACTCACAAGGCTCCTAGGACAAACAGACTACTCACAAGGCTCAGGACTAGACAACAGGACTGCTCACAAGGCTCAGGACTAGACAACAGACTACTCACAAGGCTCAGGACTAGACAACAGACTACTCACAAGGCTCAGGACTAGACAACAGACTACTCACAAGGCTCAGGACTAGACAACAGACTGCTCACAAGGCTCAGGACTAGACAACAGACTACTCACAAGGCTCAGGACTAGACAACAGACTACTCACAAGGCTCAGGACTAGACAACAGACTGCTCACAAGGCTCAGGACTAGACAACAGACTACTCACAAGGCTCAGGACTAGACAACAGACTACTCACAAGCTCAGGACATAGACAACAGACTACTCACAAGGCTCAGGACTAGACAACAGACTACTCACAAGGCTCAGGACTAGACAACAGACTACTCACAAGGCTCAGGACTAGACAACAGACTGCTCACAAGGCTCAGGACTAGACAACAGACTATCACAAGGCCCTCAGACTAGACAACAGACTACTCACAAGGCTCAGGACTAGACAACAGACTACTCACAAGGCTCAGGACTAGACAACAGACTACTCACAAGGCTCAGGACTAGACAAAAGACTGCTCACAAGGCTCAGGACTAGACAACAGAACTACTACAAGGCTCCTAGACAACAGACTACTCACAAGGTCAGGACTAGACAACAGACTACTCACAAGGCTCAGGACTAGACAACAGACTGCTCACAAGGCTCAGGACTAGACAACAGACTACTCACAAGGCTCCTAGACAACAGACTACTCACAAGGCTCAGGACTAGACAACAGATACTCACAAGGCTCCTAGACAACAGACTACTCACAAGGCTCAGGACTAGACAACAGACTGCTCACAAGGCTCAGGACTAGACAACAGACTGCTCACAAGGCTCAGGACTAGACAAAAGACTACTCACAAGGCTCAGGGCTAGACAACAGCTACTCACAAGGCTCAGGACAGACAAACAGACTCTCACAAGGGTAGGACAGAAACAGACTATCACAAAGGCTCGGGCTAGAAACAGCTACTCACAAGGTCAGGGCTAGACACAGACTACCCAAGGTCAGGATAGACAACAGATACTCACAAGGCCAGGACTAGACAACAGGGCTGCTACAAGGGTCAGGATAGACAACAGATACTCACAAAGGCCGGATAGCAACAGACTATCACAAGGCTCAGGACTAGACAACAGACTACCCCAGGTCTAGACAACAGCTACTCACAAGGCCAGGACTAGAAACAGACTACTCACAAGGTCAGGGCTAGACAACAGACTACCCCCAAAGGGTCAGGACTAGACAAAAAGACTTCTCACAAGGCTCAGGACTAGACAACAGGGGTTAAAAAGGCCCGGACTAGAAACGACTGCTCACAAAGGTCGGGCTAGACAAAGACTACTACAAGGTCCCAGACAACAGATACCACAAGGGTCGGACAGACAAAAAGACTACCACAAGGCTGGGGCTAGACAACAGACTACTCCAAAGGGTCAGGACTAGGGCAAAGACTACTCACAAGGCCAGGGCTAGACAAAAGATGCTACAAGGCCAGGATAGACAACAGACTATCACAAGGTAGGGCTAGAAAAAGACGCTCACAAGGCTCAGGACTAGACAAAGATGTCACAAGGTCAGGGCTAGACAACAGGGGCGTCACAAAGGGTCAGGGCTAGAAACAGACTGCTAAAAAGGCTCAGGACAGAAACAGACTACCCAAGGTCAGGGCTAGACAACAGACTACTCACAAGGCTCAGGACTAGACAACAGACTACTCACAGGCTCAGGACTAGACAACAGACTACTCACAAGGTCCGGACTAGACAACAGACTACTCACAAGGCTCAGGACTAGACAACAGACTACTCACAAGGCTCAGGACTAGACAACAGACTACTCACAAGCTCCTAGACAACAGACTACTCACAAGGCTCAGGACTAGACAACAGACTACTCACAAGGCTCAGGACTAGACAACAGACTACTCACAAGGCTCAGGACTAGACAACAGACTGCTCACAAGGCTCAGGACTAGACAACAGACTGCTCACAAGGCTCAGGACTAGACAACAGACTGCTCACAAGGCTCAGGACTAGACAACAGACTGCTCACAAGGCTCAGGACTAGACAACAGACTACTCACAAGGCTCCTAGAACAACAGACTACTCACAAGGCTTAGGACTAGACAACAGACTACTACAAGGCTCCTAGACAACAGACTACTCACAAGGCTCAGGACTAGACAACAGACTGCTCACAAGGCTCAGGACTAGACAACAGACTGCTCACAAGGCTCAGGACTAGACAACAGACTACTACAAGGCTCAGGACTAGACAACAGACTACTCAAAGGCGCAGACTAGACAACAGACTACTCACAAGGCTCAGGACTAGACAACAGACTACTCACAAGGCTCAGGACTAGACAACAGACTACTCACAAGCTCAGGACTAGACAACAGACTACTCACAAGGCTCAGGACTAGACAACAGACTACTCACAAGGCTCAGGACTAGACAACAGACTGCTCACAGGCTCAGGACTAGACAACAGACTACTCAAAGGCTCAGGACTAGACAACAGACTACTCACAAGGCTCAGACTAGACAACAGACTACTCACAAGGCTCCTAGACAACAGACTACTCACAAGGCTCAGGACTAGACAACAGACTACTCACAAGGCTCAGGACTAGACAAACAGACTGCTCACAAGCTCAGGCTAGACAACAGACTGCTCACAAGGCTCAGGACTAGACAACAGACTGCTCACAAGCTCAGGACTAGACAACAGACTGCTCACAAGGCTCAGGACTAGACAACAGACTGCTCACAAGGCTCAGGACTAGACAACAGACTGCTCACAAGGCTCAGGACTAGACAACAGACTACTCACAAGGCTCAGGACTAGACAACAGACTACTCACAAGGCTCAGACTAGACAACAGACTACTCACAAGGCTCAGGACTAGACAACAGACTACTCACAAGGCTCCTAGACAACAGATACTCACAAGGCTCAGGACTAGACAAACAGACTACTCACAAGGCTCAGGACTAGCACAACAGACTACTCACAAGGCTCAGGACTAGACAACAGACTACTCACAAGGCTCAGACTAGACAACAGACTACTCACAAGGCTCAGGACTAGACAACAGACTACTCACAAGGCTCAGGACTAGACAACAGACTACTCACAAGGCTCAGGACTAGACAACAGACTACTCACAAGGCTCCTAGACAACAGACTACTCACAAGGCTCAGGACTAGACAACAGACTGCTCACAAGGCTCAGTGACTAGACAACAGACTACTCACAAGGCTCAGGACTAGACAACAGACTACTCACAAGGCTCCTAGACAACAGACTACTCACAAGGCTCAGGATAGACAACAGACTACTCACAAGGCTCAGGACTAGACAACAGACTACTCACAAGGCTCAGGACTAGACAACAGACTACTCACAAGGCTCCTAGACAACAGACTACTCACAAGCTCAGGACTAGACAACAGACTGCTCACAAGGCTCAGGACTAGACAACAGACTACTCACAAGGCTCAGGACTAGACAACAGACTACTCACAAGGCTCAGGACTAGACAACAGACTACTCACAAGGCTCAGGACTAGACAACAGACTACTCACAAGGCTCAGGACTAGACAACAGACTACTCACAAGGCTCAGGACTAGACAACAGACTACTCACAAGGCTCAGGACTAGACAACAGACTACTCACAAGGCTCAGGAACTAGACAACAGACTACTCACAAGCTCAGGACTAGACAACAGACTACTCACAAGGCTCAGGACTAGACAACAGACTACTCACAAGGCTCAGGACTAGACAACAGACTGCTCACAAGGCTCAGGACTAGACAACAGACTACTCACAAGGCTCAGGACTAGACAACAGACTACTCACAAGGCTCAGGACTAGACAACAGACTACTCACAAGGCTCAGGACTAGACAACAGACTACTCACAAGGCTCCTAGTCCGGGAACTCCGCGCGATGACGAGACAACTCACAACTCGAGAGAAATGGAAGTGTGGCCTCGAAATGACATTCAGACCTACACTTATTCTGCCAGACGCCATGAAGCTCACCTGAAAGCCACTCCGTTAGACTTTAAACCCACAGAAAAGTCACTTACGGTCGAGATGCGAAAAATTTCACCGACGACAAAGTTATAGAGCGCTAAAAACTCTACCGGAAGTGTCCCCTCGACATTGCCGTAAGACCTACACTAAGTCCGCCAGACGCCGGAGAGCTCACTTCGCATACAAAATCGCCTAGTTTCTTGGGTCAAAACA
>JACEEZ010022463.1:40000-47500 GCA_016584305.1 Chionoecetes opilio
CTTTTCACTTATTGGGAAGTAGTGTACCTTCCTGGTGTTACCTACGAAGGGGTCCCGTACGAAGCTACAACACAGGGCCCCAGGTAGCCATTTCTTTCTCGCGGTGTCCGCATATTGACAATTACCGCATGTGTTGATGTAACCAGCTCCGACGTGACCCGGTCGACCGCGCTGATCACATTCAACTTGAGGGCGTTGCAGTAGACCGCCTGCGAGGTCTGTTCTCTGTCGGACCCTCCGCTACGTGAAATAATTGCCTTTGCCGTAGACGTGTCCCCGAGATTACTGGCCCGAGGCGGCGGCGAGTGGGGTCGACCGTAGCGGCAATCACGTACGAGTCGTGTCGAGGATTTGTCTCGCTATCCTCCTAGCGTGCAATTCATTTTCTAAGGACTGTTTCCCTTCAAAGCCCACTTCTGAGACCATTAAAGACGAGGGGGCCCGCTTCTAATCGCCTCCTCCTCCTCCTCCTCCCCTCCTCCTCTCCTCCTCCTCCTCCTCCTCCTCCTCCTCCTCCACGGGTCCCAGTGTGGGTCTGTCCAGCGGCAACGTCCATGGGATGCTTTGAGCAGATTTCCTCCGTAGCCGTTTCCTTTCCCCGCAGATCAAGCCTGCTAATATACCTGTAGCTAGTTGTGAGGATGGAGTTTTATCGATAGTATTTTTTCACCATAGTCCCAGGAGGTATGGTGGTAGTTGTAGTAGTAGTAGTAGTAAGTAGTAGTAAGTAGTAGTAGTCTGGGTCACTGTTCCTTTCGAGAAGTGGGCCGTCGGAACACCCGGAAATAGTGTCGTAATGGTCCTAGGTCGTCTAATTGTCTGTAACAGATCTATAACAGTGGGCCTGGCCTGGCCGTTTTTGCGTCTATGTTGTTTAAGCCACTTCCATCCTCAAATCTATCTGAGGTCAGTTTCTTATTGGCATCGGGTGTAAAACAAAAAAAAAAAAAAAAATTCTAATTTCTTAGAGCTAGGAAATTTCACCCTTAAAAAAAAAAAAAAAAAAAATTCTAGATTTATATAGAGCTAGGAAATTTTCGACCCTAAAAAAAAAAAAAAAAAAAAAAAATCTAGATTTTATATAGAGCTAGGAAATTTCCGACCCCTAAAAAAAAGAAAAAAAAAAACAATCTAGATTTTATATAGAGCTAGTAAATTTCGGACCCCTAAAAAAAAGAAAAAAAAAAAACAAATTCTAGATTTTAATAGGCTAGGAAATTTCGACCCCTAAAAACAAAAAAAAAAAAAAAAATTCTAGTTTATTAGAGCTATGAAATTTCGACACCCCCCCCCCCCCCCTAAAAAAAAAAAAATAAAAAAAAAATTCTAGATTTATATTAAAGCTAGGAAATTTCGACCCCTAAAAAAAAAAACAAAAAAAAAAAAAAAAAATCCTAGATTAATGCTAGGAATTTCGACCCCTACAAAAAAAAAAAAAAAAAAAAAAAAATTTTTTCTAGTTTATATAGAGCTAGGATTTCGACCCCTAAAAAAAAAAAAAAAAAAAAAAAATTCTAGAATTTATATATAGCTAGAATTTTCGACCCCCCCAAAAAAAAAAAAAAAAAAAAAAAAAATTCTAGATTTTTATCTATGCTAGGAAATTCGACCCCTAAAAAAAAAAAAACAAATAATTCTAGATATATATAGAGCTAGGGAAATTTCGAACCCCCTAAAAAGAAAAAAACAAAAAAAAAAAAAATTCTAGATATATATAGAGTCTAGAACTTTCGACCCCTAAAAAAAAAAATAAAAAAAATTCTAGGATATATATAAGCTAGAAATTTCGACCCCTAAAAAAAAAAAAAAAAAAAAAAAAATTCTAGATATATATGAGAGTCTCTAGGAATTTTCGACCCTTAAAAAAAAAAAAACCAAAAAAAAAAAAATCTAGTGGTTTCACTCTAGGCAAGCATTGATTGTTTCAAATGGTGTTGGCATCCTCCTGAAAACTTAGGTAACCCCGGCGGCGGGAGGTAATAATCTGTTTCTAACAATTGCTTTCTTGTTCTAACTCACCCATGATTCAATTGCCGCGGTTTTTAACATTGCCACGGGCTAACCTAGACTAACCCCTGGGGTTTAAGCACATTAGACTTGGTGTTGGGAGAGGTGATGGAGTGTCTAGCCATTCCATCATGAGACTAAAACCCCCTAGAAAAATGTGAAAAAGCCTTTAAATACTGGTCTAAAGCATGTTATGTTTAGGTTAGGTTAAGGTTAGTTAGGTTAGAGGTTAGGCTTTTACAAACTCTTGAGGTGGGTCCACTGATACACCACCGTTAGACACATCCACAGTGACTAACACTACCACTGTTTTGAAACACTGAACCCATTGTCGGCATTAAGGTAACTGAACGACTGACTGATACAAACAATTCTGATCTACCTTCGTTGCTGCTATGGATGACACACCTCCAGACCATAATACTGATCCTTGGCTGACTGATGACCATGTCGAGAGCGCTGAGATAACGAGAACCTTGGGTCTGGGGTCTGGCGGGTCGGCGAGGGACACCCGCAGACTCACCACAGCGCCTAGCTCGTAGTCAGGATCTCCCGTTAACTTAGAGAGGGGGGAAATTAGTGTACAATATCACTACATAGGATAGCCGTGTCTTAAAGGAGGTCTTTATAGCTCTCAGGAGTGTCTGGTGTTGGGATAGAATATGGGCGGCGAAGGGTAGTGGTATTTATCGTCCAACAGCAGTCCGGCTGTGTGTGTAGGATACCTCCCGCTGGCTTACGGTGAAGGGCTCGCTGGGATGGTACAGGCTGCCGTGGGTTGCCTATGTTTCCCTTTCTTGTTTGTTTGTTGTCCTTCTTGTTGTCGCTGTCTCTCACTGCGTCCTTGGTTTTTCTTCTTCCGTAAGGCCGTGAGGAAGCGAGTGAACGCGAGGGAGTGCGAGCGTGTGTCGTGAGGTTGAGCGAGGTGGCCGTGGATGGCCGGCCTGGGATGTTTTAGGGTTACGATGGTGGGTGGCTAGGGAGGGGAACGGTGGTGGTGGTGGCTCTGTGGGGGCGGGAACTGACGAAAACTACTGGCTGGCTGGCGTCTTTTTATCAGTTTTTTTTGTGTTGTCAGTCCTATGGGTTTTATACGTGACTCCGATCCTTTCGCGACCACCAATGTGTGTGCGGTTACCGACTGTTGTTGTGGTCCCTTCTGTTCTACTGTGTACAATTGGTGTGTGTGTGTGTGTGTGTGTGGTGTGTGTGTGATGTGTGGGTTTTGTTGTTGCACCGCCAGTCATGCAAGGGGTTGGAATAAATCAGTAGGTTATCTTTCTGGGTTTATAGGGATAACAAGTACTTTCATTCCCCTTGTAGTGATTCAGGAACTGTCTTCTTTCTTCTCGTGTTCAACTCCCGTGTAGAATGTTCAACCTGACTCTGTGTCCTCGTGTTCACGTCTCGTCATGTGTTCACGGTCTCCTCGTGTTCAGCGGTCTCTCGTGTTCAGCGTCTCTTCGTTTTCAGCGTCTCTCGTGTTCAGCGGTCCTCACTCCGTGTTCAGCGGTCTCTCGTGTTTCAGAACGTCCTCCTCGTGTTCAGCGGTCTCCTCTCGTGTTCGCGGTCTCTCGTGTTCAGCGGTCTCCGTGTTTCAGCGGTCTCTCGTGTTCCGCGGTCTCTCGTGTTCAGCGGTTCCCCTCGTGTTTCAGCGGCTCTCGTGTTCCGTCGTGTTCAGACGGTCTCATCGTGTTCGCTCGTCTCCGTGTTTCAGGGCGGTCCTCTCGTGTTCAGCTTCTCTCTTGTTCAGCGGTCTCGTGTTCAGCGGTGCTCTCGTGTTCGAGCGGTCTCTCGTGTTTCAGCGGTCTCCGTGTTTCAGCGGTCCCTCCTCGTGTTTCAGCGTCTCTCGTGTTTCAGCGGTCCTCTCGTGTTCAGAGCGGGGGGTCTCGTGTTAGGCGGTCTCTCGTGTTCACCTCGGTCTCGTGTTCATCGGTCTCCTCGTGTTCAGCCGGTCCTCTCTTGTTCCCGAGCGGTCTCTCCGCGTGTTCAGGCGGCTCCTCTCCGTGTTCGCAGGTCCTCTCGTTGTTTCAGCGGTCTCTTCGGTTCAGCGTCTCACACCTCGCGTGTTTCAACGGTCTCGTGTTCAGCGGTCTCTCGTGTTTCAGCGGTACTCTCGTGTTATTCAGAGCGGGCTCGTGTTTCACGGTCTCGTGTTCACCCGGTCTCTCGTGTCGCGGTCTCTCGTGTTCAGCGGTCTTCTCGTGTTCCAGCGTCTCGTGTTCAGCGTTCGCTCGTGTTCAGCGGTCTCCTCGTGTTCAGCACTACGTTCCTCCGTTGTTTCAGCGGTCTTCGTGTTCAGCTGTCTCCTCGTGTTCACGTCGGCTCTCGTGGTTCAGCGGTCTCGTGTTCCGCGGTCTCTCGTTCAGCGGTCCTCATCGTGTTTCGTACCGGTCTCTCGGTTCAGCGGCTCTCGTGTTCACCGGTCTCTCGTGTTCACCGGTACCTCCTCGTGTTTCTACTCGGTCTCTCGTCGTGTATCACCATCTCTTGTTACCGGTCTCTCGTGTTTACTTGGTCTCGTGTTCACCGGTTCCTCTCGTGTTGACTGGTCTCGTGTTCACCAGTCTCCTGTTTTGACTGGTCTTCGTGTTCAGCGGTCTACTCGTGTTTGACTGGTTCTCGTGTTCAGCGGTCTCTCGTGTGACTGGTCTCGTGTTCAGCGGTTCTCGTGTTCAGCGGTCTCTCGTGTTCGCGGTCTCTCGTGTTCAGCTGTCCCTCGTGTTCAGCGGTCTCTCGTGTTCAGCGTTCGTGTTTTTCCAAAAAAAAAATCGGTCTCTCGTGTTCAGCGTCTCTTCGTGTTCAGCTCTCTTCTCGTGTTCAAGCGGTCTCTCCGTGTTCAGCGTGTCTCGTGTTTCCGCGGTCCTCTCGTGTGTCAGGAGCGGTCTCTCGTGTTCAGCGGTCCTCTCGGGTTCAGCGGTCTCTCGTGTTCAGCGGTCTCGTGTTCAGCGTTCCTCTCGTGTTCAGAGAGCGGTCTCTCGTTTTCAGCGGTCTCTCGTGTGTCAGAGCGGTCTCCGTGTTCACCGGTCTCCTCGTGGTCACCGGTCTCGTCGTGTTTTCAGCGGTCCCCTCGTGTTCAGCGTCTCTCGTGTCAGCGGTCTCGTCGTGTTCAGCAGTCCTCGTGTTCACCCGGTGCTCCTATCGTGTTCCGCCGGTCCTCTCGTGTTCACCGGTCTCTCGTTCACCGGTCTCTCGTGTTCACACATTCGCTCTTGTTCACCGTTCTCTTCGTGTTCACCAGTCCCCTCCGTCGTGTTCCACGGTCTCTCGTTTTACTGGTCCTGTGTTCACCGTCTCGTGTTTCACCGGTCTCTCGTGTTGACTGGTCTCCGTGTTCACCAGTCTCTCGTGTTGACTGGTCCCTCGTGTTCAGCTAGTCTCTCGTGGTTGACTGGTCTCGTGTTTCAGCGTTCTCTCGTGTTACTGGTCTCGTGTTCACCATCCCTCTCTTGTTGACTGGTAACGTCCGGTCTCTGCCCACGGTTTGGGTGTGGGACTCTCTCACGGTCAGAGGCGTGGGTCTGACGTGGACCCAAAGTTCCTGCCTAGATGAAGACTCTTTCCACGTCTAACCTAGACCATGACGTCCCGTTAGCGTCATGACTTGGAGGGACCTGTCATTAGACAGACATGCCTGTTCTCTCCCTTTTTTTTTCAGCAATCATGAAGTGAGGGAAGGCTGAATGTACACTTGTTGTTTATCTAGGCCTGAGTCTTTGTTTGGACAAGCTGGGAGAATGATCGGGTTTAAGAGGATCTGCTACTAAAATTTCTCTCTCTCCTCTCTCTCTCTCATCCTCTCTCTCTCTCATCTCCATCTCTCTCTCTCTCTCTGCTTCCTCTCTCTCTCTCTCTCAGTCTCTCTCTCCCTCTCTCATCTCTCCCATCTCTCTTCGTTCTCTCGGTAATAAATTCAATCTAGCTAACTTGATGTGGTGTGTGTGTTTGTGTGTGTGTTGTGTGTGGTGTGTGGTGGTGTGTGCCCGCGGTCTCTGGTCTACCGCGAAAAGTGAGTGTGTGTGTGTGTGTTGTGTGTGTGTGTGTGTGTGTGTGGTGTGTGTGTGTGTGTGTGTGTGCGCGCTGCCATCGTTCTTCTTTTCTACCGCGACAGTGAGTGGTGTGTGTGTGTTGGTGTGTGTGTGTGTGTGTGTGTTTGTTTGTGTGTGGTGCGGCTGCCAGTGGTGCTTCTGGTCTACCGCGACAAGTGAGTGTGTGTGTGTGTGTTTGTTGTGTGTGTGTGTTGTGTGTGTGTGTGTGTGTGTGTGTGTGGTGCGCCAGCGGTCTTCTGGTCTACTCGGCGAACAAGGTGGTGTTGTGTGTGTGTGTGGTGTGGTGGTGTGTGCCAGCGGTCTTCTGGTCTAACCGCGACAATGTGTGTGTGTGTGTGTGTTGTGCCCTGGCCATCGTCCTCTGGTCTACCCGCGACAAGTGGTGTGTGTGTGTGTGTGTGTGTGTGTGTGTGTGGTCCGCGGTCTTCTGGTCTACCGCGACAGTGAGTGTGTGTGTGTGTGTGTGTGCAGCGGTCTTCTGGTCTACTGCGACAAGTTGTGTGTGTGTGTTGTGCTGTGTGTGTGTGTGGTGTGTGGTGTGTGCCGCGGTCTTCTGGTCTACTGCGACCAAGTTTGTGTGGTGTGGTGTGTGTGTGGTGTGTTGTGCAGCAGTCCTTCTGGTCTACCGCGCCAAGTGTGTGTGTGTGTGTTGGTGTTGTGTGTGTGTGTGTGTGTGTGTGTGCCATCGGTCTTCTGGTCTACCGCGACAAGTGAGTGTGTTGTGTGTGTGTGGTGTGTGTGTGGTGTGTGTGTGTGTGGGTGTGTTTGTGTGTGTGTGGTGTGTTGTGCCTGGGTGTGACACCCTTCCCACACAATCCACCTACTACTACTACTACTACTACTACTACTACTACTACTACTACTACTACTACTCGCTCTTACTACACTACTACCACTACTATACTACTACATACCTACTCTACACTACTACTACTACTACTACCCTCCTCCTACTCTCTACTACTACTAACTACTACTACCACTACACTACTACTACTACTACTACTACTACTACTACTAACTACACTACTCTACTACTACTACTACTACTACTACTACTACTACTACTACCCCCTCCTCCTACTCTACTACTACTACTACTACTACTACTGACTACTACTACTACTACTACCCCTCCTCCTACTCTACTACTACTACTACTCTACTACTACTACTACTACTACTACTAACTACTACTACTACTACTACCACTACCTCCTCTCCTCTCTCCTACTACTGACTACTACTACTACTACTTACTACTACTAGCTACTACTACTACTACTACTACTACTACTACTACTACTACTACCAGCAGGCTGAGGATCAATCGCTTTTTGCTGCCCAAGATCCTCCAGATCTCATACAAGCGCCGCCAACTTCTACATAAAAGATTCGCCCCGGGGAGTTTGAGACTTTGAGAGCACGGTGGGGCATTCAAGCT
>JACEEZ010022463.1:50000-55000 GCA_016584305.1 Chionoecetes opilio
GTGTGTGTGTGTTGTAATCTGTGTGGGTGTGTGTGTGTGTGTATATATCTGTGGGTGTGTGGTATCTGTGTGGATGTGTAATCTGTGGTGTGTGTGTGTGTGTGTGTGTGTATATCCTGTGTGTGTATCTGTGTGTTTGTGTGTTGTATCTGTCTGTGTGTGTTTGGTGTATCTGTGTGTGTGTGTGTGTGTGTTATGTATCTCTGTGTGTGTGGTGTGTGTACTGTGTGTGGTAGTGTGGTGTGTATCTGTGTGTGTGTTGTGTGAGTATCTGTGTGGGTTCATGCTACCACTGCCTACTGATCACTACACTTCCTCAAACACCAGGCCAGGATATAGCCCCCCTCCTGAACACTCTCTCCCTCGCTTTTCCTGTATACCATGTCTTCCGTCATGTTCCCTGATCGGAGCAACGTTCACGGGCAAAATGCTCCTCGACAGCAACCTCGTAGTCTTCTCCCGCATGTCCCACCGTGTTTAATAAATACCCGCTGGTCCTAGTTGATTTCCTAACCATCTCGCCCCACTCTCCTTCATAGGGCCCCTGCTTCAGGGCCCTATGCCCTTCCCTGACCCTAACCGGACTCCTAGAGATTCGTTCACGGCGTCTCGAGTAGCAAGCATACTTAAACTTTCTCTCTCTCCTCTCCACACACTCACACACACACACACACATTCCTCTCACCACACCACACACACCACACCCACTCTCTCATCTCTCTCATCTCTCTCTCTCTCTCTCTCTCTCTCTCCCTTATCCCAGTGTCGCTCGAGACAATTTTCCCTCCACATATATACGAGAGATTGGTTATAGCGTTCCAGACTCCCTGACTCTGTGGAGGGTTACACTAGAGGTGTGATAGGTGTGGACCCCCACCCAATTTCAAGCTTGCTGGGATAACTGAAGACATGACCTAGGACCCCGGATCAGATAGATTTTCTTTAGGCAAGCCAAACCTAGAGAAACATTGTACAAGGCAGTCCACAATGACTTCCGCCCAAATTTTCCCGCGGCAGTGCTTCAGGAAATCTTGTGGCCGTAGCCGTCACAAGGTCAAATGTAACGGTGACGCTGACGGTGTTTTTTGTGCAGAGGTCCTACTCCTATCTTCAGTACTCCTTCAAACGGAGCCTCAATCACCGCCCTGGGGGTCGCACAGAGCCACAGGAAAGGACTTGTTTAGTTTTTCCCCCCGCCTTTTGACAGTTGTGGCGCTCTGACAAAACCTCACACACGGAGCCTCACCAACACACGTAGCCCTCAAACCACGAGCCTCACACACACGGAGCTCACACAACACGGAGCCTCACAGCACACGGAGCCTCACACACACGGAGCCCTCACACCACGGAGCCTCACACACACGGGCATCACACCACGGAGCCTCACACACACGGAGCCTCCACACCACGGAGCCCCTCAAACACACGAAGCCTCACAACCACGGAGGCTCACACCACGGAGCCTCACACACAGCGGAGCTCCACACCGGAGCCTCCACACACCGGAGAGCCTCACACACACGGAGCCTCACACACACGGACCTTCACACATCATCCGAGCCTCACACACCCGGAGCCTCAACACACGATCGGAGCCTCACACAGAGAACTACGGAGCCTTCACACCCACGGAGCCTCACAACACACTGAGCCTCACCTCACACACACTGGCCTCACCAGCACGGAGCCTCACACACAACGGAGCCTCACACACACCGGAGCCTCACAACACACGGAGCCTCAACACCGAAGCCTCACACACACTAGCCTCACACACACTGAGCCCTCACACACACAACGGAGCCTCAACACGAACGAGCCTCACACACAACGGAGCCTCACACACACGGAGCCCTCACAAACACGGAGCCTCCCAACACACCGAGCCTCACACACACGGAGCCTCACACACACGGACCTCCACACACACGGAGCCCCATCACACACGGAGCCCTCACCCACACGAGCCTCACCACACTGAGCCTCACACACACGGAGCCTCCACCACACGGAGCCTCACACACACGGAGCCCTCACACACACGGAGCCTCACACACACGGAGCCTCACACACATCGGCTCAAACACACTAAGCCTCACACACAGCGGAGCTCACACCACTGAGCTCACACACACGGAGCCTCACACACACGGGCCTCTACACACACGAAGCCACACACACGGATCCTCACACACACGGAGCCTACACACCGGAGCCCTCCCACACAACGAGCCTCACACACACGGAGCCTCACACGACACGGAGCCACTCACACACACGGGCCTCACACACACGAGCCCTCACACACACGGAGCCTCACACACACGAGCCTCACACACACGGAGCCTCAACACTCACACGTAGCCTCAGCACACACGGAGCCTACCCACACACTTAGCCTCACACATCCCTCTTGATCCCTGACTATTAAAAGGCCTTCCCAATCCTCTCAAGGGTCTTCTTGACACCTAAATGACTGGCACGCCATTCCCCTTCATCTTGCGGCACATTTGGGGGCAGCCATTTCCTCGTTAACTCTCCAGGAGGATTGACAAGCACTGGAGGTGAGGGAGAGAGTGTTAGAGTGAGAAGAGAGAGAGTTAGTGAGAAGAGAGAGAGTGTTAGTGAGAAGAGAGAGTTAGAGTGAGAAGAGACCTCACCGACGGCCTCGCTACCTTGATACTTATGCTCACTACTACTACTACTACTACTACCACTACATGAAGATTGACTATGAATCTGTATGCCACTCGATACTACTACTACTACTACTACTACTACTACTACTACTACTACTACTACTACTACTACTACTACTACACTACTACTACTACTACTACTATGGGTACTGGGCAGAGAGGGGACCCTAGGACACAAATCTCTCTCTCATCCAGCAGTCCTGCACGAGATGTACGGTTTTGCCGCACACATTACAAGTTTTCAATCTGGGATAAAATTAGGTTCTCTCTCTCTCTCTCTCTCTCTCTCTCTCTCTCTCTCTCTCTCTCTCTCTCTCTCTCTCTCTCTCTCTCTCTCTCTCTCTCTCTCTCTCTCTCTCTCTCTCTCTCTCACGTCTCTTACTCTAGGGAATGGTTCTGTGGGCGGGAGATCTCGTGCAGGTGTGGCCCTAAATGGTAAAGGTCCTTGCTGTATCTGCTCTGACCTGTCATTTCTATCAACAGCCTCCTATATATATAATAACACCTGGCACCATGACCTCCTACGTCTGGCAGAGGAGATGAGGTGCTAGAGGAGATGTTAGAGGATAAAGAGGAGATGGCAGAGGAGATGAGGTTTGCTAGAGGAGATGTTAGAGGATAAAGAGGAGATGAGGTGCTAGAGGAGATGTTAGAGGATAAAGAGGAGATGAGGTGCTAGAGGAGATGTTAGAGGATAAAGAGGAGATGGCAGAGGAGATGAGGTGCTAGAGGAGATGTTAGAGGATAAAGAGGAGATGAGGTGCTAGAGGAGATGTTAGAGGATAAAGAGGAGATGAGGTGCTAGAGGAGATGTTAGAGGATAAAGAGGAGATGGCAGAGGAGATGAGGTGCTAGAGGAGATGTTAGAGATAAAGAGGAGATGGCAGAGGAGATGAGGTGCTAGAGGAGATTTTAAAGAGATAAAGAGGAGATGAGGTGCTAGAGGAGATGTTTAGAGGATAAAGAGGAGATGGCAGAGGAGATGAGGTGCTAGAGGAGATGTTAGAGGATAAAGAGGAGATGAGGTGCTAGAGGAGATGTTTAGAGGATAAAGAGGAGATGGCAGAGGAGATGAGGTGCTAGAGGAGATGTTAGAGGATAAGAGGAGATGAGGTGCTAGAGGAGATTTTTTAGAGGATAAAGAGGAGATGGCAGAGGAGATGAGGTGCTAGAGGAGATGTTAGAGGATAAAGAGGAGATGAGGTGCTAGAGGAGATGTTAGAGGATAAAGAGGAGATGGCAGAGGAGATGAGGTGCTAGAGGAGATGTTAGAGGATAAAGAGGAGATGAGGTGCTAGAGGAGATGTTTAGAGGATAAAGAGGAGATGGCAGAGGAGATGAGGTGCTAGAGGAGATGTTAGAGGATAAGAGGAGATGAGGTGCTAGAGGAGATGTTAGAGGATAAAGAGGAGATGGCAGAGGAGATGAGGTGCTAGAGGAGATGTTAGAGGATAAAGAGGAGATGAGGTGCTAGAGGAGATGTTAGAGGATAAAGAGGAGATGGCAGAGGAGATGAGGTGCTAGAGGAGATGTTAGAGGATAAAGAGGAATGAGGTGCTAGAGGAGATGTTAGAGGATAAAGAGAGATGGCAGAGGAGATGAGGTGCTAGAGGAGATGAGGTGCTAGAGGAGATGTTAGAGGATAAAGAGGAGATGAGGTGCTAGAGGAGATGTTAGAGGATAAAGAGGAGATGGCAGAGGAGATGAGGTGCTAGAGGAGACGGGGGAAGGGGTGGATGTTTGGGGGAGGAAAGGGAGGAGAGGAGAGGAGAGGATAAAGGGGAGAGAGGTCGTGGGGTGCGAGGAGGAGGAGGAGGAGGAGGAGGCTATATCCATCTATATATAATTTCTATAGCTCCGAGGACTCTATTCCCCCATCATGAAGATACACGCACGTCTCCTTCGGGATGCCGTCGCAGAATTCCTCAATCAGTATTATCACACTCGAGCTATGAAAATGTTTTGCTCTCACCGCTCGACCAGCCACCGTTCAAAATAGTCCCTCGTAATACCAGCGAACCCTGTGAAGGAGTGCCGGGCCTGTTTTCTTGAGGTACGAAACTTGTGTCTACAGGTCTCTGGGGCCTGCTCCTACGCCCTGAGAATGGGTGATAATTGGCAGCCTGCTCCTAGGTCATGGAGGCATAGACCCTCTCTGAGCCTCCCCTTCAGGACTCTCTGCACCAGCACCGCCCAGTTCCTTGCAGGCCAACAAACTTTCTGCTACTCTTTGAAACATCCTGTGTCTACATCATCCTCATTCAACACAGGCACTGCCCTCATATTCCTGGCTACATC
>JACEEZ010022463.1:60000-70000 GCA_016584305.1 Chionoecetes opilio
CACCGAGGGTAAACTTTGTCCCGGCCACCAAGGTGAGGGAGAGAGAGAGAGAGAGAGAGAGAGAGGGAGAGAGAGAGGGAGAGAGAGAGATGAGGAGAGGAGAGAGTGTGAGTGAGTGAGTGATGTGAGGAGTGAGTCGAGTGAGTGAGTTGAAGTGAGTGAGTGAGTGAGTGATGTGAGTGAGTGAGTGAGTGAGTGAGTGAGTGAGTGAGTGAGTGACGTGAGCACCGTGAGTGAGTGAGTGGGTGAGTGAGTGAGTGAGGGAGTGAAGTGAGTGAGTGAGTGAGGAGTGAGTGAGTGAGTGACGTGACGTGATTGAGGAGTGAGTGAGTGAGTGAGTGAGTGAGTGCGTGAGTGAGTGAGTGAGTGAGTGAGTGATGTGAGTGAGTGAGAGAGATTGAGATGAGTAAGAGAACGACGCGAGAGAGAGAGAGAGACGAGTCCGAGATGAGAGATGAGAGGAGAAGAGAGAGAGAAGGAGGAGAGATGAGAGAGAAGACGAGAGAGAGAGAGAGAGATGAGACGGAGAGACGAGAGAGTGGAGAGGAGGTAGAGATGAGAGAGAGAGAGAGAGAGATGGGAGAGAGAGAGAGAGAGAGGAGAGAGAGAGGAGGAGGAGGGAGAGAGAGAGGAGAGAGAGGGAGAAGCGGAGAGAGAGAGAGAGAGAGAATGGAATGGTTACTCTCGAAACCTTACTCTCTCTAACCACACCAATATTTACTACCACTTCCTTAAATACCACTCCACCTCCGCACGACCATACCCCTACCACCACCACCACCACTACCACAGACCTTACTGACCTATAGCCACACTACCATATCTACATCCACCCAAGTTACCCCAAGTCCCATAGCCTAAATATCACTACCACCACTACCACTCCTCCTACCACCCACCACCACTTCAACCATTCCCTTGCTCCGTCACCCGCCCGTTGTTCCGCTGTGTGGTGTGGGGGGGCTCTCAGCGGGGAGGGGCGGGGCGGGGGGGCAGTACCAACAGCCGGGGAAGGTCCTCTAGTTGCCCGCCGAGAGCAGCCAGGGGCCGCCTACCCTCGTCGTCCTCCGGGCCGCCAGATCTGCTGCCGCCGTGGGCCATGGCTGGCAGGACACCAGGTCGTGCTCGGTGGTGGTCGGGCGAGGTGGGCCACAGGGGTCACACGGCCCCACTCTCAAAATGGTCCTCGACTCCCTCCATGGTTGCGATAGCAAGGCGGAGTCTGTAGCGGTGACCTCGTCTTGTGCCCTGGAAAGCCAGCCCGCGTTCCCCCCGCAGCCCAAGTGTCTGACTGGCGTGCAGGGCGCTTGATGACGACTCCACTGTCGGGGCCATGGAGAGGACGACGTTTATAGAACGGCGCCAGGGACGATGGGGGTTGTTCATTGCTGTAGCCCGTTGGTCGAGGTGGAGCAGGTGGTTGGCGGCTGACAGGTCATGCCCTTAGGATCAACTGGTGGAGGGATCCTTGGCACCCGACAGGCACAATCTGCGAGTCCTGGTGGTCAAGGGCACAGCGGGCCTGGCTCTGCATGACGCAGCTCGATTGGTCCAGCGTCCTGGCGCCCCCAAGCATTGTCCTCTATGGCCTGGTTTTGGATGACCCGATCCTCTTCTGTGGGCGTGGGGACAGCGCGATGAGCACCAGCGTACGACGGTTCCCGGAGGGTGGCCTCGTTCATGACCCTCATAACATGACCACCGCCCGAGTCCTCTCCCTCGGGTACTTGACCGACGGTGCGTGAAAGCAGACCCCGAGGTACTGGTAGACGCGTGTCCAGGCCAGCCTGAGTCCTGCACCACCAAGTGACAGTCGGGGGTGGCGGACCTGAGGGTCCAGGCCTTGGACTTGATGGACCATGGCCGTGGTCCAAGTGCCTGCTGGGACCTTAACGATCCTGTCATCTCGACCTGTGGAAACCAGAAACGAGGTCTCGGGCGTAGCTTGAGAGAAGAGCCACGCCCTTCGGAACGGCAGTTGACCAGCGCTCCATGGCAATTTGAAGAGGGAGGGAAGGGAAGGGTAGGGAAAGGTTGTAAGTTAAGGTTAAAGGGTGGTTGTTAAGGTATATTAGGGGAAGTGTAGGGAAAGGTGTAAGTTACGGGGGTAAATCCGCCGTGCAGCATGGCGTTCTCCAGCTCCCTGCCAGTGCGGAGCGATTTGCCCCTGGGGAACTGCCCATGGCTCCGCCTGTGCTGGGTGGGGAGGTAGTCCTCTATCCAGGCGAGGGTCCCCGAAGGCCCTTCTGCACAGCGAGGCCAGGGTGGCGTTTGAGTTGCAGGGCCTTCTCCAAGTCGAGGAGGGGAAAACGCGACGGGCTGGGGCGGTCGTCACCAGACAACACGAGGGCTGTGATGCTGATCTGAGGTCCCACACCCTTCGTGGAAGCCGAAACACGTGATGGTGCCAGGGGCCCCCGGCGCCAATGGAGAAGGGGGCACCATCCTCTCCGCCGTCTGGCCATGCAACTCATATAGGAAATGGGTCATTGCGTGATGGTGCCTCCTTAGGCGTTAAAGGAGGGAGTTTTAAGAGGAGGGGGTGTTAAGAGGAGGGGAGGTTAACGAGGCAGGGGCGTTTAAGAGGAGGGTGTTTTAAGAGGAGGGGAGGTTAAGAGGAGTGGGAGGTTAAGAGGAGGGTTTGTTTTAAGAGGAGGGGAGGTTAAGAGGAGGGTGTTTTAACGGAGGGGAGGTTAAGAGGAGGGTGTTTAGAGGAAGGGGGAGAGGTTAAGAGGAGGGTGTTTTAAGAGGCGGGGAGGTTAAAGAGGAGGGTTTGTAAGAGGAGGGTTTAGGTTAAGAGGAGGTGTTTTAAGAGGAGGGGAGAGTTAAGAGGAGGGTGTTTTAAGAGGAGGGGAGGTTAAGCGGAGGGTTGTTTTAAAGAGGGAGGGGAGGTTTAAGAGGAGGGTGTTTTAAGAGGAGGGGAGGTTAAAGAGGAGTGAGGGTGGTTTTAAGGAGGAGGGGAGGTTAAGAGGAGGGTGTGGTAAGAGGGTGGGAGGTGAAGAGGAGGGTGTTTTAAGAGGAGGGGAGGTTAAGAGGAGGGTGGTTTAAGAGGAGGGGAGGTTAAAGAGGGGGTGTGTAAGAGGAGGGGAGGTTAAGAGGCTGGGTGTGTAAGAGGAGGGTGTTGTAAGGAGGAGGGGAGGTTAAGAGGAGGGTTTTTAAGAGGAGGGGAGGTTAAGGGAGGAGGGGAGGTTAAGAGGAGGGTGTTTTAGAGAGGGGGAGGTCTAAGAGGAGGGTGTTTTAAAAGAGGAGGGGAGGTAAGAGGAGGGTTGTTTTAAGAGGGAGGGGAGGTTAAGAGGAGGGTGTTTTAAGAGGAGGGTGAGGTTAAGAGGAGGGTGTTGTAAGAGGAGGGGAGGTTTAAGAGGAGGGTGTTTGTAAGAGGAGGGGAGGTTTAAGAGGAGGGATGTTGTAAGAGGAGGGGAGGTTAAGAGGAGGGTGTTGTTAAGAGGAGGGTTGAGGTATAAGAGGAGGGTGTTTTTAAGAGGAGGGGAGTTAAGAGGAGGGTGTTTAAGGGAGGAGGGGAGGTAAGAGGAGGGTGTTTTAAGAGGAGGGGACGGGTTAATGAGGAGGGGAGTTTTAAGAGGAGGGAGGTTAAGAGGAGGGTGTTTTTAAGAGGAGGGGAGGTTTTAGAGGAGGGCTTGTTTAAGAGGAGGGGGTGTTTAAGAGGAGGGGAGTTGAGTTAAGTAGGAGGGGCGTTTAAGAGGAGGGTGTTAAGAGGGGGGGTGTTTAAGGAGAGAGGGGAGGTTAAGAGGAGGGTGTTTAAAGAGGAGGGGAGGTTAGAGGAGGGTGGTTTTGTTTTAAGAGGGAGGGGAGGTAAGAGGAGGGTGTTTTAAGGGAGGGGAGGTTAAGAGGAGGGTGTTTGTAAGAGGAGGGGAGGTAGAGGAGGGTGCTTTTTTCAAGAGGCGGGGAAGGTAAGAGGAGGGTGTTTTAAGAGGAGGGGAGGTTAAGAGGATGGTGTTTTAAGAGGAGGGGAGGTTAAGAGGAGGGGTTTTAAGAGGAGGGGAGGTTAAGAGGAGGGTGTTTTTAAGAGGAGGGAGGGTAAGCAGGAGGGTAGTTTGTTTAGAGGAGGGGAGGTTAAGACGGAGGGTGTTTTGAAGAGGGGGGAGTTAAGAAGGAGGGTTGTTTTAAGAGGCAGGGGAGGTTAAGAGGAGGGTGTTTAAGAGGAGGGGGTGTTAGTTATTGGCTGAAGGTCTGCCACCTTCCACTCCGAAGGCAAGCGGGCCCGTCAGACAGG
The DNA here is from genome assembly GCA_016584305.1 of Chionoecetes opilio. NCBI lineage: Eukaryota > Metazoa > Arthropoda > Malacostraca > Decapoda > Majidae > Chionoecetes > Chionoecetes opilio. The sequence goes on from JACEEZ010022463.1 coordinate 64,232, forward strand.
AGCCATGTTGATCAGGGCCCAGGATTGCTTTCTCCCAGATGCCCCGACTTTGGCAAGCATGATGATAGGTGACGGGTCTACACCACAAGCTGTGGGTCTCGTCCTTTATGTCCCGCAACATTACCTGTGGAGGGAGAGGATGGTCAGTGACGTCAGTTCTGGGGCACGAGAATAGTTGTCGCAGTCGTGTTTGCAGTCTTGGGCCACAACAATGAGCACGGGAGGTGGCAACTGGCACTCCATGCATGTGAACATGTCCAGCAGTTATCCCGCCTCCTGTTGGGATAGGGGTCGAACAGGGGGTTTCGGAGGTCTCTCCCCGAGGCGGGACTAGCTGGTCCAAAGGTCAGCCACTCTGGTTGAATACTCCGGTCTGAGGCTCGGCCAACAGCGCCATCTATCCTCTGCATCTATCATCTATCATCTATCATCTATCATCTATCCCCGGGCAGAGCGGAAATAGATGGGCTGTTGTCTTCAAAAAAAGGTGTTTTCGAGCCACTTCCTTGATTTCCTGCCATCTATCCCTGACGTGTACGAAACAGCACGGGACGCCAGCAGTAGGAAAACGTGTCCCATACGTGTACAAAGTGTGTCCCATACGTGTACGAAGCAGCGCGAAACTCTGGGAGATAATGCGCCAAAGTCGGGATGGTAAGAATTTAGGACTGCGCGAAACTCGAGGATCGCGAAACTTGCATAGCGTGAAACTGGAGGGTAGTGTAGTGAACAGTCCAGGCATAGGGTGGTAGGCCTACATACAGACATACAGACATACAGACATACAGACATACAGACATACAGACATACAGACATACAGGCATACAGATAGACAGAACGTAGGATTTTATACAAGAAATAATATAACTAGGAGTGAGTAACCAGCCTTGAACTCAGAAAGGTTTGTTTCTTAAAGCTATGTTAGGCCCTTGGGGTGGTGTATTGTTGTCTACCATGGGTCTGCCTGGAGCCACATTACAAGGCACATCAGACAGTCAGACCGTTTCAGTTCCTGGGTGAAGATGTGAACGTGTGTATGTATGTATGTATGTATATATTTTTGCTACCCGTTACAAAGTAATATATTTTTACTAGTTATAAAATGATTGGACATCTCTATGGACTAGTAATGGCAATAAACTTGACTTACATATATATACATCCAACTACCACCTGCTACCACCACTATAACTACCACTACTACTTACAGAAGCCAGTCGGGGGTGTGGCAGTGGTTCCTGTGGCTGACCTTGTCGAGGCCACAAGAAGACGGGCCGCCCAGATGGCCCGAGCTCAGGTGAGGGAGAGAGAGAGAGAGAGGGGTAAAGAGAGAGAGAGAGGGGGATGGGTTAAAGAGAGAGGGGAATGGGTAAAGAGAGAGAGAGGGATGGGTAAAGAGAGAGAGAGAGATGGGTAAAGAGAGAGGAGAGATGGGTTAAAGAGAGAGAGGAGACGATGGGTGTTAAAAGAGGAGAGAGAGAGAGGAGGGCGGGAGGTAAGAGAGTGGAGAGAGAGGGAGGGCATGGGTTTAAAGATAGAGAGAGAGAGAGAGAGATGAGGTAAAGAGAGAGAGAGAGGAGGGAGGGAATGGGTAAAGAGAGAGAGAAGAGAGGGAGGGATGGGTAAAGAGAACGTGAGGAGACGAGAGAGAGAGGGATGGGTAAAGAGACGAGAGAGAGAGAGGGTAGGGCGGGGTTTTAAAGAGAGAGAGAGAGAGAGGGATGGATAAAAGAGAGAGAGAGAGAGAGGGGATGGGTAAAAGAGAGTGAGAGTGAGAGAGAGAGAGAGGGACTAGGGTAAAGAGAGAGAGAGAGAGAGAAGAGGGATGGGTAAAGAGAGTGAGAGAGAGAGAGGGATGGGTTAAAGAGAGTGACGGAGAAGAGAGAGGGGGGGTCAAGAGAGTTGCCGAGAGAGAGAGGATGGGTAAAGAGGTGGAGAGAGAGAGAGAGAGGGATGGGTAAGAGAGGTGAGAGAGAGAGTAGATGAGAGGGATGGGTTTAAATAAAGAGAGTGAGAGAGAGAGAGGGATGGGTAAAAGAGAGTGAGAGAGAGAGGAGAGAGGGATGGGTAAAGAGAGAGAGAGAGAGAGGGAGGTGACTGGGTAAAGCGAGAGAGAGAGAGAGGGATGGAATTTAAAAGATAAGAAGAAGAGAGAGAAGAGAGATGGCACGTAAAGAGAGAGAGGATGGGGGTTAGAAGGAGGAGAGAGAGAGAGGGATGGGTAAAGAGAGAGAGAGAGGGGGGGATGGGTAAAGAGAGAGAGAGAGAGAGGGATGGATAAAAGAGAGAGAGAGGAGAGAGAGAGAGAGATGGGTAAAGAGAGAGAGGGATGGGTAAAGAGAGAGAGAGAGAGAGGGATGGGTAAAAGAGAGAGAGAGAGGGATGGGTAAAGAGAGAGAGAGAGAGAGAGGGATGGGTAAAGAGAGAGAGAGGGAGATAGGTAAAGAGAGAGAGAGAGAGAGATAGATAGCAAATACATTTAAGAGATCCCAAAAAAAGATATATATTTATAAATTTCAGAATAATGAAATTCAAAATTCTGAAAAGATGAATAGTTTGGAAATGTTGTCATGCATATTTGGTATTATTGTCATCAGTGCAAGTCATGCGATAAGACCGTTATTAAGAGTTACATCTCTAAGGGAAGATTGGGTATTTTTAAGGGAATTTGGGGCATTTCTGGGTATTTTTAAGGGAATTTGGGGCATTTATGGGTATTTTTAAGGGAATTTGGGGTATTTTGAAGGGTATTTGAGGTCTTAAGGGAATTTGGGGCATTTATGGGTATTTTTAAGGGAATTTGGGATATTTTTATGGGAATTTGGGGCATTTATGGGTATTTTTAAGGGAATTTGGGGCATTTTTAATGGAATTTGGTTTTTTTTAAAGGGAATTTGGGGTATTTATAAGGGAATGTGGGGTTTTTCAGGGAATTTGGGGCATTTCTGGTCTTTAGGAATTGGGGCATTTTTTAAGGGAAATTTTGGGGGTATTTTTTAAGGGAATGTCGGGGCATTTTTAAGGGAATGTGGGGCATTTTTGGTATTTTAAGGGAATGTGCGGGCATTTTTAAGGAGATTGGGGTATTTTTAAGGGAATTTTGGTATTTTTAAGGGAATGTGGGGCATTTCAGGGTATTTTTAAGGGGAAATTTGGGTATTTTTAAGGGAAATTTGGGTATTTTTAAGGGAAATTGGGCATTGTGGGTATTTTTAAGGGAATTTGGGTATTTTAAGGGAAATTGGGCATTTTCGGGTTACTTTTTTAAGGAATTTGGGGTATTTTTTTTAAGGAATTTGGGGCATTTGTGTGGTATTGTTCAAGGGAAATTTGGGGCATTTCTGGGATTTTAAGGGATTTGGGGTATTTTTAAGGAATTTGGGGCATTTGTGCGGTATTTTTTTTTAAGGCGAATTTGGGGTAATTTTTTAGGGAAATTTGGGCATTTGGGGTATTTTTAAGGTGGAATTTGGGGCAATTTTTGGGTATATTTTTAAGGGAATGGGGGTTATTTTTAAGGGAATTTGGGGCATTTGTGGGTAGTTTTTAAGGAATTGGGTATTTTTTAAGGGAATTTGGGGGATTTTGGGTATTTTTTAAGGGAATTTTGGGGTATTTTTAAGGGAAAAATTTGGGGCAATGTGTGGGTATTTTTAAGGGAATTTGGGGTATTTTTAAGGGAATTTGGGGCATTTCTGGGTATTTTTAAGGGAATTTGGGGTATTTTTAAGGGAATTTGGGGCATTTCTGGGTATTTTTAAGGGAATTTGGGGTATTTTTAAGGGAATTTGGGGCATTTCTGGGTATTTTTAAGGGAATTTGGGGTATTTTTAAGGGAATTTGGGGCATTTCTGGGTATTTTTAAGGATATATTGGGATTTTTTAGGAATATATAGGAAGGTTTTTGCATCTTAACTTTATTATTGTTGTTATTATTATTATTATTATTATTATTATTATTATTATTATTATTATTATTATTGTTATTATTATTATTATTGTTATTATTATTATTTGTGGCTGAATTAATTTAATATATGTAATTTGTATGGCTTTTTAATGTGAATGTATGCATGTATTACTATTATTATTATTATTATTATTATTATTATTATTATTATTATTATTATTAGAGGAGAAAAATTACACAAATAATTAAAGGAAAATAAATAGTCGAGAATAATTGGAAAATAATAAATATTGTTAAAAAAATAAAAAAAAAGTTGCCAAAATAACGCCAAAAAAAAAAAAAATGGCCAAAATAACGCCCCCCAAAAAAAAATCAAATTAACGCCAAAAAAAAAAAAAAAAAAAAATTCCAAAATAACGGCAAAAAAAAAAAAAAAAAAAAAAAAAGCCAAATAACCCCAAAAAAAAATATCTAAAATCAAAAATCGAAAATTACGCCAAAAAAAAAATATATATATATATATAATAATATTTTTTTTAAATGACTCAAAAATATTACACCTACAATTTCAAATTCTTCAAGGCACCAGAACCGAACCTAGTACCACACTCCACCCCTCCTCCCAGCTACACATCCGCGAATCAAGAACCCGCGAATGTTGATGTCACCGCGAAACAAGAACCCGCGAAATTTGATGCCACCGCGAAATTTGATGCCACCGCGAATCAAGAACCCGCGAATCAAGGTACAGTCAATCCCTATTTTGTGCCTACCCAAAAGACCTTATTTACATCATCGGACTCCAAACAGCCAGAGAGTCCATCTAGAGTCCGACAATATTCTTATGAGGACTTACAAATGGACTCGCAGCCTTATAGTCCAACCCATACTGGTTTTACATACAGTCCGGAGGGAAATTTGAGTCCGAAATCAGAGTCCGATAGAGTCCAGGGCGAAAAGAAACGTTTTAAAGCTCAGGCGTTTAATTATGCCCCCGGGGAAGATTTGAGCAGAGTCCAAAAAAGTCCGGACTCAAAATCGGACTCTCAAATAAGTTCGGGCGGTGAAAAAAGTCCGGACTCTCAAAAAAAATCGGACTCTGACATGAAAAAAAGTCCGGAGGGTGAAAAAAGTCCGGACTCTCAAAAAAGTCCGGACTCTCAAAAAAGTCCGGACTCTCAAAAAAGTCCGGACTCCAAAAAAAGTCCGGACTCGAAAAGTGGAAAATTCAGCAGTAAATTGAAAGGACTTCGCGGGAAAAAGAAGAAGAAGGAGGAGAAGGAAGGAGGCAAGAAGAAGATGAAAGGAGGAGGAGGCAAGAAGGAAGAGGAGGAAGAGGAAGACAATTTAGCAAGAGGAGGAGGAGGAGGAGAGGAGGAGGAAACACCAACAGAGGAAGGAAGAAAGGAAGGAAGGAAGAAGCAAGGAAGAAAAAGAACCAGGAATTAGAAGAACCAGAATTAAAAAAACAAAAAAAATTCGGTTTATTTAATAGAAAAAAAAATCTGACCAGGAATATTTCGGGTACAGAAACCTCGGATTCCTCAAGTGACTCCTCTGGTACCGAGTTCGAACCTACAGAAACCTTGATTTTTGCGGCTAATCCTGGGGCCGAAGAGGCAGATTTGACCCCTATGGCCCCTGTGGTGAGGTCAGGTCATGTGATGAGGTCACAAACGGTCAAGAATGGGGAGGTAGTGGAGGAGACGGAGGAACAAGTTGGGGATTGGGAGGAAACTCTTGGAGAAAAGGTCGAGGATTTCAAGGTTTTTATGCACTGTTTTGTTCGTTCTTGGGATTTCTGGGTGACTTCTTGGGATTTTTCGGTGACTTTTCTTGGTTATTTCTTCGTTCTTGGG
>JACEEZ010022463.1:77500-82500 GCA_016584305.1 Chionoecetes opilio
ACACCCATTCACTCACCCATCACCCCACACCCATTACCCATCACCCCACCCATTCACTCACCCATTACCCATCACCCCACCCATTCACTCACCCATTACCCATCACCCCACCCATTCACTCACCCATTACCCATCACCCTACATCAAGGTTTCCTCACTTCTCGCAACCCACTTTTTTTTTCACAATTCTCGCTAATAGGCTGCTAAAAAAAAAATTAAAAAATTATCGGATCATCTCATAAGTGGGTTTAAAACCTTCCCCTGGTCAACCTGGTTCCAAAACTGTGTCATATGATGGGATTCCGCCACAGGGGGCGGCACCTATCGCGGACACACAGACAGACAGACACACTTTCGCTTATATTATTATAGATTTTTTGTTATATATATATATATATATATTTTTTTTTACCCATAATAACCTTTTTTATGACTTACGCCTAACTCTGATGACCTTTTTTTATGACTTATGACCTTTTTTATGACTTATGCCTAACTCTGTGACCTTTTTTATGACTTATGCCTAACTCTGTGACCTTTTTTATGACTTACGCCTAACTCTGATGACCTTTTTTATGACTTATGCCTAACTCTGATGACCTTTTTTATGACTTATGCCTAACTGATGACCTTTTTTATGACTTACGCCTAACTCTGATGACCTTTTTTATGACTTATGCCTAACTCTGATGACCTTTTTTATGACATGCCTAACTCTGATGACCTTTTTTATGACTTATGCCTAACTCTGATGACCTTTTTTATGACTTATGCCTAACTGATGACCTTTTTTATGACTTATGTCTAATTCTGATGACCTTTTTTATGACTTACGCCTAACTCTGATGACCTTTTTTATGACTTATGCCTAACTATGATGACCTTTTTTATGACTTATGCCTAACTATGATGACCTTTTTTATGACTTATGCCTAACTCTATGACCTTTTTTATGACTTACGCCTAACTCTGATGACCTTTTTTATGACTTACGCCTAACTCTGATGACCTTTTTTATGACTTACGCCTAACTCTGATGACCTTTTTTATGACTTACGCCTAACTCTGATGACCTTTTTTATGACTTACGCCTAACTCTGATGACCTTTTTTATGACTTACGCCTAACTCTGATGACCTTTTTTATGACTTACGCCTAACTCTGATGACCTTTTTTATGACTTATGCCGAACTCTGATGACCTTTTTTATGACTTATGACCTTTTTTTATGACATGACCTTTTTTATGACTTATGACCTTTTTTATGACTTATGACCTTTCTTATGACTTATGCCTAACTCTATGACCTTTTTTTATGACAGGTCGGAGACGTCATAGTCGCTACTGAAGCCCAAGTATTTGACTCAGAAACAGGGTTCGTACCGACTGGTAGCGGATCGCCTCCTCTCGTACCCACACAAAAGGTGGGTTTGTGGGCGTGGGCGTGGGCGTGTGGGTATCTGGGTGGTATGGGTGGATAGATCATTATTTTGTGGTTATTTTGGTCTATTCAGTTTTGGTTTACGGTTGAATTTGACCGGTTGACAGCTAAAAAGGTCGGTTGAATTTTGTGTGGTTTGCAAGATTTTGGATCAGTCCGTGTTTTATGTTGTTATAACTGACTGGCTAATGAGTGGCTGAGTGGCTGAGTGGCTTGAATGGCTGACGGGCTGGACAGAGGAAAGATCGCTCCACCAATAGACAGTTTCACATTTCATTTTGAGTAGAAATTAAGCGACCGACAGACACAAACGTAAAAATAATTTGAGTGCTTCGAGAAAAATGTAACGCCGAACAACAACACACCCCTTAACATAAAACAATATAACTAACAAACCATGAACCGTACGGATAATCGGATTGTTGGCATGGATAGCCGGATCACACACACACGCACACACATAATCCGTTTTATAATCCGTCGTGAATTAAGTGGATTACAGATGGATTAACGAATTTATTTTTGTTCAGGTCTCCGTGGTGCCCCCAGAGTTGGACGAGGATGGAGCGGTCATGGTGAGCTCCCAGTCCATTTCTTCAAGGACCCGCACTGTGGAAACTACTACTGTGAGTTATAGCAGTAGTTATAGTGGGTGTCTACTACTGTGAGGTTATAGTGGTAGTTATAGTGCCCCCCCCCCTTTTTTTTTATTTTTTATTCCTCAAGCCTTTTTTTTTTTCTCTCTCTCTCTCCTCTCTCTCTCCTCTCTCCTCTCATCTCTCTCTCTCTCTCTCTCTCTCTCTCTCCTTCTCTTCTCTCTCTCTCTCTCTCTCTATCTCTCTCTCTCTCTCTCTCTCTCTCTCTCTCTCTCTCTCCTCTCTCTCTCTCTCTCTCTCTCTCCTGTCTGTCTGTCTGTCTGTCCTCTGTCTCTCACTGTCTATCTGTCTCACTGTCGCTCTCTTCTCTCTCTCTCTCTCTCTCTCTCTCTCTCTCTCTCTTCTCTCTCTCTCTCTCTCCTCTCTGTCTCATTCTCTCCTTCTCTCTCTCTCCTCTCTCTCTCTCTTCTCCTGTCATTCTCTCTCTCTCTCTCTCTCTCTCTCTCTCTCTCTCTCTCTTCTCTCTCTCTCTGCTCTCACTGTCTCATGTATGTCTCTCTCTCTCTCCTCTCTCTCTCTCCTCTCTCTCTTCTTCTTCACTCGTCTCCTCGTCTCTCTCTCTCTCTCTCTCCTCGTCAGTCTTGCACTCTCTCTCTCTCTCTTCTCTCTCTCCTCTCTTCTCTCTCTCTCTCCTCTCTTCTCTTCTCTCTCTTCTCTCTCTCTCTCTCTCTCTCTCTCTCTCTCTCTCTCTGTCTCTCATTCTCTCTCTCTCTCTCTCTCTCTCTCAGTACAAGACGGAGCGTGACGGTGTGCTGGAGACACGTGTGGAACAGAAGATAACCATTCAGAGTGAGGGAGGGGGCGAGGACCCCCTGGACCACGACGCAGCCCTGGCCCGGGCCATTCAGGAGGCCACCGCCATGAACCCTGACATGACCGTCGAGAAAATAGAAATACAGCAACAACAACAACAACAATAAGGTGGGGGTTTTATTGAAATTTTTTTTTTTTTTTTTTGGTGACTTTTATTTTTTGAGGTGACTGGTTTTTTATTTTATTTTGAGGTGACTGTTTTTGTTTTTTTGAGGTGACTGGGTTTTTTTTTTTTTTTGAGGTGACTGGTTTTTTTTTTTTGAGGTGACTGTTTTTGTTTTTTTGAGGTGACTGTTTGTTTTTTTGAGGTGACTGTTTTTGTTTTTTTGAGGTGACTGTTTTTGGTTTTTTGAGGTGACTGTTTTTGGTTTTTTGAGGTGACTGTTTTTGTTTTTTTGAGGTGACTGTTTTTGTTTTTTTGAGGTGACTTTTTGTTTTTTTGAGGTGACTGTTTTTGTTTTTTTGAGGTGACTGTTTTTGCTTTTTGAGGTGACTGTTTCAACAACTGTAAAACAAGGTGGGGGGTTTTATTGAAGGATAGTAGTTAACTCCCGTAGACAACACTATAGTCGCCACCTGCACTAATGTCGCCAGGCGCCCTCTATAAGGAGTGATAGCCTCACTACTGCTGTGTCTGTGCCCTGGCCAGACATTCAGAGGGAGTAAAGGCCACGGTGTTTACCTTAAAGTCATCGTCCAGACCACTTCATCATTCCTGGTTTAAGGCCATCAACACATAGCCATTAACGAGTACATCAACAACACGTCGTCACTTTGTGCATCCAGTCAGCCGTTTTTAAATAATCCGCAATCAAAATCTGCAAATTCCCCGAGTTCTCAAAACACTCCCAAGGTTTGCAGACGCTCAGGCTCAGGCTCAGGCTCAGGCTCAGGCTCAGGCCCAGGCTCGGTGACGTAGGATCAGGGAGGCTCCTCTTCCCGCGCTGATCAGAGGCACATAAACACACAGATAAATATAGTACTTGAAGATATTTGGGTGTTTCTGATAGATTGTTTTTGCTATATGCCACATGCATGCCTCCTTTATGGGTGCAGCAAGACAGCCGTGCCTTGCCAGAAAAGTTTGCACAGGGCAAGGAGTGGCGTGTGTAGGGTGATACACGCCCATAGTGTGTTGGGGCCAGCAGTTGTGTTGAGAAACGGCGCCCCCCCGTAAGACAGTGACTCAGTCCAACACCATCAAGTAAACCAGTTGTGGAGTGGGCGTGCCCTGTGGTGAAGACCCTGTGGTGGTGTGGCTGTCACACTTTCTGCCTTCCCGCCCGCATATTTTCCACCTCTATGCTGTAGTTAATGCTAGTGTGTGGTTTCCGAGTCATGACGTTTGACTGTAGCTCCAAAACTAACCCTAGGATTTTCTGGCAAGTACCTTCATTGTGATTCCCACACACACATGGTTTAACCTTATTTACCAATCCATGTTTTGGAGAAGTGCCAGGTCCTCCTGCTGAACCTCAGGCTCTGCTAACACCTGTTCATCCACCTCCTACTCGGGCTCAAACATATAGGATCCCATGACAATCTGAGGTTCGTTTTCCTCATAGTATACGCGACCAGCGTCATTTCTTTCGGCGTCAGATTGAGCATCGTACTCTAGATCTGTCACTGCGAGATTCACCGTCTGACACCGAAGTACAATCCCTCATCATAACATTTGCCGACAGGTGTCAGACAGAGTGTCTGCGGGCGTCCCTGTCCTGACGTCATCAATAACAGTCGTAGCCCTGGTGGAGGGAAGATTGTTTTTTTTCACGCGCTTTTTACGGAAATCAGGCCTGGAAATCAATTATTTTTGGTGGCCTAGGTGTTGTGAATGTCCAGGCAACATTATTAGGCAACAAAACAATGGGTCTGGACGATTACCCTTAACTAACTCACTTATGCTGTACCCCGTAAGTCGGGCTTCCGGCATTCTGGGACCACCAGTACGGGCCTGGTCGCTACGGTACCACTACGGCGGTGAATCATTTCGCTTGATAATTTATTCGTAAAGGGCCTTCCTTCCATCTGGAGGAGGCCACCGCTATGGCGAGGAGGGCCGGTCACAAACCCCTGCTAACACCCATAAC
>JACEEZ010022463.1:87500-90000 GCA_016584305.1 Chionoecetes opilio
ACTACTACTACTACTACTACTATCAATACTACTACTACTACTATCACTACTACTACCCTGTCACGCTCCTCCCCAACCCTCCGCACACCCTGTCACGCTCCTCCCCAACACTGCACACCCTGTCACGCTCCTCCCCAACACTGCACACCCTGTCACGCTCCTCCCCAACACTGCACACCCTGTCACGCTCCTCCCCAACACTGCACACCCTGTCACGCTCCTCCCCAAACACTGCACACCCTGTCCCCGCTCCTCCCCAACACTGCACACCCTGTCACGCTCCTCCCCAACCCTCTGCACACCCTGTCACGCTCCTCCCCAACACTGCACACCTGTCACGCTCCTCCCCAACACTGCACACCCTGTCACGCTCCTCCCAACCCTCTGCACACCCTGTCACGCTCCTCCCCAACCCTCTGCACACCCTGTCACGCTCCTCCCCAACCCTCTGCACACCCTGTCACGCTCCTCCCCAACACTGCACACCCTGTCACGCTCCTCCCCAACCCTCTGCACACCCTGTCATGGTCCTCCCCAACACTGCACACCCTGTCACGCTCCTCCCCAACCCTCTGCACACCTGTCATGCTCCTCCCCAACACTGCACATCCTGTCACGCTCCTCCCCAACCCTCTGCACACCCTGTCACGCTCCTCCCCAACACTGCACATCCTGTCACGTCCTCCCCAACCCTCTGCACACCCTGTCACGCTCCTCCCCAACACTACACACCCTGTCACGCTCCTCCCCAACCCTCTGCACACCCTGTCACGCTCCTCCCCAACACTGCACACCCTGTCACGCTCCTCCCCAACCCTCGGCACACCCTGTCATGCTCCTCCCCAACCCTCTGCACACCCTGTCATGCTCCTCCCAACCCTCTGCACACCCTGTCACACTCCTCCCCAACACTGCACACCCTGTCACGCTCCTCCCCAACCCTCTGCACACCCTGTCACGCTCCTCCCCAACACTGCACACCCTGTCACGCTCCTCCCCAACACTGCACACCCTGTCACGCTCCTCCCCAACCCTCTGCACACCTGTCACGCTCCTCCCCAACCCTCTGCACACCCTGTCACGCTCCTCCCAAACCCTCTGCACACCCTGTCACGCTCCTCCCCAACCCTCTGCACACCCTGTCACGCTCCTCCCCAACCTCTGCACCACCCTGTCACGCTCCTCCCCAACCCTCTGCACACCCTGTCACGCTCCTCCCCAACCCTCTGCCACACCCTGTCACGCTCCTCCCCAACACTGCACACCCTGTCACGCTCCTCCCCAACACTGCACACCCTGTCACGCTCCTCCCCAACCCTCTGCACACCCTGTCACGCTCCTCCCCAACCCTCTGCACACCCTGTCACGCTCCTCCCCAACCCTCTGCACACCCTGTCACGCTCCTCCCCAACACTGCACACCCTGTCACGCTCCTCCCCAACCCTCTGCACACCCTGTCACGCTCCTCCCCAACACTGCACACCCTGTCACGCTCCTCCCAACCCTCTGCACACCCTGTCACGCTCCTCCCCAACCCTCTGCACACCCTGTCACGCTCCTCCCCAACACTGCACACCCTGTCACGCTCCTCCCCAACCCTCTGCACACCCTGTCACGCTCCTCCCCAACCCTCTGCACACCCTGTCACGCTCCTCCCCAACCCTCTGCACACCCTGTCACGCTCCTCCCCAACCCTCTGCACACCCTGTCACGCTCCTCCCCAACACTGCACACCCTGTCACGCTCCTCCCCAACACTGCACACCTGTCACGCTCCTCCCCAACACTGCACACCCTGTCACGCTCCTCCCCACACTGCACACCCTGTCACGCTCCTCCCCAACACTGCACACCCTGTCACGCTCCTCCCCAACCCTCTGCACACCCTGTCACGCTCCTCCCCAACCCTCTGCACACCCTGTCACGCTCCTCCCCAACCCTCTGCACACCCTGTCACGCTCCTCCCCAACACTGCACACCCTGTCACGCTCCTCCCCAACCCTCTGCACACCCTGTCACGCTCCTCCCCAACACTGCACACCCTGTCACGCTCCTCCCCAACCCTCTGCACACCCTGTCACGCTCCTCCCCAACCCTCTGCACACCCTGTCACGCTCCTCCCCAACACTGCACACCCTGTCACGCTCCTCCCCAACCCTCTGCACACCCTTGTCACGCTCCTCCCCAACCCTCTGCACACCCTGTCACGCTCCTCCCAACCCTCTGCACACCCTGTCACGCTCCTCCCCAACCCTCTGCACACCCTGTCACGCTCCTCCCCAACACTGCACACCCTGTCACGCTCCTCCCCCAACACTGCACACCCTGTCACGCTCCTCCCCAACACTGCACACCCTTCACGCTCCTCCCCAACACTGCACACCCTGTCACGCTCCTCCCCAACACTGCACACCCTGTCACGCTCCTCCCCAACCCTCTGCACACCCTGTCACGCTCCTCCCCAACACTGCACACCCTGTCATGCTCCTCCCCAACACTGC
>JACEEZ010022463.1:102500-105000 GCA_016584305.1 Chionoecetes opilio
GGGGAAAAGGGGGCCCTACCCCCCCACAGGCTTAAGGGCTAATGCCAGGGAGTTTGACCCCCGAGGCCCCCGCGCAGCTTACGACAGGCCCCCCAATCTTGCCTTCCCTTTGGAACTCCCCCCAACCCCCTTGCTGACAGTGTTTCCCCCCAAGGTAGTTTTGGGTCACAGGAACTACCTCGTGAAAGGCCCTCGGGGGCCTTTTGTAGCTTCCTTATTTTTTAGGTTCTTTTTTTCCATGTTTTTACACGAATATTGTACAATAGGCTGTACATTCCGTACAGGGGAAAAAGAAATTTTTGGCCTGGCGCCCTTTGGGTTTTGGGCTAGGGTTTAGCAGGTAGCAGTTAAAAAAATTTTTTACTTTTGAAATTTGTACTAAAAAATTTAACTACCCAAAAATTTAATTTTAAAACCACTAGAAAGTAGAAAGTAGTAGTAGTAGTAGTGTATTTAAGTAGAAAAAAATATAGTAGTAGTAGTAGATTTGGTAGTGGGTAGTATTTGAAGAGTAGTAGTAGTAGTATTAGTATAGTAGTAGAGTGAAAAATATTTTCTAATAGCTTACCTGCCATGGAGAGGCTGCGCGCTTACGCTCACGCACATCACCACCCCATCCCCACCCGGGATTTTCCCACTGTAAAAAATTAGTAGTAGTAGTAGTAGTAGTAGTAGTAGTAGTAGTAGTAGTAGTAGTTAGTAAAATATTTAGAAAAGTAGTAGTTAGAGTAGTAGTAGTAGTATTTAGTAGTAGAATTGTAGTAGTAGTAGTAGTAATAGTAGTAGAAGTAGTAAAAGAGTAGTAGTGGGAGTAGTAGTAGTAGTAGTAGTAGTAGTAGAATAGTAGAAAGTTTTAGTAGCGGGCAGTAGAAAGTAGTATGGGAGTGGGAAAGTAGGATTTTAGGTTAGGAGTAGTAGTAGTAGTAGTAGGGGAGGAGTGGGATTTAAGGAGTAGGGTGTATTTAGTAGTAGTAGAAGAGTAGTAGTTAGGTAGTAGTAGAAGTAGTAGATTTAGAAAGGTAGTAGTAGGAGTGGGAGTGGGTAGTAGTAGTAGTAGTAGAGTAGTGAGGAAGGAGTAGGAGGGGGGAGTAGGGTAGGAGTAGTATTTTTAAAGTAGGTGGGTAGAAGTAGTATAGTAGTAGAGTAGTGGGGAAGTGGAGTAGGAGTGGAAAGTAGGAGTAGGAGGGGGAGGAGTAGGGTGGGGAGTGGGAGTAGGAGTAGGAGAAAGAAAAAAAGTAGTAAATTTAGGAGTGGGGAATAGGGTAGGGGTAGGATTTTAGTAGTAGGAGTAGGAGTAGGAGTGGGTAGTATTAGTAGTAGTAGTAGCACCCTTAGAGCATTGTTTAAGGAAAATTTTACGGGGGGTTTGTTCGGACGGGGGGCTTTTGGTCCCCGGGGTTTTAGCAATTTTAAAGGGAAAGTAGTTTTAGTAGTAGTAGTAGTAGTAGTAGTGGGTAGTAGAGTAGTAGTAGTATTTTGTAGTATTTAGTAGTAGTAGAAATTTAAAGGTATATTTAGTATTAGAGTAATAATAATAATAATAATAATAATAATAATAATAATAATAATCGAATATTTGACTCTTAATAAATAAATAATTAATCAAATAACAGAAATAATTAGTTTTTTTTTTTATAGTTAAAAAAAAATTTTGGGTGCGAGTGTTTTTTTAACATTAATTAAATAAATAATAATAATAATAAATAATAATAATAATAATAATAATAATTTACCTTCATTTTCTTTTTCCCAAAGGGTTTGTCTAAACGAGTTTTCCCAGCCTGTCTCCTTTTTATATAGCTCAAAAAACCCTCAAAAAAGCCCTCGATTGGTTTAAAAAAAGAGGGCAGCGTGACTCATAAAACAATCCTGGCCTGTGATTGGTCAATTCTCCTCCTTAGGTATGTATATTGATAAGCATTTTATTGACAAGGATATTTTTGACGTGTTTTAAATCGAGTTTGAGGCAGAAAAATGGAGAGAAATGAGTTGAAATCGTTAAAAAAGGCGAAAATGTATGGATATCTAGCATCCTGGTTAGTGTTATGGCACTTTCGCTTTATTTTCCCCCAGGTAAAAAGCGCCGGTTTAAAAATGTGATTTTTTTAAACCCTTTTTCGAGCTTTTTTTTTGGGGGGGCAACGCAATTAAGTGCCCCCAAAATTTTCCAGGCAGGGAAAAGCCCAAAATGGGTCGTGTTTTTTTTTTTATTTTGTGGAATTTTTTTACTATCGTTTTTTTCTAGTTTCGGAATAAAACCCACGGATTATTTAAAGAAAGGGAGGGGTTTATATTTGCTAGTTATTAGGGATGCTAATTATTATATTGGTAATTAAGGAACTCTGTCTTGCGTGTTTATATTCTTGAGTTATGATTTCAAATGTTCTAAGATGATGTAAGTTTCCCGCCAAAAAATTTTAAGAAAGATATTTAAATACTATACTATACTACTACTACTATTATACTACTGACTCTTCTACTACTACACTATACTACTACT
>JACEEZ010022463.1:112500-115536 GCA_016584305.1 Chionoecetes opilio
AGGGGTACTAACAGTTAAGCTATAAAACATTGCTTTAATCTACTAAATTACCACGTATTTGTGACAGGCTTACGTAACAGGTTGCTATAAAACATTGCTTTACTCATTGATATTACCACTAGTAGAGGACAAGGCGTCACTACAACGTCATAGCAAAAACCCTTGCTATAGTCACAAAAACTCAATGGTACACACCCTACAAGGCAAATACGTTTTGAGCCTCAAGGGTTACAGCCCCACTAATTGGGTCAGAACAATTGAAAGTGGGAATTTATATATAAATATATATTACCTTCTTTCTCCTTTGCCAAAAGTGATGTCAACACACCCAACCACCCACACCACCCCCACCACACACACACACACACACCCAACTCACCCACACACCCACCACACCCACCCCCCCACACCCACACCCACCCAACACACACACCACCCACCCATCCACACCCACCCCAACAACCCCACCCATTGGCGTAAACCCGAAAATTGAAAAGGGTTGGGGAATATAACTATAGGAAGGGTGGGGCGAAGGTCGGCACTAGTCTGTCAGGGACCCAAATAGGCTTTCATGCTTCAAAGCCGTCATTTGAGGGTCCCTTAGAGCTAGTGCACTAAGCTACCTGCCACTTGGAGTCCCCGGGGGAAACACAGGGGAAGTCCACGACGGAGTGGGAACAGGTAACGGCCACGAAGCACCGAAGCCGTACCCCCTGTCCCCCTTGCCGTACCCTCTCCAAGGAAGGTGCGGAGGAAGGCCAGAGGACGCGCAAAAAACCCCCGACGTCATGGCGCGAGGGGGGTGGAACCCGGTCCGCGACTCAATGACGCCCCGGACCGCCCCGGCAAACCCCCTGGGTGGTGAGGGCCGCATGACAGGATCGCGGGAACAAGGACTGCAGGGGCACACGCCAGGGTCGGAAGGCATCCAGGTAAAAACCGGGGCGCCGAAACCGCCAAAGGGGTGCGGCGTCCCCATCGACCAAGCCGGGAACGACACCGGTTGGAAAACGGTGGTCCTGCCGCTCGTTCTTACCCAGCCCTGGCGAGAGTAGAGGGAGACAGCGGAGCCGCGTCCCGCGAGAAGATCGTCCCCCGGGGGAAACGGGTCAGCGCCTCAGATGAGAAGCCCGAAACCCCGTAGCCAGGGCCACCGGAACAAAGGCCTTCTGAAGGAGGCGAGGTTTCCGGCAGCGTCGACCCCCAAACCCGGGTCGCCCCTGCAGGAAAAAACCGTTGAAAACTTCTCCGGGACCAGGGGGGACCAGGACGACGGGGAGGGGGTTGGGGAACAAACCCTCTTCAACAGGGTCCCCAGAACCCGGTCCGGACCTAACCCCATCGTTTTGAGGGGGTCGCCAGGCCGCAGTGAGTGGAGAGATACGGGGGACCTCCCGTGGCACGGTCGTGGCCAGGAAGGAGAAGAAATCCAGGACCCGGAAATTTAAGAGTCGTGGAGGCCCTTGGGTTTGAGGAACGACTGAAAGGCCTTCCGTAGACTGAACTGTCTCAGAGACGGTGAAGTGCCGCCAACATGTCCTCACTACCGCGTCCGAGACGTCCGCCGGAAGGTACGGAGAAAACTCCAGCGTGTAATTCAATGGGGAAAGAAGCCTGGCCGGAGCCCCCCAACAAAGCGGGGCCCCTAGAGGAACAGGGAGCGGGGACTGATCTCGGGGACATTCTGGGTGACGGATCTTCCCGTGAAACCAAAAGTGCGCCCCGGGAAAAAATGCGGCCCCGAAAAAAAGTGCGCCCCGAAAAAAAAAATGCGCCCCGAAAAAAAGTGCGGCCCGAAAAAAGTGCGCCCGAAAAAAAGTGCGCCCCGAAAAAAAGTGCGGCCCGAAAAAAGTCAAACCCCGAAAAAAAGTGCGCCCCGAAAAAGTGCGGCCCGAAAAAGTGGCCCCGAGAAAAAAGTGCGCCCCGAAAAAAAGTGCACCCGAGAAAAAGTGCGCCCCGAAAAAAAGTCCCCCAAAAAAAAGTGCGCCCCGAAAAAAAATGCGCCCCGAAAAAAGTGCGCCGAAAAAGTGCCCCCGAAAAAAGTGCGCCCCGAAAAAAAGTTTCCCCCGAAAAAATCGCCCCGAAAAAAAGTGCAGCCCGAAAAAGTGCCCCCCGAAAAAGTCGCCCTTAAAAAAAGTGCGACCCGAAAAAAAGTGCGCCCCCCAAAAAAGTGCGGGGCCCGAATAAATGCTCCCCAAAAAAGGGCCCCCGGACAAACCCCTCCATCACTTCTCACTATCTTTAAAATTAGTTCCTTTTTATGATCAGGGAAAATAAATCTGTCACTTTTTTAATATTTTAAAATGTTTTCTTTTTCAGTATCTTTAAAATTGTATCTCTCTTTCATATCTTTAAAAAAAATCTCACTTTCCTTATAATATCGTCTTTTTATCGTTTTTCTCTCACTTTCTTCTTTAAAATTTTTCTCTCTCAGAAAGTGGAAGTTTGAAATTTTCCCCTCTCTCTCTTCTCTTCTCCCCCTCTTTTCTCTCTCTCTCTCTGGTCTCTTCTGCTTTTTCTTCTCCTCTCTCTAAATAACAATTTATTAAGAATATATACTTTTTATGTATGTCTGAAAATGGAATACGTGCGAGAGAGAGAGAGAGAGGAGAGAGAGAGAGAGAAAGAGAGAAGAAGAAAGGAGAGATATTACTCTTCGTCTACAACAATGTTCACCTATGCTTGATACAAATGTGCAAGTTGTGACGGTTTGGAACGTCGCCGATGGAACTGTCTTCAGTTCAGTCAGTTCAGTACAGTTGGGGTCGGAGTCACGGGCTTTTTCAACGGCCCTCCCAGTGTGTCTTCCTGCTGTCTGGTCTTTAATGGTGGGTTCTCTTATCTTCTATTAGTTCTTTCTTTTTTTCTTCTATTTTCTTGTTATCCAAAACTGTGATTGTTCTTTTGCTTCTTCCATTCCCCCTCAACAATCCTCCCACTATAGCTCTTCCTCCTCTAGGAAGTTGTTGTAGCCCACACTTTTCTTCTTGCATACTGTAGCTGTCCGAAGGGCGCATCACGTCAAAGGGCGCATCA
>JACEEZ010022465.1:0-5000 GCA_016584305.1 Chionoecetes opilio
CTATTTTTATTTTTAATAGCCATTTAAATGCCCTAACGCTGTAATAACCCTTTTTATTATGAATCAACTGATGTGACGCTATATTATAATCACATGTGGTTTTGCTATTGTTTATATGAATCAGCTGATGCTACTTGATCAGTATGCGTCTCTAATCAGCTGCTGTTCTTTGCTGTGTGGTGGTGGTGGGGCTGGTGGTGGGGGTGATGGGGATGGTGGTGGGGGTGATGGTGGTGGTGGTTTTGAAATGCATTTTTGCAAAAACATGTACATTTAGAGTTAATTGATTTAATGTCATGTTAATGGAACTCAGGAAGAGTTAGTTGAATTACTGGATCATTATGTTGTAGATGAAATTGTTGTAGTAATAGTAGTAGTAGTACTAGTAATAGTAGCAGTAGTAGTAGCAGTGTAATGGTGGTATTAATGAATATTGTAGTGGAAGATGTGTT
This sequence comes from Chionoecetes opilio, assembly GCA_016584305.1. Lineage (NCBI taxonomy): Eukaryota > Metazoa > Arthropoda > Malacostraca > Decapoda > Majidae > Chionoecetes > Chionoecetes opilio. The sequence continues at coordinate 453 of JACEEZ010022465.1, forward strand.
GGTGACAACAGTAATAGTGGTAGAAGTAGTAGTCGTAGTAGTAGCAGAAGTGGTAATAGTAGTAATATTTATTGTATTTCAAGTAGTTGTTGGTGTAAGATCCGCGTACCACAATCACCATCACTACTACTACTTCTACTACCATTACTACCACCACTACCAACACTGTACACCATTCATTAACATAAACACAAGCTCCTGTTCCAATCCACCCTCCTTTCTCCCCTCCTCCTTCTCCTCTTCCTCTCTATCTCTAACTATCTCTCTCTCCCCTCTCTCTCTCTCTCTCTCTCTCCTCTCTCTCTCTCTCTCTCTCTCTCTCTCTCTCTCTCTCTCTCTCTCTCTCTCTCTCTCTCTCGCTCTCTCTCTCTCAGAAGGTAGTAAGTAGGAGTAGTGCTAGTATATATTAGCGTTAGTGAGGGTGATTGATAAAGTGGTGATGATGGGATGTGGCGGTGGTGGTGGTAGAAAAAATAACTTACCATCAACAAACCTCCATTCGTGCAGCATAACAATCATCTCTCCAACCCCCCCCTCTCTCTCTCTCTCTCTCTCTCTCTCTCTCTCTCTCTCTCTCTCCCTCTCATCTTTTCCTCTTTCTCTCTCTCTCTCTCTCATATTCACTCAAACTTAGATGAACAACAGTATACAACAAGTAATACTTTTTACCTACAACTACTACTACTACTACTACTACTACTATTCTACTACTATTACTAGTGCTACTACTACTACTACAGTACTACTACAACTAGTACTAATATAACTACTACTATTATTACCACCACCGGTACTACCTATGCCAACACTACTACTACTGTACTATCACTAATACTACTTATACTACTACCACTACTTTAGTCACCACCGCCACCACTACTAACACACTCGGTCACTATAACATCATTATTATCGTTAGCAATTTACAGCAGCTATTTTCACAGGCATGCTACAAGTTATAATACTGATATTGATAATGATAATGTTACTATAATAATTTTATATTTAAGGCTTCAGATACAAGGTGTCACTCTCTATTTACGATGTATAATTATTATCGTTATTATTATTATTATTATTCATATAATTTTTATTTTTATTATCATTATAGCTATTCATTAATGTCAGTTTCATCTAATTAATGTATAATGCAATATATTAAATTATGCATAAAATTGTAAATTCGTTACATCTTAATTGTCTCTATTTGATCGTATTCATTAGCGTTTGACGGATGTCTTATACGTATGACAGACAAAGAGAGAGAGAGAGAGAGAGAGAGAGAGAGAGAGAGAGAGAGAGAGAGAGAGAGAGAAAAAAAAAAAGAAAAAAAAAGAAAAGAAAAACACACTCAACACCACACACACACCGCCACGGACTTGTGGACTTACACGGACTTACCAGTCCTCACTGGACCACGGATGGTCCAGTGGATAGCGCGCTGGCTTTCCATTATGTGGTAACCGGTTCGAATCCTCACTGGGCACGAGGATTTTTCCACTGATAAATTCGGGCAGTTACTGTTTCCCTTGAGCAAGAGGATGAGGGTGTGTGGTGTGTGAGGTCCCAGCATTACCCTAAGCTCAGTAACAATGAGCTCCAAGCTCGCACCGGGAGGGTGAAACTGGCGATCGCGAGCTAACCTGCGTGGACAAGACCATGGGTGAATAACACACACACTCAACACCACGGCTTCTGTCCTCCTCCTGTTTTCGTCATTACCTCATTCCTTTGTCTTGTACAGTCGCTTTTAAGAACAAAGATCACGTTTTTTGTCCGTAAATCTTAAATATGCTGAAGCCAAGGTTAGGACTCATTACGTTGTGAGCAGAACCGTGAAGACTGTTAGTTGACCATAGTAAAAAGAATGAGGAATGTTTGCTTTGTTTAAGTAATGTGTTGAGATTTTGAAACGAGAGGAATAATAGTTAATTACAACTTGTGATGTTCTAGTGGGAATGTAAAAAATGTTGATAGCTGTTGAATTTGTGATTTATTTTGTCTCTCTGTGCACACCAAAAATTTATTACCATTCAATATATTTTTTTTTTCTTTTTTCTCTCTCTCTCTCTCTCTCCTCTTCTCTCTCTCTCTTCTCGTCTCTCTCTCTCTCTCTCTCTCTCTCTCTCTCTCTCTCTCTCTCTCTCTCTCTCTCTCTCTCTCTCTCTCTCTCTCTCTCACACACACTCTCTCTCCCTCTCTCTCTCTCTCCAGCCTCCCCTCTCCAAGACTCCGTATGTCTGGCACATTTCCCATTGTTTTGGCATTATATCAATCAATCCAAGACTCCGCGAACATAAGTCAGAGTATCTATTACCTAATGCTAAATTTTAACCTATTGTGTTGAAATTTGTCAAATTTGCTGAGTGCTTAATAGGCAGTGATAATAACTTCGTGTGTGGGAAACATTGATTGTAAGACGCGTAAATAATGTTGATAGAATAAAGGAGGAACGACAACGGTAGATTAAAATAGAGAAACAAATATATATTGTTTGTTTATTAATAGTGGTGAAATGATTTTGGTATGGAGTCTGTGTGTGTGCGTGTGCGTGTGCGTGTGCGTGTGTGTGTGTGTGTGCAATGAAATGTGGAAATGTGACGGGGTATGCAGAGAAAGAGAGAGAGAGAGAAACAAAAAAATCTTACTCTGAGAGCACTGGTAGGGTGAAGTAGGGAAGGAGAGAGAGAGTAAGTGAAGGAGACAGGGCGATGAGGATGCATTAGTGAGGTGAGGGTAGGTCGAGAGAAAGAGAAATTGAAAAACTTGCCGTTCAGTAACAAAAAAATTGATTGTAAAGGTCTTTTTTTCGTGAAGTAGAAAGGTAACGCATTGGATTCCTTGATTGATCAATGTTTACTTGAGCCCCAACAACAAACGTCACCGTCACCTGCACTGAAGGGAAAATAGCACACTTGTCTCATTTACATAATACTCTCAGTTTTATCTCCTCCTCCTACTCATTTTCCTTCTGCTTTTTCTTCTCTCTTCTTGTATCCCTTTCATTTTCTTGATTTCTTATATTTTATTCTTTATTCCTTCTTCTTTTTGCACTGCTTTTTCCTCTTCTTCCTTCCTTCTATTTCTTAACCTTTTTTTTCCTCCTTTTCTATTGTTTTTCCTCATCCATCTTATTCTTCTCCCTCTTCCTTCTAGTTATCATTCATTCAATTTTCATTCTTATCAGCCGCAGACTCTTATCATTTTCTCTCCTCCTTTACCACCATCATCTCCATCATCTCCTCTTCCTCCACCACGTCCTCCTTCTTCTTCTCTTCATTCTTTCGAAGCATCCTCATCCTCTTACTCCTCTTCGTCCTCTTCGTCCTCTTCTTAGTTCCTCCTCATCCTCCTTGCACTCATCCGCTCTTCCTTCTTCGACTGTCTCCTTCAAAACACACACACACACACCTTCTCCTCCTCCTACTCTTCCTGAATCCTTCATCTTCATCCCACCTCCGTGATATTATGTGGAGCACTTGAGGAAGATACTAGCTAGTGTTTATGAAAGTGTCAAGTATACTGCATTGCAAAGTGCCTATTGTCTGATGTGAGGGGAAGGGAGAGGAAGAGGGGAAAGGCAGGGTCATATACAAGGAATCATGGGTTAGAGATGGGGTAGTGAGGGGGAGTGGTTTAGGGGTGATGGTGCATTTTGTCCAGGGTTGAGGATTGCGTCAGGAGGGGTAGGAGGTCATGCGGGTGAGGTGAGGTGAGGTGAGTTTGTGGGTACGTGAAGTGAATTTTCTCAGAATTTCAGATTTGTTTTCTGTAAGTGTTTTTGTTATTTCAATTTGTGTTTTCGCATATTTCTCTGTTTATATATATATTTTATATAATATTATATATATATATATTTTAATATATATATATATATTTTATAAATATATATATATATATATTTTTTTTTTTTTCTCTCTCTCTCTCTCCCCTCCCCTCTCTCCCTCTCTCTCCCCTCTCCTCTCCTCTCTCTCTCTCTCTTCTCTCTCTCTCTCTCCTCTCTCTTTCTTCTCTCTCTGTCTCTCTCTCTCTCTCTCTCTCTCTCTCTCTCTCTCTCCCCTCTCTCTCTCTCATCTCTCTCTCTCTCCTCTCTCTCTCTCTCCTCTCCTCTCTTCTCTCTTCCTCTCTCTCTCTCTCTCTCTCTCTCTCTCCTCTCTCCCCTCTCTTCTCTCTCTCCCCTCCTCTCTCTCTTTTTCTCTCTCCTCTCTCTTTTCCTCTCTCTCTCTCTCTCTCTCTCCTATTCAAGTATGTAGGCATTTTTTCTTTTATATTTGCTAATTTTTTTCATAATACATTTCCTTTATTCTTTCATTTCATTTATGGTTACTTTCTGTTGCCTATCTTCTGTACACTGTTTTCTGTTATCTATTTTCTGCTTTCACTTCTTGTTGCCTGTTATGTTTTCTGCTGTTTATTCCTGTTTTAAGTTACCTGTTTTCTGCTGTCTACTCCTGTTTTCTGTTGCCTGTTTTCCCTCATCCGTGGCTTCGCATTATATAAAGTGACCTCGGTTGAAGGCAAGTTGAGTTATGAGAACAAGCTGATGGA
>JACEEZ010022465.1:12500-15000 GCA_016584305.1 Chionoecetes opilio
GCTATATTAAAAAGAAAAAAGTGATGACATCAACCATAGGGCCGTTGGAAATGGAAAATGGCGAACCCACAGAAAATGAAGTGACTATGGCGGATACTTTAAATAACTTTTTTGCATCGGTGTTCACAGTAGAAAACGCCACGCAAAAGGAAGCAAGTCGCAGCTCGGAAACTATCGCCCAATCAGTTTAACATCAGTTGCTGGAAAATTAATGGAATCCATCATAAGAAACAAAATCGTTAAGTTCTCAGAAGAAAATGACATAAGTAAGGACTCGCAGCATGGATTCATAAATAAACGCTCATGCCTCTCAAACTTACTTGATTTTTACAATAGTGTATTCAAAATGTACGACAACACAAGGGCAGTAGACGTAGTTTACCTTGATTTTCAAAAAGCGTTCGACAAAGTTCCTCATAAGCGTCTCATTAGCAAAGTAAAAGTTCATAGTATAACAGGCCATCTTTCGAATTGCATAGAATACTGGCTGTCAAATCGTAAACAAAGGATGGTAATAAATGGTAATTCTTCTGACTGTACCAGTGTTAATAGTGGCGTTCCTCAAGGATCAGTTCTCGGACCTATCCTGTTCTTAATATATATAAATGATATTGATGAGGGAATCACATGCAGGATATCAAAATTTGCTGAGGACACGAAAATCACAAACACAGCCTCAACAAAATCTCAGAGCCAATTCATACAAAACGACTTGAACACGTTAACATAATGGTAAAAAACATGGCAAATTAATTTCAACCTTGAAAAATATCATGTATTACATATTGGAAATAACAACCCTCATGAAAGTTACGTGATGAACAAGTTCCAACTAACAAGCGTTGATAAAGAAAAAGATTTAGGCGTTATAATCTCGAAAGATCTCAAACCGAATAACCAAATTATAGAGGTAGTAAAAACTGCAAATAAATTGGTTGGCTTTATTGGACGAACTTTCAGTTTCAAATCTGAAAAAGTGATGCTCCCTCTTTTTAACTCGCTTGTTCGCCCCCATCTAGAATACTGTGTACAGTTCTGGTCACCTTATTATAAAAAATGACATAGACAAACAAGAAAAATACAGCGCAGAGTAACCAAAATGATACCTAGATTTCGTAACAAATCGTACGAAAATCGGCTCAAAGAACTTAACTTATTCCCATCAACAAAACGAAGGATAAGAGGTGACCTCATCGAAGTTTTAAGAATCTTCAAAGGGTTTACGGACGTAATCCCATAAAATATTTTCACGCTAGACCGGTCAAACTCAACAAGAAACAACGGATTTAAAATAATCAGGAAACCCATAGTAACGAACGAGGCAAAGTACTTCTTCACAAACCGTGTTGTGATATAAAATGAGCTGTCCTCAGACGTAGTAAACTCAAATACAATAGAATCATTTAAAAATCGCCTCGTAAATATATCATATAAAATCCCCTGTTGTCACTGTTTATCTCGGAATAATAAATTTATCTCGGGGGCCTCTGATGCTTACTCTAATTGCCCGAAATGATTGCGAGTCGCTTCTACACAACCCCTCCCACACGTCTCAGACAGTCCCGAGTTAACGGGCACTACTACTACTTTTGACCTGTGACGGGCTGTGGTTCAGTAAGGGCCCTGACAGTTAGTGAACACCATCGGGATTTAAGGTACCAGGAGTCACTGCTGCAGGGAGCATTAATAGTGTACGGCGTCCTACATGGAAAGTACACAATCCGCAGTGAATTGAACGGAGCTGAGGCCTGATTGACTGCTGCCACCTAAGAATGCGCCAGGCAAGGCAGCCGCACCACCCTTTAACCTCCACACTATGTTCTAACCATTACAAAACATACATAACATTACCAAGCACTAAACCTACCTCAACAAACATAGTAGTAGTTAGCCATAGATTACAGCTTTCAACTTTCCTCACAAATTCCATGCAGTTTTTCTATATTGCATGGTATCACTTCATTTCCGGCCAGCTTCTGCTGGAGGGATGGGTGGGTGGGGAGGAGCCTTCTACTCTCTTATCCTTTCTCTCTTATTACCTAGTTAGTGTAGTGTAGTTAAATAAAACAGTGATGTGAGGACCTAATGGGCTGTTATTGTTTGTGTTTCCTTTGTATTCCTTTGTATTCCTTTGTTTTCCTCCTCCTCCTCCTCCTCCTCCTCCTCCTCCTCCTCCTCCTCCTCCTCCTCCTCCTCCTCCTCCTCTCCTCCTCCTCCTCCTTTTCCTTTCGTCATTTACTTACGAGGCCAGCCTGTCGCCGAAGACAAATTTCCCATGAGTGTTTCAGCAACTTAAAAGGTTATGCAACACTTTCTCTTGTTTTTCTTCTTTATTTTCTGTTTTTTTCTCGTTTTTCTTCTTTGTTTCCTTGCTACTTTTTCTGGAAGAAATTCGGACAAACTTTATAGCAGGAAGGAGTTTTTTTTTTTCTCTCTCTCTCTCTCTCTCTCCTCCAATCTCTCTCCTCTCTCTTCTCTCTCATCTCTCTCTCTCTCTCTC
>JACEEZ010022466.1:5000-45000 GCA_016584305.1 Chionoecetes opilio
AAACCATACTCCCAACTGTGTAGGGAACTCTGGTCCTAGTGTAAAATATAATACCTTTTATTTATTTGGTTAATCAGATGAAATTAAATGAGTTACAACTTTTGTTTCAATTAGAAGGATAAATATGCAGTTTCAAACCCAAAACTCATAAATTTAACAATACCCTCCTGATTTTAACTGGGGGCCTGTGACCCCCCCGGGCCCCCTTTGCTAGTTCACAAACCTAAAAAATGTTCATTTATGGGCATTACTGTTTGAGGATGAAACTTGTCATGAATAGTTTTAATATGTTTGAATTTATCTGCTAAATTATTTTTGGGTGGATTTATTTTCTCTGATTTAAAGTTACTTACACTATATTTAGATGAATGTTAGATTATTATGTTTCATATATTATTTTTCCCGATTATGGACGCACTGCTAGATTTTGAAGATATAGAAGTGCTTGAACCAGGGCCCAAAACAGAAAGGATCAGATTGCCAAGATAAAAATGTGAAAGACAGAAAGACAGCCTAGATTTGTTCCTGAGCAGACTGAGTTTCGTACATCAGTAGAGTTAACTTTATACTAGTTACGAAACGACATCACGTATGTACGAAAAAAATAAAAATCAGTGTACGAAACAACTAAAAAAACCGGCTACGAAACAACTTGAGTACGAAACTCCCTGTAACCTATAGGATAGGAAAATATTAACTAACCTAACCCTACCTTTAGACTCACTAACCTAACCCTACATTTTAACCTATCAACTAAGGCCAAATCCTCATTAAAAAGTGATGATCTTTAATATCGATACTGGAAGTATGATCGATTTTCTGCATGTTAGGTTAAGCGGTGATAAATTATATTCAATAATACAACTAATGGAAGTAAATGATCGATTGTTACATTTTAGGTTAAGTGGTGATTGATCTTTAATAATATCACTACTGGAAGTATATGATATATTGTTGCACGTTAGATAATTATAAGTAGTGAGCGAGTTTAATTTATAAATATCAGAACTATCTTTGGTAAAATTTCGGAAGTGGGCATTCACTGATTTCGAGGTCGAAACTAAGTTTACCTGAATAGTTTTGATGTGTTTTGAATTAATCAGGCACTCGTTTTTGTCTGAAATAAATGTTTGTTTACAGGTGTGGGGGTGCCCGCCCCGCCCCGCAAACCTTAATTGCTTCGCTGCGCACTGCCATAGTATTGATAGTTTTCTTTTTTTCTTGATATCTGTTACTAAACCAAACCCCACCTCTAAACTAATCTGATTTAACATAACTTAACAGTTTATGGCTGAAATAACGGTAGATTTTCGGTAGTGCATGTAACACCATTATTATTCAATTGCACCATGGGAAATGGGGTTCAAAATATTCATAATGAATAATTCTACACTATGATGTAGGTAAGAATCCTAGGACTTTTGGAAGCCCACTACCGAAATAATACCCTATCTTTGTACGAGTTAGGTGGTAAATAAGGTTAAATGGTTAATATCACAACTGCCTTAGGAAGCATATGACATATTGTTGCACGTTAGTTCAGTGATGAACGAACTTTAATGATTAATAACAGCACTGTCTGGAAGAGTAGCTACAAGTGCAACCACGGCATATAACTTGGTAGTTTTGTCATCTATGCCCTCAATATACTCATTGATGAGGTCAATGAGCATCCCCTTATCCACAGTGGATATAGGAGTTGCCTTAAGAGAGCCAGCATCGTCACTCGTAGCAGTGGTGTCGACTGTAGATGTAAACAAACTTGAATTTCCCGCGATTTCCTGCGCTATTTCGCCGAGAGGAGAAGGTTAGCGCTGGCGATCAGTCGCGGAAGCCAGTGTTTACAAGTAAGGATTTCCTGAGGCTGGCGTTCGCCTGGCGCAGCATCGGCAGGCGATCGCCAGCCCGGGCGGAAGGTTTAATAGTAGGCCAGGAAATAAGCACCAAAAAAGTGCCGAGGTTGGACAAAAATGTTAACAAGGCAAATTCACCTGAAATGGGTTCTTTGAAGGTATCTCTAACCACACAAAAAAGTCCACTCGAATCCACCCATGGCAAATACTCGTTTTCACTGAAAATCCTAGATGCCCGCCGCCGCGGAAGGTAAAATATTGAAATAGGCATAACTTTGCTGAAAATCAACATAGAAACACAAATAAAGTGTCTAATCCTACTAATTTTGAGGTGCTCTTTAAACTTGGAAATATTTTCAAGGTCATATAAGGTGGCATTTCATGCTCAAACGTCAAAATCAACGTCATTTTTGGTATAATTTTGAAGGAAAATGTTGAAAATTATATGATCCTCTGAACATATCTGTGCGACTATTACACCAGTACGATTGAGAAATGTATATACGTGTATGCAACGCATTTAGTAATACTTTTTTCTTTTATTTCCAGATCTGAGATTGTGATGGCATCCCTCAAGACAGATGCGGCGTGTTTAACTTGTAGAGACACTATTTCATTTAAGAACGATGAATATTCCAGCGTTGGACGCAAAGGCCTCACTTCCATTAATAAATTCACCCATAGACACAATGAACTATATCCAACGAACCCCATCCCAATATATAAATTTGATGAAAATGGAAAGCAATATGTTCACACATCATGTCGCAAAAGTCACACAAACAGCAGACGATATGAGCAGATCGGTAAACGCCAACATGTCGATGAAACTGGTCCTACCTCACACAAACTGCGATGTGATACTAAAAAAAATTCATTTCACACTGACTGCTATCTCTGTGGGATGCATGTTGATCAGGAGAAGTTCAGAAAGTATCCCACCAATGTTGAATATGAATTCAGCCATGTTATGCTCCTCACTGTGTCAGAGACAATCTTGCAAAGATGTAATGAACGTCGCGAAACTCATCCAGACTCTTGGGCTGATGCAGTTGCACATCGACTTGCATGTATTAATGATTTACTCAGCAAAGGAGGCCATTTACCACCGCAGATGTTTCCAATATTACATGTCTCCACGAAATCTTACACTTGACATGTTACCTACAAACAAGGATGGAGCACCACCTCGGAAACGAGGACGTCCTTCTGGTACCATCGATGAAATGAAGAGATCGTCTTTCATGCACGTTATTGAATATCTGGAAAACAATGATGATGAAACTGTCACTCTAGATGAACTCTATGAAATCATGGAAAGCCATGCAACCAGTGGAGAGGTTTATTCCAAAAAGTCCTTGCAAAGGCAACTCTATGCACATTATGGGAACAGAGTGTCGATAACTTCAACGAAAAAGCAACCACTGATTGTCACACTCACATCTAATGTGAAGCAGTTGATTCAGGATGCCCACTAAAAAATGAAGGACAACCCCGATGACATGGATTCGTTGATCAAAGTTGTCGGCACCTATATCAGGAATGAAATAAAGAATGCCGAAAAACACAACGATGTATATCCAGACGCCTCTGATATAAAATCGCTCGAACACAATCTCTCCACTTTGACCCCTGCCCTGTCTCTACTGTTACAGACAATCATCAAGAGCAAAAGAGCAGACCTTCGATGAGCATCTATTGGCCAAGCCATAATGAGCTCCACTTGTCCAAGAGCATTCCTCAGTCAGAAGAAGTGACGGTGCGTGGTCAGGAATTTTCACAGACCTCTTCATAGAGCAAGTTCTGATGGCCAGCATCAAATCAACTTGCGGTTTAACCCAAGGGCGTGGATTCAGTGACAGCACTCGACTTCTCTTCCTACTCTCAAGACCTGTGTGTGCTAATATAAGCCAGTCCATTTTCGCGATAGCTGGTTTATCTATGGATACACCTGATGGACATCGTGAATTAGCAGCAGCCAGGATACGTCGTGACATGAGTGATATACAGAAGATTCTCCAAGTGTTCCTTGAGCGTGGCGTATTCAACAAACCATCAAAGAAGATTGTAAGTCTATCAACTGGCTTGGTGGCAAATGATTCTGTGAATGCATATGAGGCTTAAAGTGTTGGAAAGAAGATCCTTGATTCCATGGTCGGACAATCTGTCGCAGAATACAACTTTTCTCAGAAGAATCAAATTAAGACCCTGGCATCAGCTACTCATGTGAAAACATCTTCTGGTGCCCAAATTGAGATGGATTCACAGCGTCTCTATCAGCGTCTTCTTCTTACAGGTTTCAATGGTGACATACCACTTCCAGATCTCTTCCGATAAGAGATGTGCTCTTTCCCACCATCTCTCTTTGACAACCATGTGTGCATGAGGATGGGGGATACATCGGAAATCATTCACCGTCTCCTCAAGCTTGTTCCAGAGAGCAGTAGTGCAACGTCCTGTGACATGGGTATGCAGTACATCATTGATGGTGGTAGCCTGTTTCATAAATTATCATGGCCTAAAAATGCCAGCTACTCGGAGATCTGTGAAATGTACGTCCGACACATCAAGCAATCATACTGTCATGCTTTGGTTGTGTTTGATGGGTATCATGGATCTAGCACAAAGGATGAAGCACATCGTCGCAGGATGGGGAATGATATAGGTGCTACAGTGTTGGTTTCACCAGAAGTGCATGTAACCATGACCAAGAAGAGCTTTCTTGCCAATCCTTCCAACAAGCAAGCATTCATCAATCTACTTGCAGAGCAAAGGACCAAAGCGGATATCGCCGTTGAACATGCAAACGGTGATGCTGACTACAAGATATGTATGTCAGCATGTCTTCACGCCAAAGAGAAGCCAACAGCTGTTGTCGCAGAGGATTCTGATGTGTTCCAGCTGCTAACGCATCATGCCAATATTGCTGACAAAGACTTATACATGGTGACATCTAAACAAACAGTGTGTGTCACAACTTTGGCAAAGAAGCTTGACCCATTACTCTCTGGCGCCCTGCTCTTTCTGCACGCTTTCAGTGGGTGTGACACTACGTCTAGACCTTATGGGATTGGCAAAGTGTCAGTACTCATAAAATATGCAGAACTAGAGCGGTGTAGTTCAATATTCACGTCTCCATCTTCATCTAAAGCAGAAATAGAAAGAGCTGGAGAAGATGCCTTGTGATCATCTATGGCTTGCACAACATCTCTGAGCCTTGACTCGGCAAGAGTGGACAAGTTTCAGCAGAAAGTGGGTACTGCCACGCAGTATGTGTCGCCAGAGAAGCTTCCGCCAACATCTGATGCAGCCATTTTCCATAGTCATCGCGCATACCATCAGGTTCAGGTATGGTGTGGTAATGATCTTCCTGCAGAAGAATGGGGCTGGACGACTTCTCCTTCTGGCTTATATCCCGTCAAAATGTCTCAGCCGTCGGCACCTGATCGACTACTTAAGATAATGCGATGCAATTGTGGTGGAAATTGCAACACAAGAACATGTACATGCCACAAAAATGGGCTCCATTGCACTCCAGCTTGTGGTCAATGCAAGGGCATTACCTGTTTGAACGGTCCACCTGTGGATATTGAAGAAAATGAGGTGGAAAACGATGATGATGAAACGGGACTATAAATAAATTAATGTGTTTGAAAGTCACTTTGGAATATACACATATACATATTTATATACATATATGCATACACAATATACACAATACAATATTACATATGTAAAAGATTAAAGCCGGTTGTTCAGACAATTAATTTTGCTCATTTTAGGGTAATTTTAGGCCAAATTTTTTATTTTTCGAGGATTTCAATATGAACACATCCTCCAATCTCTTCCAAAGTAACTTTAAATGAAAGAGCACCTCAAAATTAGTAGGATTAGACACTTTATTTGTGTTTCTATGTTGATTTTCAGCAAAGTTATGCCTATTTCAATATTTTACCTTCCGCGGCGGCGGGCATCTAGGATTTTCAGCGAAAACGAGTATTTGCCATGGGTGGATTCGAGTGGACTTTTTTGTGTGGTTATAAATACCTCCAAAGAACCCATTTCAGGTGAAATTGCTTTGTTAACATTTTTGTCCAACCTCGGCACTTTATTGCCTGGCCTATAGTACGGCCCTAAGGTTTGAATCCTCGTCCACGTAATAAAAGGGAGTAAAATAAACAGTAAACAATGATCGTGCCCCACGTCACTTGAAACTAATCTGAACTAAAGACTGTTCGAGACTCACAGATTGCATTAGCCAAGATGAATACAGGTGTGATCAATTGACGCGCAATAATATAATTTACTTTATTAAATATTGAGGCAGCAATCAAATAAGGAAAGTAAACGTCCTTATCCGGACTCAGTTTTATCCAGCCAAGCACTCCCGCTAAATACTTGTTCCTAGATAACCGTACCACCTATAGCACTGCTGAATATATAAAGGGCTAGGGTTTCTCTCTCTCTACCGATAAACCCGCGGCTGTATGGTCCTCTCGTCGCGGCCTCAATCACATCCACGTGGTACTCTGTCCAGTCCACGTTTGCCCTCGTCCTGTAGATCTCCTCACGCTCGACCTGCGTCCTTGCCTCGACCACAATGCCCTTCTCCTGTCCTCATGCTTCAGCAACCCGTCTCTAACCTCCGTAAGAGAGACACGTAATGTAATGGGTATGCGATGAACTCAGAAGGGCAGCAGCGAGGTCCTGTACGTATGTATGGTCCTACGTCTGGCGTTTGAGTGAGATGGAGAGAGGGCAGTTTCGCCTGAACTCCTCCCACAATATGACGACTAGTGATGTTGCCACATCTTTACAACCCATCATATTTTTGCCTTTCTCATTCCTCACTCATCGGCATGCTTTGGTTTCCACTACATGCAACCCTGATCATACATTAAACTGCTAGCACACCCAGCTATAAAATATGAAGCAATTTCAGCATATACTGCCTTCGTCATATTAGCACCCTCTGGCAATCCAGAAAATCAATATCTTGCGAAGCAAATGTGGGTAGGGGAAGCACAAGCCACGGGAGGTTCAACGCCTACCATGGTCATGACCCATGACACCGAGGCATTAATGAAATATAAATGCTTACATCTGACAACTGACGTTGGTAAGTAATATCAAAACCTTATATACTTCTGGCTTGGATTATCCGTTATCAAGAACCACATTGATATTATCAGATATATAGGAAGTTTCATGATGGAAGATGTTAGCAAATACCAAATTGAATGCTTGTCGTTCACGACGACGATATGAAGCTTTTTCATCTATGACAAATTTATGAAGGTCATACATTTTAAGTTACGGATATTAAGATATATAGTAATATTCGTAAGAAGCTACTTAGGTGAATACTAATTACAACAAATTCTGAAAACGAAATACCGCGGTAAAGTGGTCATACAATCGAAAAAATCTAAAGTTTAAGCATTATTCTACAAATGAGATCACATAGTAATGTGCGAGTAAATTTGGGAAGCTTTTCGCAATAGGTATTTATAATGAATGTGTGAATATTCAAATTTGCATAAACAAAGCAAAAAGCTTGACACAAATAAAATAAAAAGAGAAATATCTGATAATTCAGTTTCTTAGGCACTTTCAAGTGCTGAAATATCCTAATCAAAGGGAACAGGCAGGCACACTAAGATCTGATTTGAAAACATACATTAATACATTGGCAAATGTATGGCAAAATAACCATTATTGTTTGTAAAACAGAAGAAAATATAAGACCAGTTGACACTATCCATATTAGAGAATAACATTGACAAAGAGTTTATATGACCTACCAGATAATTGAAACTCTAGTATGTGTGCTAACGATTTTTTTTCTCAAGGATTTGATGTGCATATTAAATTGAGAAGGACTATAGCCAGAATAAAAATCTAAAGTTTAAGCAATGCGAAATAGCCTACTGTACTTCAGAGAAAATTTTTAACTAATTGAAAAGTAAAGGAAAAAAAGGCATCGCACACGGAAGATACTACTTAATTTGTAAGACGACTGTGCAAACGAAAGAATATCAAAGTGTAGAGGGGGATATTGAAAACTAACATTAAAGTATGGGTAGCAGTACTGAATAATAATCGATGTAAGAGGTATTGTTTTATCCGTTTATTAAATGTTTATGTTATATATATAACAATAGCAATATTGTTATATATAACAATATTGCACAATATTGTAATATAACAATATAATATATCCCACAATATATATATATATATATATATATATATATATATATATTATATATATATATATATATATATATATATATATATATATATATATATATATATATATATATATATATATATATATCTATATTATATATATATATATATATATATATATATATATATACATGTCAGAGGTGTAAACCACTGCATCAGCAGCTTCACACCACTGGGTTACAGGCAGTGGATGCCGATCCTCCCATTGACGAAACCGCACCCTCTCTTGACGAAGTCAGAGAGGCTGTAGCAAAGTTGAAGGGTGGAAAGACAGCTGGTGTTTGTAATATCAGTGCGGAGCTCCTCAAAGCTGGGGGTGAGGCCATGATCCGCGGGTTGCATGCTGTCCTGACTGCCGTGTGGCAATCAGGTACCATTCCTCCTGACTGGAAAAGGGTCGTTTTGTATTTTTTTTTGGACGGTCGTTTGGACTGGGTATTGGACAAGGTTGTAGATCAAAGTGATTGTGGAGCATCCGTCGGCAACACCAAGATCACTGATCTTGTTTTTTCCGATGATGCAGTAATCTTTGCTGAGTCGCTGGAGGTCCTGGTGATGGCTCTCGAGGCGCTGCACGAGG
This sequence comes from Chionoecetes opilio, assembly GCA_016584305.1. Lineage (NCBI taxonomy): Eukaryota > Metazoa > Arthropoda > Malacostraca > Decapoda > Majidae > Chionoecetes > Chionoecetes opilio. Next base: position 13,686 of record JACEEZ010022466.1, read on the forward strand.
AGGCAAAGCCTTTGGGACTTGAAGTCTCCTGGCTCAAGACCAAGGTCCAGGTGTTTGGAGACTTACTAGAGGAAGCAGTACAGTCTGTTCATGCGTGTGGTGAGGACATTGAGATCTTGGAAAGCTTTACATACCTTGGTAGCGCAGTCCATAATGACGGCGGGTCACGTCAAGAAGCCTTACGGCGGATTGGCATAGCCCACGGTGTTATGGACTCGCTCAGTGGGAGTATTTGGCGTTGTCGGTACCTGTGCAGGAGGACAAAGATCCGGATCTTCAAGTCGCTTGTGATCCCTGTCTTACTCTATGGTTGTGAGACATGGACACTAAATAGTGACTTGAAGAGACGAATCAATGCCTTTGGTAATAAGTGTCTTCGCAGAATCATGGGGTATCGCCAGGACGATTACGTGTCAAATCAGCGATTGCACCGTGAGACTGAATCGAGGCCTATTACCTGCATAGTCCTTCAGCGCCAACTTCGGCTATATGGGCATGTGGCACGCTACCCTGAAACTGATCCTTCCCATCAGGTTGTATCTGTAAGAGACAATCCGGCGTGGAGGAGGCCAAGGGGGCCCCCACAAGGCTCTTGGCTGGGGCAAGTTGATGTTTCTTGTCGAGAGCTGCTTGGTATGGGAAAGGAGCCTGCATGGGAACTCGCGCGTGGTGACCCCCGGGAGTGGCGTCGTAGGGTGGGCGAGGCGACGCGCCCCCCGGCGTATGCCCCCAATGATTGATTGATTGAGAGGTGTAAACTTCCGCAAACACTTCCGCAAACCGCAACTTCCGCATATAGCGGAAGTCCGAATTCGTTTGCGGATTTGCGGATTTGCGTTTGCGGAAGCACTTCCGCAAACGCAAATATGTCCACAAACTCTCAATTTTGGACATGATTCCTGCGCGGTTACGAGCACCGTCCAGAGAACGCTGCTTGCCCACCAGTGACTCTCCCTCTTTGATAAAATGGATTTTTTGATGGCTACAGCAATCCTGCACTCTGGGATTGAGAGTGCTGTGAAGTGTGGGGGAGATGTATCCAGCTTCTTTCCTGTGAATACAGAAGTGAGGCATGGTGTGTCCTTGCCCCATCACTTTTCAACATCTGTATGGACTGAGGGGTAAGTTGTAGATCAAAGTGATTGTGGAGCATCCCTCGGCAACACTAAGATCACTGATCTTGTTTTTGCCGATGATGTAGTAATCTTTGCTGAGTTGCTGGAGATCCTGGTGATGGCTCTTGAGGCGCTGCACGAGGAGGCAAAGTATTTGGGGTTTGAGGTCTCCTGGCTCAAGACCAAGGTCCAGGTATTTGGAGGCTTACTAGATGAAACAGTACAGTCTGTTCAAGCGTGCGGCGAGGACATTGAGATCTTGGAAAGGTTTACATACCTTGGTTATGCGCAGTCTATAATGGTGGCGGGTCACGTCAAGAAGTCTTACGGCGGATTGACATTGCCCACGGTGTTATGGACTCGCTCAGCACGAGTATTTGACTTTGTCGGTACCTGTGCAGGAGAACAAAGATCCAGATCTTCAAGTCACTTGCAATCCCTGTCTTAATCTATGGTTGTGAGACATAGACACTAAATAGAGACTTGAAGAGGCGAATCGATGCCTTTGGTAATAAGTGTCTTCGCAGAATCATAGGGTATCGCTGTGATGATTACGTGTCAAATCAGCGATTGCACCGTGAGATTGAATCGAGGCCTATTACTTGCATAGTTCGTCAGCGCCTACTTCGGCTATATGGGCACGCTTCTCTGAAACCAATCCTTCCCATCGGGTTGCATCTGTAAGAGACAATCCGGCGTGGAGGACGCCAATAGGGCGCCCACAAGGCTGGTGGCTGGGGCAAGTTGATGTTTCCTGTCGAGAGTTGTTTGGTATAGGAATGGAACCTGCATGGAGATTCGCGCGTGGTGACCCTTGGGAGTGTCGTCGTAGGATGGGCGAGGCATCACGCCCCCCGGCGTATGCCCCCAATGATTGATTGACAGCAATCCACCCCCTCTTCAAGCTGCATGTGATCCGCCTTCTTAACCCTGAGAAGGTAGATACCGTGAAATCAAGATTGCTTTTCGAGATCACGGAGCAGGCTGTCTGGGATACCTCAGAAGGCAGCAGCCCAGATGAAGACGAAGAGGCAGATTTTTTCAAGGCGAGACTTGTTCATTTTATCAAGATCAACTGTATCTTCAGTTCAGCTGTGACAGTTCATTACTCCAAGAAATCATATTAGCAATATTGACCGTCATGCTGATAAATTATTGTAATATATATGATTTAAGTGCAATAATATATTTTTAAAACTATAAGCATTTTTTTTTCCTAAGTAATAATAAATTGTTTTTCTGACTCCGATTACTTAAAAGTTGTACTTTATATATATATATATATATATATATATATATATATATATATATATATATATAATATATATATATATATAATATATATATTATATTACAAATGTATCTTTTATTTCCATGCTCGGATGAGCCCAGTACCCACATCTACAGCGGGCACCAACTCTACCCGCATCTCCAAGAAGATGGGGAAAGAGCTTGAGAGTTGGTGTTCAGAGAAGCAGAGAAACAAGCTGCTGGAGCAGGGCATGTTCCCCGCCCTTTCCCGTGCCACCTGGGTAGATGTGTTTATTAATTACAACACGGCCATACCCAGCTCTGCAGCTGTGGAGAGACTGTTCTCCCAGGGGTCAGGCATCTTGAAGGCCAAGAGAGCGAGTCTGACCTCCGATAATTTTGAGAGATTGGTTGGTCTTCATGAAAGGGAACATGGACCTGCTCAAGATATAATTATCAACAGAGGACACTGAATGAGGAGTCTGAGATTAAGGATCTGATATTTTATTAATGAAATATAATTTGGAGTGTAGTGTACTTATAGTAATTATTACCCCTTAGTGTGCACTTAAGTTGATATATCGAGTGAGTGGTCACAATGAGGGGAAGGTGAAATGTGAGCTCTAACATATGTGGAGCGCTGAGGGGTAGGTATGCAAATAATAATATTTTTATATTTTATATATATATATATATATAATATATATATATATATATATTTATATATATTATATATATTATATATTTTATATATATATATATATATATATATATATATATAATATTATATATATATATATATATATATATATATATATATATATAAAATATATATATATATATATATACATATATATATGCATGCATATATATATATATATATATATATATATATATATATATATATATATAGTATATATATATATATATATATATTATATATACATATATAGTATATATCTATATATATATATATATATATATATATATATATATATATATATATATATATACGTATTATATATATATATAATATATATATATATATTTGGAAATTATCCACCACCCACCCTCTCAATTGGTAGAGTGGTGGTTTGCCTCCTCCCCCCTTGTAAGGGAGGTATTGTTCGTTCATCATAGGGGAGCGTAGGGGATGTGTATATATAATTATACTGGTAAGGGGTATTAGATAGGTTAATTTAACCCGGGAACTGCGGGAGCAAACATTTTTTTTTGTGCCACCAGTCCGGGATGTAAGTAAAACAGTGACCATTACATAATTGGATGAAAATCACATCAACGTCAAGGTAGAAAATTCTGCATCCGGCAATATATATTTTTAACCCAAACGTATGGAGTTGTGGTGTGGTTGTGGTTGGGATTTGAAATATCTGGGCGAAGGGCCCAAACCGCTGGCGGAGACGCGAGGTGGGATCAAGGGTGCCATCCTTGGGGTTTTTTCCCCAAGATTTGAGGGGAGTCTCAAGTATTTCCCCAAAAGTTTATTAAAGGGTGATGGGTCCCGTTGTACGTAGTTTGAATAAACTACTGGGAAAATTTGAATAACCCCTCCAATAGCCCCAAGATAGACAAAAATACCCCAACCCAGGTCCTAAATTAAAGTCTTTTAAAAAAACCCAAGGGGTGGTATATCTCTGCGTAAGCTTAGTTAGGCAGATGGTGGTGGTGTTATCGGGGGCTGACATCAAGGCGTATAAGTGCACAGTTTTTAACTTTAAAAGTTGGCGCGGTTTCTGTATGCAATTGAAAATTGCGCTTCCGGGAAGGTTTTCCGCAGTCGCTCAGCGGCCTTCCGGTAGTAAGGTATTTTTGGAGTCCGTCCCCATTTTCTTCCTACCTTTTTTTATCGATGGTTTTTGATAATCGGGGACCTTTTTAAAAGAAAAATGGCTCCTATGCCCCTCTGGGAAAGGACGGCTAATTTTTCTTAGCCCAATTTGAAAATGGCCGAGCCGACACTTGAAAAACAAAAATGTTAATTTTGGGTATCAGATGAGTTAAAAAGACGAATGAGGTGTCTTTTTTTCTAATTTGACTTTAAAACCCACGGGAAATTTATCGTACAGTTTAGGGATATTTTGCCCTCAAAATCCAGGGGGCCCACTGCCGCCATCCTGAAAAAACAGAAATTTTAATATTGGGCACAAGATAAGCTAGATGGTTGTGAGGTGTTTTTTTCCCATTTATTTTAGCATGACTACTTTTTTTAAACTGATACTAACGAATACTAATCTGCCCTTCCTATCACTACTGATTCATGTATAGCCACTATGAATCATGTTCTCACTCCGCTGCTATCATCCTTGTTCTCTGTCTGGGGGTTTGCAGGTTTTTTGGGCTAAAAACCCCTGATAACCCACACAGTTGTTTTTCTGGCGTAGGTCTCTTTCGGTATCTTGCCCCCTACCATCTGGTTACACCACGAATTCTTTCCCACCGAGGTGTCAGGAGGAGTATGTCATCAGCTGGGGGGCCCCCGGGAAGGTTTTCCCCCACGCTTTACTGCTTGTATGAGTTGACTTTTTGCATTTAAATTCCGAGGTTTTTGAAGTTGTCGAGAGTTTTGATGCAAAGTTGGACAGAAAAATGGTCGATCCTCGGTTCTGAAAAGGGATGTTCGGGATCAAAAAGTTTCGGGTGCAAAACAAAACATTAGTGCTGTGCTGGCCAGCCCCGGTCAGTGTGTCACTCTTAAGCATCGTTGTCGACTATAGCGAGGGCGGGCTTACCCTCCCAGTTCGAAGACAATCAGTGGGGGTTGAGGTCATTGACCACCCAAAAATCGCGCAGCATAAGTACGTCATTATAACTGATGCCCAGTCTTTTTGTCCCTTATGTCGAAAATTTCCACTCTTGGTCAGTCCTGTAGCAAAACAGAGAGATTTAACTCAAATGCAGTGCTTTTTCCGTGAGTGCTTGGAGGATAGAAAATTGCCCCCCGGAGGGTGGACGTATCAATTGCAGACTTATTTGGGTTTTTCAACCATGTGATCAGCTCAGCAGGAGTCATTGGGGTTTTCTTCTTTCTCCAACTGTGATGATGGGGCCCGGGAATAGTTTTTGCCCCTGATGACTCTCTTTGAGTCGTTCCGCAACATTCACCCCAACTGATCTTTTGCTAACGCCCAATTAAGATATTGCTGCCTCAAGTTTCCGCTGCTGTTGTTCATATACCGTTCCTCACATTCTTCTAATAGTTCAGAAATCCGATATCTCCCCCAAATTCTTTATGAGGAAATTTCTTTAATACGGACTTTATGCTGATTTTTTATGTCCGTGATTTGAAAAAAGCGCTTATAGCCCTGAGGAGACTGCAGTGTCCGGTTTTAGGGTCTTGAAGATGACTTACAAATGTGTGAAAAAAGAGACCTGGGCCTCTCGAGGTTTACCGCTGCGATGTTGAGTACTTTCATCTGCAAGGGGCTTGGGGGCGTGACATTTTTTGCCCAGCACAAACGATGGTACGGTTTTCCCAAACCCCAAATCTGTTTGGCTATCTGGGAGGATGCAATCAGAGTGTCAAGTCTCATGACGTCTTTCCAGACGGCATATGAATTTGAATTTAGTCCGGGCATTACTTTTGATAAAAAGTATAATCTGCTTGTCGCGATTCTACTCTTGTACCCCCCCTTTCATGCCCCAACAATAGAGTCTTATCAAAGGAACCCATGCTGGAGCGGACCCTTTTAGGTGCACTGGCCTCTGGGGGGGGTTTTGTTGATCGGATGCTTCATTTTTTCAAGAGTTCCTCGGTTTTTCTGTTTGCGTTTTTCAGCTTTACAGAGCTTGCGCTTTCTGGATAATGATGCTAGCAAGTGCTATGCTGGGGACCTTTAGGTCCCTTCTTCCCCAACCACATTTTATGTACATGTTGAAACTTATCAATTTCTCCCCTTTTTAAAACTTTTCCCGGGTGGATTCCCCCTTCTAGGTGTAATGTTTCCAAACTGTCATCTGCGTACCTGACTTTTTCCCCAAAGTAAAATGCACTTGTTTCATCTAAAACCTTGTCTTGTAACTCTTCACTGTCTGTTCTATTTAAACCATTTTTTAGTCATTTCAAATCGGCGATTTTATAGACGGGCATGCAAGCTCGAAACAGAAGAAAATTATATTACATATAATTTTTTTGCCATTTTTATTGTTTTTGGGCATGCGATGCAGCTGGAAAAATATGAAAATTTTTTTTTTTTTATTAAAATACAGCAGTTTTTCCCCCTTCACCCTATCATATTGAAAATTTTGCAGGATTTCCCTGAAAATCTAAAAAAAATTTCTTCCAATGAGTTTTTTTCATCTAAAATAAGTGGAAAAAAACACCTCACATATCCTCTAGCTTTCTTGTCCGAAGAAATTTAATTTCCCTGTTTTTCAGGATGGGGACAGTGGCCCCCCCGGATTTAGAGGTCAAAATGATCCCTAAACTAAAAGATAACCATTCCAGTGGTTTGTAATGTCATAATTAGTAAAAAAATTATCCTCATTTGTCTTTTAAAACATTGAGCCAGAGATATAACTTTATGTTTTTTAAGATGTCGGGGCGCCATTTTCAGTATGGGTCCAGAAAAGTAGCCGTATTTCCCCGAGGGGGTGGATATTTTTTTTTAAAATGGCCAGGTTATCAAAACCTCGGGAAAAAAAGGTAGGAAAAAATGGTCCGGGCTCCAAAAAAATGATTATTGGAAGGGGTTGCCGCAGCCCCGGGTTAAGTAAATTATAAAATTGGGATATGTTAAAAAGAACATTCCCAGGGTATTTAACCCCTTTTCACCTAATATTTGCACCTAATTTGAAACAGCGGACATTGGCCACCGTCGGGTTCTGCCCCCTAAAAGTTGACACGTAGACTTGTGGGGCCCCCACCCGCGGGCTGCGTCTGATATACACATCCAGAACCCCGGAGAACTATCTTGCTTATCTTTTCAGATTATATCGAGAAGTTTTATAAACTTTTTTAGACATAATTGTTAAACAATAGGGGCGTGTTAAAATCAACATAGTTTATATCCGCCGCGTCTGTTGGTTTGTAACCCGCCCGACGCCACACGAAACTCTCAGTTCCGCCCTTCACCTCCGGCCTGGCCCCCTTTGACCGCCTGAGCATTTTCAGTGTTTAAAGCCTCAACCCAAATTTAACACCCTATCCCCCGTAAGTATCTTAGTTTTATGGTTTGGGGGATTTTGTTGGGAGAGATGCAAAGGGTTTTTTGAAGGAAGAACTCTAATTAAATAAAAGTTTGGACATAAAATTTTTCCCCATTGGTGCCCTGGTGAGGAAATTGATGGTTTATTGATTCGTTATGGTCGTTGTAAGGGGGTAGTTATGGTTACCGCAACAGGTGGTTAAAATGCGGGATGAAGTTTATGGGGCGTCGGGAACGACTCAACATCGTGTAATTCATCGCCTCAAATATATTTTCTTTAGTTTGTAGTTTTTTGTGGTGGTTAAAACTATATAGCCTGGTTTGCGTCTTTACAGACCGAATGACGAGCACTTCCACCACTAAAGATATATAATCATCAATTAACAACTTTTTAAGACGTAATCTTGCATTTAAAATTTTTTTTGCCTTTGTTATCAAAATAAAACAAAAGCGGAATTTGCAAGCATTCATTATCGGGTAAATTTGGAATGCTCACACGAATATTAATAAATGTAAAGATGCTTAAGGCTATTCCATTGATTATATTAATTTTGAGACTGGGCCCAATTTTCAAAAAATCAATGGGATAAATATGAAGAGGGTTTTTCCCATATGAAGTTGAATTAAGACAAGTTGGGGATAAAGAATTTATTTACAAATGGGGAACATGATGAAAAAGAGTGTCAACGATATTTTTTTTAAAAAATTGAGTATAGGATTACTGGAGGTGCTCGATTCCAAAAACAGTAAAGACCTTTTCCCCAAAAAAAAATTACCAGACTTTTCAACTACCCCTTTGAAAGGATAAAATTGGTTCTCCTTTTTGATAAAAAAAATTTTTTGAAGATAACGCTAAACAGAGGTACATAAATTAACTTATTTGTTGGGTCATTTGAGAGGTATCACGATCTCCCCCTTTCGGTCAAGACTAAGGTAATGAACGTTTAGTAAAATATTGAAATTCAGGTTCGGTGGGGTGGGTCGATTTTAAGAGAATAAAAAATAAAAAAATAAAACCAGTAAACAGTGAAGTAATTCATTTGAGTCAAAAACAATACCCAAATAAAAGAACTAAACACAAAAGTAAAATGAGAAATAAAAGCTCTATAAAGCAGAAAAACGTAAACACTTTATTACTTAAACTTAGTTATATTGATTGTTGGCCATAGAACACCGCATGGATAAAGAAAACTAATTAGGATGTACACGCTCCCAAATAAAGGTTGCTACAAAGTCAGCTCATTGATACAAAATGAACTAGAACACTAGAGAAAATAAATACGAGGCAAAAGTGCACCTGGCTGACACACAAACCATAAAAGTAATTAACTGCCTTTCACAACAAAATGGAAAGGAAAAATGTCTGGTACCAAAACTCAGACAAACTCAGTAACAAAATACTTTCACTAAAAATTGAGTCAGCAGAAAAACACACGCCTATACTCTATCTCCGACTACCCCTTCCCCCAACAGCAACCCATCAACGAAAACCCCGCGTGGGCACAAAACACATCAAAATTGACCTACTGCTGGCCAGAGAGATAACGAAACACACGCTAACTTACCTCACAAATACCCTTGTCTCGCTCCACGCACCCACGCTCCACCAAGGAACCTCGTGGCAGCCATGCCGTTGAAAACTAGGAAGGGAGAGTTGGTGGTTGGGCCTGGCGTCTCGGGTCAAGTGGGGCGAGTGGAGGTCACCGCCTCCTTATAAGCCCTCCGCCCAGCCGGTTCAGCCGGCGTTTCAAACACAGACAATACCGGGGCGCCCAACGGCCCAGTATTACTTAAACAAAGGAAGCCTATCTAAAAATGCATCTGGCTATTTTCCTAAAAGATAGTATGAACCTTTATAACTATATTATACTAAGCAAAGCTGCATAATGAATCATGGGACGATGTGATGAAGGAATATACAAAACTTTCCTACTTTCACTTTCTGAAGATGGCCGACTGGCTTCCTTCCTCACAGACACGTCACACACACAGAAACGGGAGAACGGGAAACTCTAGGCATGACCAAAATAAAACATACTAAGAATAAACATGGAAAAATACTTATATGGTACATCATATGAAACAGCCGTCACGGTCGTGACAGAGGTCCCGCATATTTGCTGGTAAAGGAATTAACAGTTGAAAATGCCAATTTAACAAATAGAAGAGGGATAATTGCAGGAGTGCAAACATTTGCAGGGTATTGAGCAGGAACCCCCCCACAGGGAGATCGAGATTGTTACACCTAAGGGTAATGCGCTCGTCACCATTTCTGTCCTGTATTATAGTACAGGGTTTTCAACTCAAATAACTTACAGATCCAATTTGGGTTTGATTCCCAAATGAATGACTTTCCCGGAGGCGGTGTATCCTGCCCTGCCCAGAGGTTTTAAGTGTTAGCGAATAATGTTTCACGTTTTAAGAAGGCTTGCTGATTTAAAAAAGTAAAATGTAAGGCAAGACGAGTAGACATATACTATTAAATATTTATATATATATATAAATATATAGTAATATAGCAGCGTTGCCAGATAAGCAGCGTTACAGCTACTGCACTTAAAAATTGGTACACCAATTTAAGTGCAGTAGCTGTAACGCTGCTTATATTGGGCAGACCAAACGCCACCTCACCACTAGGATCGCGGAGCATCGGGGACTGTCTCACAGGACGGGCAAACCCGTGTCCAAACCACCATTTTCAGCCATTCGGGATCATTCCGAAGCCTCAGGCCACCCAATATCAAATCAAGACTTTAATATATTAACACAAGCTCCCCGACTCCACCCGGTGGATAGTGAGAGCCTCCTCACCCACCACCACAAACCGTCTCTCTGGGGCAAAAGGGCACCTCAACCCCGCTCCTGTGCTTTTAGCCCATGTGGGAATCCCACACTCCACTGCGTTTTTGTTTGGGGTATGTGGTAGTATTTTTATTTTTAAATTACTGTTTTTATAATTTTTACTCTTATTTTATTATATTTTAGGTTAGGCATTTTAAATGTCAAATAATTTTATAACTTGTATATTTTCATTTTAACAAAAACTTTTTTTGTATCCGATTTTAGGCTGATGATGGCTTATGTATAGCCGAAACGTTCGAATAAACATCAAGATGTTTCTACCCGCGCTGGTTTATATCCCCATTATTAATAAAGATCCTCAGGGAGAAAGTATTGCCCTATTAATATATAAAATACTATATAAAATTTTTATATATAATTTATATATATATATATATATATATATATATATATTATTATATTATATATATATAAAACTGTATAGGTTGAACAATACAAAGTCCCGGGTTCTTACAAACGGCCAAGGAAGCTTGAGTCTTATTGACAAGCCATAACAATGATTTTCGTGACAAGTACATACACACACACACACACAGTTGTGTGTGTGTGTGAGACTCACACACAGAGACTCACAAGGAGTCTTCACCATGAGCGCCTGGGTCGCGTCTCCGATGGCTTTTACCCCCTTCCGGCCTTCTCGGCGTGTTATATAGGTAAGGTTTCATTGTTGAACAGTTGTTTACACAGGAACTACTGAGTGCGTGGAATGCGAGGGTCCCCTCGCTGTTCACACGGTGATGACTCAAACACACCCAAAGTTAGCTGTGTATGTCCAGGTGTGCATTGCTTATCAACTAAGATAAGTGGCGATTAGCCACAAGCACACGCAACAGCTGATTCCCAAGAATGCAAGCAGCGAGGGAACAACACCATTATGTCTACATAAACATTATCAAGGAGGTACATAGTGTCTGTCCGAGCAACCCAATAACAACGATGTGTTGCTGAAAGAGGCAGACACACGTACATACACCTCCAAAATGATCACATGTTGATAACATGTTTCATCATACACATACTACATTATAATATCTAGTTCTTGATCTTGTGTCAGGTGTGGTCACAGTGGAGTGGAGCAGGTACGCAGGTTTCACGCGGTCGATGGCGATAACGTCGGAAGTCACATTGCAGTTGATTGTGATGTTCTCGCTCGTCCTACGGATTACTTCAAAGGGGCGCTCGTACGGTTGAAGAAGCGGCTTCTTGATTGCGTCTACCCTGACGAAGACGTGAGTGCAGACGTCAGAGACGTCAGATGACGTCAGAGACTAGCGAGAGCACGTTAGGTGGCAGAAGAGCTGTGGCATTGGAGAACTGCGTAAGACTAGCAGTGATGCGGGAAGCCTTGACATTGCATTCCAAGATGAAGAACCACATGGACGGGTCCTGGTTGAAGAATGGGGGTACACGGAAGGAGATGGTACCTGTGGCAGCATACATGCTGGGGTCTTCGTTAGGCATAGCGGCTATTGGTGCCGTTGACAATATTGTTCACTGGTCTTGGCGGTGGCGGTTGCAACGGCTTCCAGCGATGGTAGCTGTGGGAGAGGCTACGGCTCCCGGTGGCATATTCCCGTTTTCTGGAAGAGTATATGGCGTTTACTCGTGAACACGTCAGGTTAGGTTACGTTAGGTTGCGGATAGGGAAGGTTAGGTTTTCCTAGTCTTAGTATGGTAACTTTGCGTGGAAATCACAATGAGGGTATTTTTGAGAAAATCCTATGGTTAGTTTCGGAGCTACAGCCTACAGCCTTTCGGAGCTACTTTTAGTTTTTCATCTTCCTCACCTCTAAACATCTGTTCAGTACCAGGTAGCATCTGCATGTCCTCCTGAGTAAAAACATTTGAGAAATAATCATTTAAAATTTAACAGAAATCCTCTCCATAACTTATAATCTCCCACTGACCTATTTTTAACGGACCCACCAACTCCCTAGTCTTTGTTTTATGAACCTGAAAAAATCCTTTAGGGTCGGTCTTTGCCTAGCCAGCAACCTCAATTTCATAGGTTTCTTTGTTGTTTTTGTTAATTTCTTTACGGTCCCAGCCATTACATTATACTGATCTCTGCTCACCTGTTCTGCCTTAACCCTTTTGTACATATTCCATTTCAATCCTATAGTGTGTTTCAAACTCGCAGTCATATATTTTGTGGTCATTTATCCTTGATAGCCTTAAGGAATATTTTTTTCCTGACCTGCAAAGAAATTACTGACAAAGAATGTATAAACCTCATTTTCTGACCTGCAATAAAATTGCTGACAGAGAATGTTTAAACCTCATCTAACTAACCTCAGTGACTCCACCCTCTGCTCTGACATCAAACCTCACCTCACCCTCCATTCGACCCCAGTTGATCTCTTCCAGGTGTCTTCTTAATCCTGCCTAATTAGTTGTTCTTCTGAAGTCAGCTACTCGACGCATATTAACACTTATAGAACCTACTTCCAATTTTAAGCAAAACCTGATTTCACAATGATCGCTATCACCTAACTGACCTCCAACCGCAGCTTTCGTAACTAAATCTTTCCTCTTTGTTACTACAGTAAATATATAATATTGTCTCCCCCTTGTAAGCTCCTTGATTGCCTGCTTTATAAAGTTATCCTGTACTAGTTTTAACAATTCCTCTGCGTTATTATCTCCTACAATTAAATCCCAGTTAATATTCCTAGGACTATAATATCCTACCACGCACAATTGATTATATCTACAAGTCTTGCTTTTTTCTTGCCATATAGGAACTGAATCCTCTTTACATAAATTTGGAGGCCTGTCCACTATACCCAAGACCATTTTGTTAGTTCCCTCTCTAACTTCCACCCAAATAAATACGCTTTCATCTGTATTTATAACATTGTTCATACAACACTGCAATGTATCTATTGCATAAAGTGCAACTCCTCCACCTCCACTGCCTAACCTGTCTTTGTGAAATATCTTGCACCCCTCCATCTCAACTTCTGGATTAAATACTTTGCCTGACATATCTAACCATGTTTCTGTTAATGTTACTGTATCAAACTATTTTACTAGTTATTTTTCTCAGTAAATCTATCATGTTTGAAATATTCCTACAGTTGGTATAGTATATCTTTAGTCTACTTTTCTTCATGTCAATTTTCCCAATAGCTGTAACTGACCCGTCTCTCTCTCTTATCTTACAAATACCTTTAGTTTCCTGCCTTCTAAAACTTGTTTTAGTGTCACTGGTTTCCCTTCCTCTCACCCCAGTGTCCATTCCTCGGCTTTCTATCTTTAAAATATCCTGCAAGGCACCTACTTCCCGTTCAAGGGATTCAGACAGGATATGAATCCCTCTCCGCGAAAGGTCCACCCCATCCCTGTGGTAGAGGCGGTCCTGTCTGAAAAACCAGTTACAGTCATCGACATAGGCTCATCCATTGGCTTTGCAATGAATTGCGGCTGAGCCAGCAATTCATTGCAAAATTTCAAATCGCATTCAATTTCAGAGCAATCGCCCTGGAGTACCACACGTCGTCAACACGTCGTCGTCGCCTTGGAAGGACACCACACAAGCCTCTCCTTCCTTTGGTCCCTTTCGCCTGCCATGCACGCCTCTATGCTATCACAAACATGACCTATCCCCTCCCCTGGGAAATACACCCGCTTCCTACGCTTCATATCTCTGTCACAAAAGGCCGTATCCAAAAATAAAACCTAACTGTCCCCAACAACCAAGATTTTACCTTCGGGTAAGGATGTATCGTCTCTAGACTCTAAGAGTTTTACTTTCGGGTAGGGATGTATCGTCAACCCTTTTGTCCTTTACCTCCTCTTCACCTAGCGGTGGCGGCGGGCCAGGCCCGGGAAAGGGAGTCACACCGTGTGGCAGGGGGCAGCGCCCGCTGCGTGGCTAGTACCAGCGGCAGGGAGCAGAGCTGGCGGGAGGGGGGCGCCGATGGTAGGGGCAACGCTGGCTGCAGGGTCCGCCGGCGGCAGGGTGCTAGCAGCGCCCTTGGTATCCTACGGCTGGGCTGTAGGGGCTGGATGGGGAGCGAGGGCTGGCGAGGGTGCCACCATGAGGCTAGGCAGATGTAAGACTTCGTGAACTCTACCTGGTAAGGGGTGTCCTTCCTCAGCCTCAAAATAGACCCACTCTGCTCTTCTACCTTCCACTCACTATATTCAGGTGCCTTACTAGGTAAGTCACCTTTAGGTGCCCCAACTAGGTAGGCCACCTTCAGGTGCCCCACTAGGTAAGCCACCTTCAGGTGCCCCACTAGGTAAGCCACCTTCAGGTGCCCCACTATGTAACCCACCTTCAGGTGCCCCACTATGTAACCCACCTTCAGGTGCCCCACTAGGTAGGTCACCTTCAGGTGCCCCACTAGGTAGGCCACCGTTAGGTGCCCCACTAGGTAAGCCACCTCAGCTGAAAACCCAACTTTTAAGAACTCGAATCTCTTTCTCTTGGTTCTTCACTACACTTTTCAAATCTGCAATCGCCTCATGGAGAGATTCCAGAAATCCACAATATCCTCCACTGTACTCCACATCACCGGGAACCACACCCACTTTGCTCTCCACTATCACACTCTTCTCCATCTCATCCACAGTCACTCCACCTCACGGTTTTCGGCCCCTCTGGAGCCCTCACAACTCCCTCCTTTGCACCAACTTCACATGAAACCCTCACAACACCCATTCCCACCTCCTTCACTTCACCACTACTCAAAGCACCCCGAAAGCCATCTCTTTCACCGCTCTTACTCACACTCGCACTCAACGTCCCTTCCCTCTCCACCTCCACTTCCTCTCCACTCCCAGCAAGGAAAACACCTTCATTCAACTCCACTCCACCACCACTACCACCACCTAATAACATAGACGTAGCCTTCCCAGAGAGCACAACAAAAACTTCCTCAATTCTTGGATATCTTAGGTCGACTGAGAAGACCTCAGGTCGACTGAGAAGACCTCAAGTCGACTGAGAAGACCTCAGGTCGACTGAGAAGAACTCATTCGCCTGAGTAGACTTCAGGTCGACAGAGAAGACCTCAGGTCATCTATGCAGACATCACGTCGACTGAGAAGACCTCAGGTCGACTGAGACTTTTTCGCCCACGTATGGAGTATGTCTCATATGTTTGGGGGAGATCCACTCATACAGCTCTCCTAAACAGGGTTAAGCCAAAAGCTTTTCGTCTCACCAACTCCCTTCCTACGACTAACCGTCATCATTTTTTACATTACCGCCGCAAAGTTGCTTATCTTGATACCTTCTACCGTTATTTGCATGTTCACTGTTCTTCTGAACTTGCCAACTGCATACCTCCTCCCTCCTGTGGCCTCGCTGCACAAGACTTTCTACTGACTCTCATTCCTATTCTGCCTATCCTCCTAATGCATGAGTAAACCAGTATCCCTACTCCTTCATCCCTTTTACTGGTAAAGTCTGGAACTCTCTTTCGGCTTCTATTTTTCCACCTACCTACAACTTAAATTTGTTCAAGAGAGGAGTGAAAAGACACTTTCGAACTAAATTGGCCCATCCCCTCTAATTCTTCTCTTACTGTCTTCTTTATAGGGATTGGCAAATAAGCGCGCTTTTTGTTTCCTCTTTTTATTTGCCCTCGGCCAGTTTTTTGTGCTCAGAGATCAGAGGCGTTAGACAAACGGACTAGAAGCCCATCACGCATCATGAACTGGCGGAACGGAATAGAGAAAGTCGGGAGACACCTAGAGTCGTCATCCTCAAGAACATATACTACATGGGACCAGAATGGATATTTTCAATTGGTCACGCCGCACAAAGTCTTTTGACAAAAGATTAGATACAGGAAGTACGGGGATAGGTGGCCGAGTGGTTGCGTCTAGAAGTAGTTAGCCTGAAGTCGCGAATTTGAGTCTCAACGGGGGCAACTCCTTCGGCAATTCTTAACGCGTTGGCTCTGGATGTGGTGAGGTCAAGGCTCCGAGTTTAAGTGCTGCTATGAGCATCTTTTTCTTCCATCGTCGAGTAGCCAAAAACACCCACATGCTACCCATCAAGCTCACCTTCGAATGCGAGTGCGGCGAAGGGCACCAGGGAGCGACATGATCCTCAAATCATCACAGGGGCACAAAAAATCCAGCCTGCACCACGACCGGCAAGGGGCAACCATCACAGTCCTCCAGTAAGAACATCCATGACCAACTACCTGAGCCCTGAATGAAGATAAAATCCTACAGGCGCTATAAACTCAAACGTAAACAAAAATTTAAAAAACATACCACCACATACCACAAATAAATTGGCGAAGCCAATCAAATGTTCGACACGAGGATGGTAGTCCTCTAGCATCATGAGACTCCTTGCTAAGCAGCCCGACAAATTACATCCTTGAAAGAGATCCTTTGATGATCAGTGTAAGCTGTGATGTCATACCCATTGTATAACCAAAGTATTTTCGTGATCAAGTCACGAAAATGGCACATAGCCCAGACGACCGCGAGGGCTTCTAGTTCTGTGACGGAATAACGAGTTTTGAGGGCCATTAAGAACTATATTACTCTAAGCGATGGCGCAAACCATTATACCATGAACTGCATCAACACTGCGCCGAGACCATCACCAGAATCATTCGTATAAGTGCCAAAATGAGGGAGGACTTCAAAGCAGAAAAACTCCATCATGAGCTTCTGACTAAACTAAAGGAGTATCCTTGATGAACAACTTTGTAAGAGGCAATGCCAAATTAGTAAGCCCACCATTGAAATCGTGGAAGTACTCGGCCAATCCAAGGAAATAACGAAAGGAAGCGACATGGTCTGACGAGGGAAATTCGTAATAGTCTAATTTATAATCTGAACAATCATCGAGTCCCTTTTAACTCCCAAAGCATTTATGGACCCTGGAAAATCTCATAAGCCGCAAGGGTCGATTTATTTTGACTACTTTAAGGACCTTAAGGGTTTAGAGAGTTGAAAAATATATATATAAATTGTGATAGGTTGTTTGCAAATACCTCAAGAAATTCGTTAAGGAATACCTTAATAATTTGTTTGCCTAATGAATCAAGAAAAAAGGAAGAACAATAGCCGCTCGATATAATATAATCGATTCCCATGATTATATATAATAATGCATAACTTAGTATTTCGTTACTGAGGGCAGTTCAAAAAGTTGGAAAAGGCAATAAATATATTGTGTTAGACAAGGCTGTGTAAAATTAAATTGGCATCATTCTTTGGATTACATTGAAATATGCCTATTTCGGTACATGTATTTTTCAGCATGAACAACTATCGACCCCAGAAATGTAAAGATAAAAGAAACCCAAGGAAACGAGCAACCGGACTAGGTATTAAGTGACGGTAGTATACTGGAGTGACAATCGTCGTTTTTTGGTAGTCTGGAAAGAGGAGCGACTTGATTATTAGCAATCCTGAAATGGATATATTACCTCTCTGCATCTTTATCCAACAGGCCACAAAACGCATTATTTATACTTTGTAAAACATGTATTACATAAAATCCATTAATTTTTTTACAGGTTGATGTATCTGTGTACAACATATGGGGTTTAACAGAACTAAGCTCCCTTGCTACTAGTGTTCTCGTCACGCAGGACTGGAAAAGTATGTGCATAGGAAAAACTTTGCCCTTCTTCGAGCTTAAGGTACGTAAACATTTGTTTTATATTAAATAATATGTCCAACGGGCTTTCTTTTGTTCAATGCAAGCCCTTAAAATAAATAGACCCAGTTACTCAACTTGAGGAAACTATAGATTGGAAATCTTCAAGCCTCATGTAGTAAGGTAGTGATGCTGAATTTTCGATGTGAACAGTATATTTGATGATCCAGCCAATTTAAGTGTTGAAAAATGTGTACGACCGGCGCCATGTTGTGACGTCACTTACTCGATGACATACCAGTAACACGTACGCCAGTCAAGCGGCCGCTCCACAGTAACATTATCGTGCATTACCCCTACTACCACAAAATAGCCAGTAATCCTACTTCAAGTGATGCGGTAGATTTTCATTGTGTGTGAATATATACGTTGTAGTTTATAAGTAAAACGTGAATAGACAGGGACAACTGCCCCATGTCACCCAGGCAAGTGTTGACCTTTGGCATCACAACTCCTTACAGGGAACTCAAATGAACCTACAATAATATGTACTGCTAGACAGATAGACGAACTCATAGAAGAACTGGTAGGGTGAGAGCGCCTTTCACACACACACACACTCAGCCTGGTCAAGAGCACACTGTGAATATAGCGCCTTACACACACACACACACACACACACACACACACACACACACACACACACAACACACACACACACACACACACACACACACACACACACACACACACACACACACACAACACACACACCACACACACACACACACACACACACACACACACACACAACACACACCACACACACACACACACACACACACACACACACACACACACACACCACACACACACACACACACACACACACACACACACACCACACACACACACACAAAACCACACACACACACACACACACACACACCACACACCACACACACACACACACACCACACACACACCACACACACCTGATCAAGAGCATACTGTGAATATAGCGCGTTCCACACACACCCATACACACACACACACACACGCACACACACACACACACACACACACACACACACACACTGCGTGCGATGGTCAGGTTGATAACGTGCTGGTCTCCTATTCTTTGGGTAGGCGATTCGACTTCTCGCGCTCCCGGGGATTTTTCATTGACAAATTCGGTCGGTTACTGTCCCCCTTCAGCAAGGGGATGGGGATGTGTGGTGGGTGAGGTCCCATTATTGCCCAAGGATTGGTAATAATGAGCTCCAAGCTCGCACTGAGAGGGTGAAAAATGGCGATCGCAAGCCAACTCGCGTGGACAAGATATGGGTGAATAACACACACACTCACACACACATACTGGTCAAGAGCACACAAGTTAATATAGCGCCTAGATGAAGGGGAAGGGCACACTCTTAGATGCGTTCCTGTTGCACGGGGCACGCATCTGCATTGTCACAACAACACACGCCGCGTGTGTGTCGTGTGTATGTGTGTCTGAGTGTGTAGACGTTTGTTACCTCATCAGCGTACACAGACAAACACCAATCACCAATCCGTAGTTACCAGTCAACCTGGCAATAGTCATCCAGCAGTCAACATTCACCAATCATCAGTCACCAGTCACCTAAAGTCAACATCCCGTGACTTTGACAACAATATATCTGACCTTGTTTTATCTGCGGGTGAGGAACACACACACGCTGGCTGGTCATGAGCACACAGCGAATGTAGCGCCTGCCACACACACACACACACACACACACACACACACACACACACACACACACACACACACACACACACACACACACACACACACACACACACACACACACACACACACACACATACACACACACACACACATACATGGGTACTCCGTAGTGTAGGGTAAGCACGCTCGGTTCACAACCGAGAAGTCCCGGGTTCGATCCCCGGGCGGAGCGGAAACAGATGGGCTGTTTCCTTAAAACCCGAGCCCCTGTCAACCCAGCAGTGAATGGGTACCGGGTGTTAGCCGGGGGTTTGTGACCCGCCTCCCGGGGTGCTGGCTTCGGCCGACACTAAGCACTAAGGATGAATGATAAAAATGTTGATATGGAGACGGGGCCATATATACGAGCGTTGCTCAGGCCCTTTAAATTACAACTAGATGAATACAACTAGATGAGCATTAACTAGATGAATACACACACACATGCGTATATAACATGCATGCTCCCTCATAGGGAAATCACGCATAGTAGACATCCACAACTCTTTACTTTTTTTTTTGTCCTTGGACACAGATATGAACACACTCTGGTGTTTTAATTATGGTGTTTTAGCAGATTGGCTCAAAACAAACATAGTATGTTCTCTTTGTTTAGGACATGTTGAAAGCATAGGTATTAACGGTCTGCTGATGATATAAAGAGCCGATCAGCTGGACAAGGACTGGCTAGGAGCGAAGACGAGGAGGGAGCTGAAGGGACGAGTAACCTATGTTACAACCAATCACAGCGCGTGCCGCGGCCACGTCATATTTTGGCCCCAAAAACTGCATATATCTTATTCCTGATGCATTTTCAAGCAAAAAAGATAGGAGTACAGTGATATGTAGCCTATATTGCACCCAAGGCTTCATAATACTCCGTGTTTTAGGTGTTAGTATAAGTGTCCTTGAAAAGAGTACTGGTAATACTTATGATCATAATAATTATAGAAATATTGATGATAATAAAATAATAATAATAATAATAATAATAATATTTATAATAATAATAATCATGACAACAATGATAATAATGATAATGCAAATAATTATATTTATTATTATTCTCGTTATTATATATGTATTATCCTTACAATTATCATTAATCACAATGATAATAGTATAAATAACAATAGTTATGATGTAAAATGAAATACGTAATTAATAGCAGTAATGATAATAATAATGATAGTAATAATATTATTATTACTACTACTACTACTACTACTACTACTACTACTACTATACTACTACTACCACCACCACCACGTACTACTACTACTACCTTTTTTTTTTTTTTTTTTTTTTTTTTTTTACCATCACAAAGGACTGGCCAAGGGCACAACAAAAAGAGGTAACACAAAGCCGCTTAGTTGCCAGTCCCTACAAAGAAGACAGTAAAATAATAAAGAAAGGGGAATGGGCCAGTTTAGTTCGGGAAGTGTCTTGTCACTCTTCTCTTGAAAAGATTTAAGTCGTGGGAAAGTGAAAAAAATATATACAGGAGGAGAGTTCCAGAGTTTACCAGTGAAAGGGATGAAAGAGTAAAGATACTGATTAACTCTTGCATTAGGAAGATGGACAGAATAGGGATGATAATGAGTAGACATTCTTGTGCAGCGAGGCCGCGGGAGGGGGGGAGGCATGCAGTTAGCAAGTTCAGAAGAGCAGTGAGCATGAAAATAACGGTAGAAGAGAGCAAGAGAAGCAACATTGCGGCGGTGATTTAAAGATTGAAGACAGTCAGTCAGAGGAGGGGAGTTGATGAGACGAAAAGCATTTGACTCAACCCTGTTTAGGAGAGCTGTATGAGTGGATCCCCCCCAAACATGGGAGACATACTCCATACATGGGCAGAAAGGGCCCCTGTAGAGAGCAAGCAACTGGGAGGGAGAAAAAAAGGACAGAGACGCCACAGGACACCTAACTTCTTAGAAGCTGTTTTAGCAAGAGATGATATGTGAGATTTCCAATTCAGATTTTTAGTAAAGGATAGTCCAAGAATGTTCATTGTAGAAGAAAGAGATGGTTGACTGTCATTAAAGAAGAGGGGATAGTTATCTGATAGGTTTTAAGGAGTAGATAGGTGAATAAATTGGGTTTTTGAGGGATTGAACAAAACAAGGTTTGTTTTGCCCCAGTCAGAAATTATAGAAAGATCAGAAGTTAGGCGTCAGTGGCATCTCTCCGTGAATCACTTAGTTCCTGTTCAGTTGGACGTCTAATAAACGACGTTGAAAAATGCAGGGTAATATTATCAGCGTAGGAGTGGATAGGGCTTTGAGTTAGACTTACATAGAAAATCATTAATAAATAATAGAAAGAGAGTGGGTGATAGGACAGAACCTTGGGAAACACCACTATTGATAGATTTAGGAGAAGAACAAAGTCCGTCTACAGTAGCTGCAATATAACGGTTTGAAAGGAAACTTAAGATGAAGGTACAAAGAGAAGGAGATAAACCGAATAGGGTAGTTTGGAATTTAAAGATTTGTGCCAGACTCTCTCAAAAGCTTTTGATATGTCAATGGCAACAACAAAAGCTTCACCGAAACCCCTAAAGGAGGATGACCAAGATTCAATTAGGAAAGCTAAAAAAGATCGCCAGTAGATCGTTTTTTACGGAAACCGTACTGACGATCAGATAGATATAAGATTGTGAGCAGATAGATGCTTAAGAATCTTCATATTAAGTATAGATTCCAAAGCTTTAGAAAGGCAGGAAATCAAAGCTATAGGACGGTAGTTTGAAGGATTAGAACGGTCAATCTTTTTAGGAACAGGTTGGATGTGAGCAAACTTCCAGCAAGAAGGAAAGGTGGAAGTAGATAGACAAAAACGAAAGAGTTTGACCAAGCAGGGTGCAAGCACTGAAGCACAGTTTTTGAGAACAATAGGATGGACTCCGTCAGGATCGTAAGCCTTCCGAGGATCTAGGCCAGATAGGGCAAATAAAATATCATTATGAAGGATCTTAATAACAAGCATAATATAGTCAGAGGGTGGAGGAGAAGGAGGAACAAGCCAGCCAGAGTGTAATTTTCAGCAAAGGTTTGAGCGAAGAGTTCAGCTTTAGAAATAGATGAGACAGCTGTGGAGCTATCTGGGTGAAGCATAGGAGGGAAAGATGACGAAGACAAAAAAGATTTTGACATTTTTTATGAATGAAGGAGTTTTTGGTTAGTTAAAGTAAAGATTGGGCATGATTACAGACATATATATAAAGGGCATGAGTTTCAGGAGATGGATGGTTACGGTACCGTTTGTGAGCAGCCGCCACTCTTTCTTGGACAGCATGAGAACAGGCAGAGCTAAACCAAGGCTGACGGGCTTTGGGATTAGAGAAAGTGTGTGGAATGTACGCATCCATGCCAGAGACAATGACCTGAGTTATGCGCTCTGCACAAAGAGATGGGTCTCTGACATGGAAGCAGTAATCATTCCATGAAAATCCAGAGTAAGTTACATATAAGGTCAAACCTAAGACAGTACGCCTTAGGTCTTCCCACTTAGCTGAGTTGAAATGCCAGAAGTACCTCCGCTTAGGAGGGTCTCGAGACGGCACCGGAGCGATAGGGCAGATTACAGAAATAAGATATGATCGGAGAAACCCAACGGAGAGAATAGTTTCACAGAGTAAGTAGAAGGGTTAGTACATAGTTATGAAAAGATCAAGAATGTTGGGCGTGTCACCAAGGCGGTCAGGAATACGGGTAGGGTTGTACAACCGCTGACGCCAAATGTACCGTTGCCGTGGTACTCTTGAATATATTATAGATGAGAGGATCGTGGCGGGCGTCGTTGTGGTAGCTGTGGGCGCGAGACGGTCAAGGCTCGGAGGAGTGGTGTGGGCAACACGTGTTCTGAGGTCTGTGTATGTCTTACCGAGTGTGTCTCTTAAGATATGTGTGCAGGGTATGAGGAATAAGTAGTCACCTTTGTTAATTCTATCCCAGCTATGGGTTAAATAGTCCCAGCTATAGGTTAAATAATGGGCAGCCTGGGGTTAATCCCTACAGGGGGTTCTGCGTCCGTGGCCACGGTGAGCAGTAAGGCCAATCCCTGACATAGATTGGTTGGGGGGGGGGGGGTTTGCAACCCTTCCCTGTAAAAACTAAACTAGCCACAAACATAGTAAGAGGTAGAGGCCGGGGGCGCGGTAATCGCGCCCCCGACCCGGTTTTGCCGGGGGGCCCGACCATGCAAACCCCTCCTATACCGACGCAGGGAGGGGTCTGCCTGTGACGAGTGCGGGGCAAAGCCCTCGGGAATCCCGCACTCTAAATCTAGTGGTAGGGCCCCCTAGCCCAACTTTTTCTTATGGGGGTGGCCGGGGCGGTGCAGAGGCGGCGCCTGCCCGTCGAATCACTCCTGGGATCAACCTGCGGAGGGTTCTTCGTGTGGGCTCGTGGAACGTTCTGAGCCTCTCAGACGATCATCGACTACCTCTCCTATCGGCGAGCTCAGTAGGCTGAGGGTGGGTATAGTGGGACTCTCTGAGACGAGGAGGCCTGGCAGTGGCGAGACTAGCAGTGGGGGTTACACCTACTACTGGTCCGGCATGAGCAATGGTCACCGTGTACGGGGAGTAGCTATAGGCATCTCCAGCAAACTGCAGCCGTCAGTTGTTGAGGTTACTCTGGTTGATGAGCGTATAATGCGGGTGAGGATGAAACACACTCTGGGTTTCATGTCTCTTGTTGCAGTGTACGCTCCTACCGAGATGCGTAAAACTGAAGAGAAGGAGATGTTCTACGCCAAACTCGACTCTGTATTAGACCAGTGTCCTCCTCGGGACACACTCATTGTCTTGGGCGACTTCAATGCTACTACTGGCACTGTGAGAGATGGCTACGAGTTATGTGTTGGTCCCCATGGCTCCGGTACCAGAAACACCAACAGTTCTCTGCTTCTGAACTTTGCAAGGTCCAGAAGGTTGAGAATTGCAGGTTCTTGGTATCAGAGACCAGAGCTGCACCGCTGGACATGGTATAGTAATGCCGGAGGGGTAGCTAAGGAGATCGACCACATCCTCGTTAGTACTCGTTGGAGGATCCTCCAGAACTGCAGGGCTTACCGGAGTGCTGAGTTCTTTGGAACAGATCACAGACTTGTTGTTGCTACACTTAAGCTTCATGTCAAGTCCAGAAGAATCTCAAGAGGTAACCATACTGTGTTTCATCTTGAGAAACTTAAGGACTTGACATGTGCTCATGAGTATGCGGTGGCAGTCTCAAATCGGTTTGATGTGCTCGGTGCTCTCGGGGATCCTGTAGAACTGTGGGATACCTTCAAACGTGAAACTCTACAGGCTGCCAAGGAGTGTATTGGGGAGCGCCCGAGGTCAAGGCGTGGTTTTGTCTCGACGGAGACGCTGGAGAAAATCGAGGAGAGTCGTGCTGCCAGACTGGCTGGGAACCGGGACCAGCACAGGGCTCTGTCACGCCGGACTAGAACCCTCCTGAGGAGAGACAAGGAGAGGTATGTCAGGAGTCTCGCTAAGGATGTCGAGGGTCATTTGAACGCTAATGACCTCCGACCCGCCTACCGAGCCCTGAAGAAGCTCCGTTCCAAGTCTCCTTCTCGGGCGAGTGCTATTCGAACAGCAGATGGGCGCCTCGTGTCGGACATGAGTGGCAGATGGCTCGTTGGGCTGAGTACTTTGGGCAGTTGTTCACGGTGGACCCTCCAACTGAGCAGCTTCACACCACTGGGTTACAGGCAGTGGATGCCGATCCTCCCATTGACGAAACCGCACCCTCTCTTGACGAAGTCAGAGAGGCTGTAGCAAAGTTGAAGGGTGGAAAGGCAGCTGGTGTTTGTAATATCAGTGCGGAGCTCCTCAAAGCTGGGGGTGAGGAATATGATCCGCGGGTTGCATGCTGTCCTGACTGCCGTGTGGCAATCAGGTACCATTCCTCCTGACTGGAAAAGGGGGCTGGTCGTCCCTATCTGGAAAGGGAAAGGGGACCGTCAGGACTGCAACAATTACCGCGGTATTACACTGCTCAGCGTACCAGGCAAGGTGCTTGCCCATCTATTGCTGACACGAATTCGCAGTCATCTGGTGAAGCATCAGAGACCTCAGCAGTCTGGGTTCACGCCTGGTAAGTCAACAACGGACCGTATCCTAGCGCTTCGTGTCCCGGTGGAACACCGACGTGAGTTTCGACAGGGGATGTTTGCAGCCTATGTTGATCTCAAGAAGGCGTTTGACTCAGTGCATCGTGAGTGAGTCACTCTGGGATCTTCTGCGACTCCGAGGGATTCCTGCAAGGACTATTGGTTTGCTAACTGGTCTGTATTCTGGGACTGAGAGTGCTGTGAAGTGTGGGGCAGGTGTATCCAGCTTCTTTCCTGTGAATACAGGAGAGAGGCAAGGGTGCGTCCTTGCCCCATCACTTTTCAACGCTTGTATGGACTGGGTATTGGACAAGGTTGTAGATCAAAGTGAGTGTGGAGCATCCGTCGGCAACACCAAGATCACTGATCTTGTTTTTGCCGATGATGCAGTAATCTTTGCTGAGTCGCTGGAGGTCCTGGTGATGGCTCTCGAGGCGCTGCACGAGGAGGCAAAGCCTTTGGGACTTGAGGTCTCCTGGCTCAAGACCAAGGTCCAGGTGTTTGGAGACTTACTAGATGAAGCAGTACAGTCTGTTCATGCGTGTGGCGAGGACATTGAGATCTTGGAAAGTTTTACATACCTTGGTAGCGCAGTCCATAATGACGGCGGGTCAAGTCAAGAAGCCTTACGGCGGATTGGCATAGCCCACGGTGTTATGGACTCGCTCAGCGGGAGTATTTGGCGTTGTCGGTACCTGTGCAGGAGGACAAAGATCCGGATCTTCAAGTCGCTTGTGATCCCTGTCTTACTCTATGGTTGTGAGACATGGACACTAAATAGTGACTTGAAGAGACGAATAGCCTTCGGTAATAGGTGTCTTTGCAGAATCATGGGGTATCGCTGGGATGATTACGTGTCAAATCAGCGATTGCACCGTGAGACTGAATCGAGGCCTATTACCTGCATAGTCCGTCAGCGCCAACTTCGGCTATATGGGCATGTGGCACGCTACCCTGAAACCGATCCTTCCCATCGGGTTGTATCTGTAAGAGACAATCCGGCGTGGAGGAGGCCAAGGGGGCGCCCACAAGGCTCGTGGCTGGGGCAAGTTGATGTTTCTTGTCGAGAGCTGCTTGGTATGGGAAAGGAGCCTGCATGGGAACTCGCGCGTGGTGACCCCCGGGAGTGGCGTCGTAGGGTGGGCGAGGCGACGCGCCCCCGGGCGTATGCCCCCAATGATTGATTGATTGATTGATTTGTTATTAGAAGCCAGAAGATGTATTGGTCAACAGGAACAGCAGTACAGACATGTAGCCATGGGCTAGAATGGATTGGACGGCACACGTGGCCGCCCAGACGAGTGAGGAATATGTGTGACCTCTGAGGGCAAGTGACTGAGTCAGGCCGGTGAGTGGGTCGGGAGACGCGGTCAAACCTATTTATATCAGAGGTCAAGGGTCGCGGAGAAAGACACCTGGACACCTGGTTAAGGGGGGCGTGACAAATAGGAAAATACCTGACATACCTTTACATGAGTGTTGCCATATATATATATATATATATATATATAATATATATATATATATATATATTATATATATATATATATATATATATATATATATCCTAACACAGTACAGTACATTACCCCCTCGTCAAAAAAAATATGTGTCCTCACGTATTATAGGTGATATAAATATAAAGACATAATATAGGAGATATATAAGGGGCCGTAAGAGGTAAAAAATGAAGCTAAATGGCAACACCAAAAAATTGATTGAAATAAACCTATGACCAAAAAATGACGAACATGAAAATGAATCACTCAAAAAATATATATAAACATGGAAAATACTACACCAAGATAACATTAACATGATCAAGAATTACCTACTAATTAACTACTCAAGCACAAGCAAGACATGCACTGAAATATGCTGAACAGTAAACACATGAACCACAGAAATAAGGTGAACCATAACTAAGTTAACCACATTACCAGCCGTGGACAAAGTACGCAAAAAATTACATCATTGGTCGTGAGAAACCGTATACATTATCACAAAAATGAGAACATTTAACTCCTTTGTCAAAGGACGCGCTGAAACTGAACACAAGCGAACAGCAAAGCAAGAGATAGCCATAAAAGTTATCTATACTACATACCAGCCGAAACACCAGGATTAGCCAACGAAAGAGAAAAATGGTCGTGAAAACATTATACAATATCAAAAGTGAAAATTATGACTAAGATTCCAGATCTAAAAGTCTTCAAAGCAGTATACTAAGTAGAAAATTATGACCAAAATTAAACGTACACCATGTGCCAACACAGACACATATAAAATGAGGAAAGTCATCTAACTCCCGTCATAGGACACGCTGAAAACTCACTCATACAGGCAAACAACAAAGCGAGGAGATAGACATTCTGCAGTTATCTAATCTCGACACCAGCTGAAAGCGCAGTCAAGCCAACGAAGGAGAGATGGGTTGAGGAATGGGCGGCGCCATATGGTAGGCCGCAGGAGGGATGAGGCGGACACGATACCAGGGTAGGCATCGCCGATGGGCGCGGCGTGGCCGTGGGCGTTCAGAGAGACCAGCCAAGGTGGGTGGGTGTGTGGGCGGGCGGGCGGGTGTGTGGGAGGTAGCCGCGGGCGGGATGAGGCGGACACGATGCCACGGGAGGCATCGCCGATGACAGGCGGCAAGCTTGGCCGCGGGCGTGGGACAACAAGCCACAGGAGGGCGTGTGTAGGCGCGCGGAGAGATGAGATGGGCGGGTGAGTAGGCGCGCCTGTGAGATGAGGCGGGCGGCAGGAGACGGGTGGGAGGGGAGGCGAGGCGCTAACCCGGCTAACCTGACCCGCAGGTGTGGCCGGGGGGGGGGGGGGGGGGTCAGGGAGCGGCGGCGGGGGGGGTGGGGGGCGGCAGGCCTCTTCGCCCGTAGAGGTCAAGCCATTGTCCACCATTTTCAGGGAGGTGAGGGGGTGAACACGTGTGGACACCGAATTCCTAACCACAGCCACGAGGTTTAACAGGGAGACACGCAGGTCAGAAATCTACCAAAATGAACAAGCAGATAAAGAAAATGACATAAAAATAGCAAAAATAATCACAGAAATGAGTCAAATAAGGTCAAAATATAGGGCACACACAGAATATCGCAAAGCACAGGAGACATTGAGTCATGTTTCCAAGTGACAAGAAAAATAGTAACACACGCAAAATATGAAGAGTCACAATTGTCCAGTGAAGGGAAAATAATAACACTCGCTGACGACTCACGTTAGCCGGGAAGAAGCAGGAACAGACTCACGGTGGGCGGCATGAGGCCACGGGCGTGGAAAATGAGCACGTGCGAGTGGCACGGGTGTGGAGAGACCACACGCGACATCAGAACGGGCGTGTGGGTGCGGGCGGGACCGCATGGCCGTGAAGAGACCACACGCGACATCAGAGCGGGCGTGTGGGTGCGGGCGTGAGCCGCATGGGCATGGGCGTGCGGGAGGCACGGGCGTGGAAAGACCACACACGACATCAAATCAGGAACATGGGTAGGGCACCGTGGGCAGGACATCATGGGCGGGGAGGAGGAAGATCGTAGAGACAGCGAGGTAGAACTTCAGGACATCACGGGACATCAGGACATCAGGGGACCAAAATTGAGCAACACGTGCATGGTGACGCACATACGCACACAAAGAGACACAGACAATAGACCAAACACCAAGCTGCCACCAAATGTACCGTTGCCGGGGTACTCTTAAATATATTATAGATGAGAGGATCGTGGCGGGCGTCGTTGTGGTAGCTGTGGGCGCGAGACGGTCAAGGCTCGGAGGAGTGGTGTGGGCAACACGTGTTCTGAGGTCTGTGTATGTCTTACCGAGTGTGTCTCATAAGATACGTGTGCAGGGTATGAGGAATAAGTAGTCACCATTGTTATTTGAAGCCAGAAGATGTATTGGTCAGCAGGAACAGCAGTACAGACATGTAGCCATTAGCTAGAATGGATTGGGGGGCACACGTGGCCGCCCAAACGAGCGAGGAATATGTTTGACCTCTGAGGGCAAGTGACTGAGTCAGGCCGCTGAGTGGGTCGGGAGACGCGGTCAAACCTATTTATATCAGAGGTCAAGGGTCGCGGAGAAAGACATCTGGACACCTGGTTAAGGGGGGCGTGACAAATAGGAAAATACCTGACATACCTTTACATGAGTGTTGCCATATATATATATATATATATATATATATATATATATATATATATATATATATATATATATATATATCCTTACACAGTACAGTACAGGGTGCTGCACTAGCTGTTCTAGGTCTTGAAGGATAGAAAAGCTGTAGGCTTGTTCACCAGGTTGGTCAGTAAAAGAAGATGATAGCCAATGCTGGTGGTGAACATTGAAATCCCCAAGAATGGATATTTCTGATAAAGGAAAATGAAATGAGATGTGCTCCACTTTTGATGTTATATAGTCGAAGAATTTTTACATAGTCCGAGCAGTTAGGTAAGAGATATACAGCACAGATAAATTTTTTAAGAGAGTGACATTGAAGTCGAAGCCAGATGGTAGAAAATTCGGAAGATTCATGAACGTGGGCACGAGAGCAAGTGATGTCGTTGCGCACATATACGTAACAGCCAACTTTGGATTGAAAATGAGAATAGAGACAGTAAGAGGAGACAGAAAAGGAACTGCTGTCAGTGGTCACAGACAACTGGGTTTTGGTGAAGACATTGAGTACTGCTACTACTACTAACAATAATAATAAGAAGGAGAATAACATATTGCATGATAATAATAATGAAATTTTACTACTTACTACGACTACCTGGGGAGCGTCGCCTCGCCCACACCACGACGCCACTCATGGGGGTCACCATATGCGAGTCCCCATGCAGGCTCACTTCCCATACAAACATGAAACATCAACTTGCTCCAGCCACGAACCTTGTGGGCGCCCCTTTGACCTCCTCCACGCCGGATTGTCTCCTACAGATACAACCCGATGGGAAGGATCGGTTTCAGGGTAGCGTGCCACATTCCCATATGGCCGAAATTGGCGCTGACAGACTATGCAGGTAATAGCTCTCGATTCAGCCTCCCGGTGCAATCGCTGATTTGACACGTAATTATCCCAGCGATACCCCATGATTATGCGAAGACAATTATTATCAAAGGCTTCGATTCGTTTCTTCAAGTCGTTATTTAGTGTCCATGTCTCACAAGCATAGAGTAAGACAGGGATCACAAGCGACTTGAAGATCCGGATCTTTGTCCTCCTGCACAGGTACCGAAAACGCTAAATCCTCCTCCTGAGCGAGTCCATAACACCATGGGCTATGCCAATCCGCCGTAAGACTTCTTGACATGACCCGCCGTCATTATCGATTGCGCTACAAAGGTATGTAAAACTTTCCAAGATCTTAATGTCCTCGCCGCACGCATGTACAGACTGTACTGTTTCATCTAGTAGGCC
>JACEEZ010022466.1:50000-60000 GCA_016584305.1 Chionoecetes opilio
GTTTCGCCTCCCGTGGCGGAATCCCATCATATACCACATTTTTGGAATCAGGTTGACCAGGGGAAGGTTTTAAGCCCACTTATGAGATGATCCGATCACTTTTTTTTTTTTTTTTTAGCAGCCTATTAGCGATAATTGTGAAAAAAAAGTGGGTTGCGAGAATTGAGGAAACCTTGATGTAGGGTGATGGGTAATGGGTGAGTGAATGGGTGGGGTGATGGGTAATGGGTGTGGGGTGATGGGTAATGGGTGTGGGGTGATGGGTGAGTGAATGGGTGGGGGGTGATGGGTGATGGGTGAGGGAATAGATGGGGGGTGATGGGTAATGGGTGAGTGAATGGGTGTGTGGTGATGGGTAATGGGTGAGTGAATGGGTGGGGGGTGATGGGTAATGGGTGAGTGAATGGGTTGGGGGTTATGGGTAATGGGTGAGTGAATGGGTTCGGGGTGATGTGAATGGGTTGGCGTTAATACATACATTTCTACATCCATGATTTCAGGAAAGTTAGAAGGGGCTATCTGGAGAGTCTGTGTTTGGTGGGCCGAAGGCCCACCAAACACAGGTGGTGGGCCGAAGGCCCACCAATAGCCCTCCGCAGGAGCTAGCCAAAAAGTCCGGCCGGAGGGCGGCTTTGCGGCTAGTATATATATATATATATATCAAGTGTAAACGTCCAGCCTCTGGCCCCTTTGCTTTTGGCTCAGTTCTTGCGGCTGGAACGTGGCAGCGAGCCACGTTCGAGCCAATTAACTCATTACGTGAATTACGTAATAATTATTATTATATATCTATAATAATATAAGCGAAAGTGTGTCTGTCTGTCTGTGTGTGTGTGTGTGTGTGTGTGTGTGTGTGTGTGTGTGTGTGTGTGTGTGTGTGTGTGTGTGTGTGTGTGGTATAGGTTCCGCCTCCCGTGGCGGAATCCCCTCATATGGCAGAGTTTTGGAACCGGCTTGACCAGGGGAAGGTTTTAAGCACACTTATGAGATGATCCGATCACTTTTTTTTTTCTTTTTTTTTTAGGAGCCTATTAGCGAGAATTGTGAAAAAAAAGTGGGTTGCGAGAATTGAGGAAACCTTGATGTAGGGTGATGGGTAATGGGTGAGTGAATGGGTGGGGTGATGGGTAATGGGTGTGGGGTGATGGGTGAGTGAATGGGTGGGGGGTGATGGGTTGGGGGTGATGGGTGATGGGTGAGGGAATAGGTGGAGGGTGATGGGTAATGGGTGAGTGAATGGGTGGGGGTGATGGGTGATGGGTGAGGGAATAGGTGTGTGGTGATGGGTAATGGGTGAGTGAATGGGTGTGTGGTGATGGGTAATGGGTGAGTGAATGGGTGGGGGGTGATGGGTAATGGGTGAGTGAATGGGTGGGGGTGATGGGTAATGGGTGAGTGAGTGGGTTGGGGGTGATGTGAATGGGTTGGCGTTAATACATACATTTCTACATCCATGATTTCAGGAAAGTTAGAAGGGGCTCTCTGGAGAGTCTGTGTTTGGTGGGCCTTTGGCCCACCAATAGCCCTCCGCAGGAGCTAGCCAAAAAGTCCGCCCGGAGGGCGGCTTTGCGGCTAGTCTATAATAATATAAGCGAAATTGTGTCTGTCTGTCTGTCTGTGTGTGTGTGTGTGTGTGTGTGTGTGGTATAGGTTCCGCCCCCCGTGGCGGAATCCCCTCATATGGCACATTTTTGGAACCGGCTTGACAAGGGGAAGGTTTTAAGCACACTTATGAGATGATCCGATCTCTTTTTTTTTTTTTTTTTAGTAGCGTATTAGCGAGAATTGTGAAGAAAAAAAAGTGGGTTGTGAGAATTGAGGAAACCTTGATGTAGGGTGATGAGTAATGGGTGGGGTGATGGGTAATGGGTGTGGGGTGATGGGTGAGTGAATGGGTGGGGGGTGATGGGTTGCGGGTGATGGGTGATGGGGGGGGGGTGATGGTAATGGGTGAGTGAATGAGTGTGTGTTGATGGGTGAATGGATGTGATGGGTGAGTGAATGGGTGGAGGGTGATGGGTAATGGGTGGGGGTGATGGGTGATGGGTGAGGGAATAGGTGGGGGGTGATGGGTAATGGGTGAGTGAATGGGTGTGTGGTGATGGATAATGGGTGAGTGAATGGGTGGGGGGTGATGGGTAATGGGTGAGTGAATGGGTGGGGGTGATGGGTAATGGGTGAGTGAATGGGTTGAATGGGTGGAGGGTGATGCGTAATGGATGAGTGAATGGGTGGGGGTGAGGGAATAGGTGGGGGGTGATGGGTAATGGGTGAGTGAATGGGTGTGTGGTGATGGGTAATGGGTGAGCGAATGGGTAGAGGGTGATGGGTAATGGGTGAGTGAATGGGTGGGGGTGATGGGTAATGGGTGAGTGAATGGGTTGGGGGTGAGGTGAATGGGTTGGGGGTGAGGTGAATGGGTTGGCGTTAATACATACATTTCTACATCCATGATTTCAGGAAAGTTAGAAGGGGCTATCTGGAGAGTCTGTGTTTGGTGGGCCATCGGCCCAACAAACACAGATGGTGGGCCGAAGGCCCACCAATAGCCCTCCGCAGGAGCTAGCCAAAAAGTCCGCCCGGAGGGCGGCTTTGCGGCTAGTATATATATAATGATGGCCACTTCTTTATGTTACAGTGGTGCCACCCCGCCACGTTCACGAAACTCTCCACCCATTTCATCACACATTTCCTCGTAACACCCACAATCCTTTATATTTCTTCCTCTGGCCTCTCTGCCTTATGTAGTCACAATAACTTTAATTTGCTCCTTTGTTAGGTCTTTTCTTGCCACCCATTATGAAAATAATGATAGTTATACCAACGCGCGTTTGTTCAAATTACTCGCGGTGAATGAGGCGATCCTTTTCAAAATGCTTCGTCTATAATTGACAAGTGGCATCTGAACATTCTTCATCAGTCTTGATGGACTGCCCGTGCTTTAAACATGCTGCCATATGTAGGATATCTCTCTCGGAAGTCACTAGGCTGCTATAGAGTACATTTAAAAAAATTCCTTATGGGAGCGTCTGTTAAGATGCGGCGAACAATATTTTGGCGCGTAGTGTATATATATATATATATATATATATATATATAATATATATAATATATATATATATATTATATATATATAATATATATATATATTTCTATTTATGTATACTGCCCAACCTGGTGAACAAGCCTACATTTTTTCTATCCTCCAAGACCTAGAGCAGCTGGTGCAACACCCTACTCGTATTCCTGACCGCCTTGGAGACACGCCCAACATTCTTGATTTTTTCCAAACTACAAACCCTTGTGCTTACTCTATGAAACTATTCTTTCCGGGGGGGTTCCCCCCGATCACAATCTTTTTTCAGAAACCTGCTACGCTCCGGTGCCCCCTCGGGACCCACCTAAGCTGGGGTGTTTGTGGCTTTTAAACTCAGCTAAGTGGGAAAGACCAAAGGGCGTATTACTTGTTTTCCATGGAAAATAACTGCTGCCATTAAGCCCCTCTTTTGTGCAAGGCATAACTCATGTCATAGTCTCTTGCATGGGGCGACTTTCCACCCTTTTTCTCTAATCCAAAACCCCGTCAACCTTGGTTTAACTTGCTTGTTCTCATGCTGCCCCAAGATAGAGGGCGGCTCACAAAGGTCCCGAACCCACCCTTTTTGAAAAAATCATGTCCTTAAATTTTTTCTCCCCCGTAATCATGCCAAACTTTACTTAAATTTTACCAAAAACTCCTTCTTATAGAAAATGTCAAAATTTTCCGGGGGAATTCCTCTGTGATTTTTGCATTAGCTAATAACATCTCTAATAATTTTTTCTTCGCATCTTTCATCCATGCTCCCCCAGATGACTCCCGCTGTCTCTCTATTTCTAAAGCTGAACTCTTCGCTCAAACCCTTGCGTTCACTCTGGTTGATGAAGGGTTGTTTCCCTTCTCCCCCACCCCTGCCTATATTATGCCTTTTATTAAGATCCTTGTAAGGGTTTTTCTTTCCCCTTTCTGGCCTAATCTCGAAGGCTTACGGTCCGACGAGTCCCCCCATTTTTTTTTTCTAAAAAACTGTGCATTCTGCTTGCACCGCCTGGTCAAATTTTTCCCGTCCTTGTCTATTACTTCCACCTTTCCTTCTTGCTGGAAGTTTGCTCACACCAAACCCTTTTCCTAAGAAAGTCTGTTCTAATCCTTAAAAACACCGCCCTAAGTTTTGCTTCCCCCCTTCTAAAGTTTTTAATCTATACTTAATAAAAAGTTTTTAAAACCCGGGGGCGCGGCAACATTCCGGAACCTGCCTAGCGACTGGGGCAAGCCTTCCGGAAGCGCAATTTTCAATTTTCCTAAAAAACCCTGCCAACATTTGTAGAAGTCTCAAAAGTGTCACATATAGCCTTGATGTAACCCCCGAAACACCAACACCATCTGCCGAACTACGCTGTACGCAGAGACATACCACTCCTTGGGTTTTTTCCCAAGATCTCGGGATTTACGACCTGGAGTTGGAATAGATTTTGTCTATCTTGGGACTTTTGGAGGGATTATTCAAGGAGGCATTATCCAGTAGTTTATCTCAAGGTACGGTACAACGGTACCTATGCTTACCTTGAGATAAACAACTGGAGAAATACTTGAATAATCTCCTCAAAATTTTGGAAAAATCCCAAGGAGTGGCAACCCTTATCCCACCTCAGCAGTCTCTCGCCAGCAGTTTGGTGCCATTCGCGCCAGATATTTCAACTCCCGACCACAACCAAACCACAACCTCATACGTTTGGGTTAAAAATAGATATATTGCCGGATGCAGAATTTTACTACCTTGACGTTGATGTGATTTTCATCCAATTCTGTAATTGTCACTGTTTTCCTCACATCCCCGCTCTGGTGGCACTAAAAAAATCTTTTTTGTTCTCCCTCCCAGCTGCTTGCTCTCTGCAGGGGCCTTATCCGCCCATGTATGGAGTATGTCTCACATGTTTGGGGAGGATCCACTCATACAGCTCTCCTAAACAGGGTTGAATCAAAAGCTTTTCGTCTCATCAACTCCCCTTCTCTGACTGACTGTCTTCAATCATTAAATCGACGCCGCAATGTTGCTTCTCTAGCTATCTTCTACCGTTATTTTCATGTTCATTGCTCTTCTGAACTTGCTAGCTGCATGCATGCATATATGGGGAGGCGGTAGCAGAGTGGTTAGCGTCTCCGACTGGCGTTCTCGGTGACCCGAGTTCGATCCCCGACGAAAACCAAAACCTTTCTGTACCGTCGAGTGGCCTAAGAACACCCACATGCCCTTCCCATTAACTCAACCTTCGAT
The DNA here is from genome assembly GCA_016584305.1 of Chionoecetes opilio. NCBI lineage: Eukaryota > Metazoa > Arthropoda > Malacostraca > Decapoda > Majidae > Chionoecetes > Chionoecetes opilio. The sequence continues at coordinate 55,313 of JACEEZ010022466.1, forward strand.
TGCGAGTGCATTGGAGGACACAGGGTAGCGGCATGAGCCTCTAATCACAGGCGTCACTAAACAAATCCTGCCTGCGCGACCACGGGCGAGGGCTAACCAGCACAGCCCTCAAGGGAACCTCCAGAGCCTACCATCCGAGCCCTGGGTCACCACTGCCTACAGGCGCTATAGGCACAGATGTAAAAATATAAATAAATAAATAATAATGCCTCCCCCCACTCCCGCGGCCTCGCTGCACAAGACTTTCTACTCATTATCATCCCTATTCTGTCAATCTTCATAATGCAAGAGTTAATCAGTATCTTTACTCTTGCATACCCTTTCAATGGTATACTCTAGAACTCTCTTTCTGTTTTTATTTCTCCACCTTCTTACGACTTATATCTTTTCAAGAGAAGAGTGACAAGACACCTACCGGACAAAATTGGCCCACCCCCGTTTCTTTATTCTCTTACTGTTTTATTGTTTTATTGTTCACACTCATTGTCTTGGGCGACTTCAATGCTACTACTGGCACTGTGACAGATGGCTACGAGTTATGTGTTGGTCCCCATGGCTCCGGTACCAGAAACACCAACAGTTCTCTGCTTCTGAATTTTGCAAGGTAGGTTAAGAATTGCAGGTTCTTGGTATCAGAGACCAGAGCTGCACCGCTGGACATGGTATAGTAATGCCGGAGTGATAGCTAAGGAGATCGACCACGTCCTCGTTAGTACTCGTTGGAGGATCCTCCAGAACTGCAGGGTTTACCGGAGTGCTGAGTTCCTTGGAACAGATCACAGACTTGTTGTTGCTACACTTAAGCTTCATGTCAAGTCCAGAAGAATCTCAGGAGGTAACCATACTGTGTTTCATCTTGAGAAACTGAAGGGCTTGACATATGCTCATGAGTATGCGGTGGCAGTCTCAAATCGGTTTGATGTGCTCGGTTCCCTCGAGGACCCTGTAGAACTGTGGGATACATTCAAACGTGAAACTCTACAGGCTGCCAAGGAGTGTATTGGGGAGCGCCCGAGGTCAAGGCCTGGTTTTGTCTCGACGGAGACGCTGTAAAAAATCGAGGAGAGTCGCGCTGCCAGGCTGGCTGGGAACCAGGACCAGCACAGGGCTTTGTCACGCCGGACTAGAACCTTCCTGGGGAGAGACAAGGAGAGGTATGTCAGGAGTCTCGCTAAGGATGTCGAGGGTCATTTGAACGCTAATGACCTCCGACCCGCCTACCGAGCCCTGAAGAAGCTCCGTTCCAAGTCTCCATCTCGGGCGAGTGCTATTCGAGCAGCAGATGGGCGCCTCGTGTCGGACATGGATGGGCAGATGGCTCGTTGGGCTGAAGTACTTTGGGCAGTTGTTCACGGTGGACCCTCCAACTGAGCAGCTTCACACCACTGGATTACAGGCAGTGGATGCCGATCCTCCCATTGACGAAACCGCACCCTCTCTTGACGAAGTCAGCGAGGCTGTAGCTAAGTTGAGGGGTGGAAAGGCAGCTGGTGTTTGTAATATCAGTGCGGAGCTCCTCAAAGCTTGGGGTGAGGCCATGATCTGCGGGTTGCATGCTGTCCTGTCTGCCGTGTGGCAATCAGGTACCATTCCTCCTGACTGGAAAAGGGGGCTGGTCGTCCCTATCTGAAAAGGGAAAAGGGACTGTCAGGACTGCAACAATTACCGCGGTATTACACTGCTCGCGTGCCAGACAAGGTGCTTGCCCATCTATTGCTGACACGGATCCGCAGTCATCTGCTGAAGCATCAGAGACCTCAGCAGTCTGTGTTCAGGCCTGGTAAGTCAACAACGGACCGTATCCTAGCGCTTCGTGTCCTGGTGGAACGCCGACGTGAGTTTCGACAGGGGATGCTTCAAGCCTATGTTGATCTCAAGAAGGCGTTTGACTCAGTGCATCGTGAGTCCCTTTGGGATCTTCTGCGACTTCGCGGGATTCCTGCAGGGACTATTGGTTTGATAACCGGTATGTATTCTGGGACTGAGAGTGCTATGAAGTGTGGAGCAGGTGTATCTAGCTTCTTTCCTGTTAATACAGGAGTGAGGCAAGGGTGCGTGCTTGTCCCATCACTTTTCAGCGCTTGTATGGACTGGGTATAGGACAAGGTTGTAGATCAAAGTGATTGTGGAGCATCCGTCGGCAACACCAAGATCACTGATCTTGTTTTTGCCGATGATGCAGTAATCTTTGCTGAGTCGCTGGAGGTACTGGTGATGGCTCTCGAGGCGCTGCACGAGGAGGCAAAGCCCTCGGGACTTGAGGTCTCCTGGCTTAAGACCAAGGTTCAGGTGTTTGGAGATTTACTAGGTGAAGCAGTACAGTATGTTCATGCGTGCGGCGAGGACATTGAGATCTTGGAAAGTTTTACATACCTTGGTAGCGCAGTCCATAATGACGGCGGGTCACGTCAAGAAGTCCTACGGCGGATTGGCATAGCCCACGGTGCTATGAACTCGCTCAGCGGGAGTATTTGGCGTTGTCGGTACCTGTGCAGGAGGACAAAGATCCTTCAAGTCGCTTGTGATCCCTGTCTTATTATATGGTTGTGAGACATGGACACTAAATAGTGACTTGAAGAGACGAATCAATGCCTTTGGTAATAAGTGTCTTCACAGAATAATGGGGTATCGCTTTGATGAGTACGTGTCAAATCAGCGATTGCACCGTGAGACTGAATCGAGGCCTATTACCTGCATAGTCCGTCAACGCTAACTTCGGCTATATGGGCATGTGGCACGCTACCCTGAAACTGATCCTTCCCATCGGGTTGTATCTGTAAGAGACAATCCGGCGTGGAGGAGGCCAAGGGGGCGCCCACAAGGCTCGTGGCTGGGGCAAGTTGATGTTTCTTGTCGACAGCTGCTTGGTATGGGAAAGGAGCCTGCATGGAGACTCGTGCGTGGTGACCCCCAGGAGTGGCGTCGTAGGATTGGCGAGGCGACACGCCCCCCGGCGTATGCCCCCAATGATTGATTGATTACTGTTTTATGTATAGGGACTGGCAACTAAGCGGGCTTTCTGTTACCTCTTTTTGTTGTGCACTAGGCCAGTCCTTTGTGATGTAACAAATAAGTAATATATATATATATATATATTATGTTATATATATATATATATTTTATATATATATATATATATTATATATATATATAATATAATATAAGTATGTGTTGTTGTTTGTGTGTGTGTTGGAGAGTGTGTGTGTGTTTGTGTGTGTGTGTGTTTGTGTGTGTGTGTGTGTGCCTTATAAGGATGCGAAATTAAGGATCATCAATGACTGCAGGTGATTGACGTCAACAACGGACAGATGTTAGGAGCAGGTCAACATGGGGAACTGTGTGTACGGAGCCCCACCACAATGCTTGGCTACGCTAATAACCCTGCTGCCACTATTTCTGTGATTGATGCAGAAACTGGATGTCACACGGTGATTATGTTATTTCGACTCTCAAGATCTCGTTTACGTGACTGACAGGATTAAGGAGGTCATCAAGGTCAGGAGACATCTTCAGGTAAGCATAAGAACTTCATGCACTCGTATGAACTTCGTACAATAGTTTTATTTTCTTCTTAATGTCAGCAGAAATGTAAGAAAAAATCTGCTGTTGTCAGGCTGTTATCACCCACAATCAATGGATGAGGACATTTCAGGAAACATAACAAGCGACATGGAACGGAGGAAGGAACAACATAGAGCAATATAGTGAGTGGAAAAGAAAGAAGAGACAGGAGCAAGTAGTGGCAGAAAATTTGAAGGAGGGACAGCAGGTGACCTAAGTGACCATGCTGTAGTAAGGCGCAATAAGATAAATTCGGAGAAATAAGATAAATAGGGAGAAACTGGTTCACAAATAGGGTGGTCAATTATTGGAATCCACCAAATTTGGCCCAGATGTTGCCCATGCCATACTCTTTCGATTTTTGACGGACGCCAATACGGGCACCCCTCGGGGCCGCCATATTAGCGAAATATAAAATGGCCGCCACCCGGATTAGAGGAAAATCTGTTAGATATGTATGTAAACCATGTATGATACCACTTTTCACGGGTTTTCGGAGGAATCCATTTATGATATTATTATGATGATTTGAGGTCAAAGTTAACCCATCAAAGTCATCTAAAACGTCATTTTCGGGTCAAATATGTCGTTTTTTTAGTTTTCTATTTCCTAATTTTCAGTCATATGCAATACATCAGTTTAATTACAAATATACGGGTTTTAATATTTTATGAACTGTATGCCATGGCCATGTGTTTATTTTGTTGTGTTTTCTCTAATTACAATTAATGCCGTGTCTGTGAGTGTCGACATTCCCAGCAGCAACAGTGCATGGTGCCTGATGCCATTCGTACCTAACGTCTACTAGCGTGAACTATGTCTTCTACCGAAAATATGAATTGGGAACTCTGTTGACGGTGTCAATTAGACAAACCTCATGAAGCCTTGCAAACTCCTATACTCCAAACTCCAAACTAAAGATAAGGGACTAAAATATTTTGGGACAGATCTGAAAGACTTTAATGCTATTAGTGCCGTTACTCGTCCTCCTGGTATCAATATCACAATTAGTCAGATGAATGATAGCTCAGGTATTGCAGAATCTTTTAAATCACATAAGGCTAGGTATCACAAAACCTGCAGGAGTTATTGTAGTAGTTCTTGGGTAAAACGGGCGAGAGAGAAAC
>JACEEZ010022466.1:65000-94220 GCA_016584305.1 Chionoecetes opilio
TTTTGTAGGCAAATGGGTATACAGGCGTAAAGGAAGAAATTTGGCACAAAAGGTTATATTTCGTCTCTTGACTCATTGTCCAAGCGAGCGAAGCGAGGTTTTAGCATTTATGCTAAAATTCGTAATATATTGTGCCTGGCGACATTAGTGCAGTGGCGAAAGTAGTGCATTAGTGTAGTGGAAATAAAATGTTTTCGACTCGTAGCCCTCACAATAACAGTGTCTGAACAGAGGAGACAGGCTGCTTGTGTTAGGCCTCATATAACCACTATAACTCGTGTTTCTAATGCCGTTATAGGTGTTATTTAGGGTTAGCGTGGTGTTATATACGTGGTAGAGTGTGTGTGAGGTGTTAAATATGCCATTTCAGCCGTGGGTACAGAGAGGAGTTGTCCAAGCGAGCGAAGGGAGCTTGGAGCTTGATTCGCATATAACAATTATGAAATACCACCACCACCACCACCACCACCACCATTACCACCACCACCACCATACCACCACACCACCATCACCACCACACCACCATCACCACCACACCACCATCACCACCACACCACCATCACCACCACCACACCACCACCACCACCACCACCTCCACACCACCACCCCCACACCATCACCTCCACTACCACCACCACCACCACCACCTACACCACCACCATCACCATCACCATCACCATCACCACCACCACCACCACACCACCACCACCACCACCACTATCACCACCACCACCACCACCACCACCACACCACCACACCACCATCACCACCACCACCACCACCACCACCACCACCACACCACCACCATCACCACCACTACACCCCCATCACCACACCACCACCACCACACCACCACCACCACACCACCACCACCATCATCATCATCACCACCACCACCACCACACCACCACCATCACCATCAGCATCACCACCATCACCACAACCACCACCATCACCACAACAACCACCATCACCACCACCACCACCGCCATCACCACACCATTTTTTTTAGAACTTTTTTTTAGAACTTTTTTCAAGAACAATGTAGCACTTTTCTTTTCTTTGTAAAAAGTAAAGAAAATCAGAGAAGGGGATGGTGAAGGTTAGGTTGGGTTAGGTCAGATTGTAATTGAAGTATTTTAAGGTGAGGGTATTTAAAAAGTTGACTTTAGCCTGTGCGAGCTTGGACACGTTCCACATCTTTAGTGTGGACGTCTATTTCCTAGTTAATACACTCATAACATAAATACTAATTGGCTGACCTTTTTGTTGCTCGCCATTCTGGTGATATTTTTGTAATTTGTTCATTTATAGCCATAATATGATACAAATGAAGACACAAAATGACACAGACTCCCCAGACAGCCCCTTTTAACTTTCCAGAAATCATGGATGTAGAAATGTAAGTATTAACGCCACCAGACATCGAAAACAAAGTTGTCCTGGCGACTTTAGTGTTATCTACGGTAGGGTGTGGGTGGGTGTTCGGAGGCATAGACCGGGGAGACAAAGCGGCGCTACATTCTCCCCGCTTCCCACTTAACCGTAAGAGGGTTAAGGTTAGGTTAGGTTAGGTTTCATTAAATACATGGTTATAATATATAAGTAAAGGTTAATAATAATAATAATAATAAATAAGGTTAGGTTAGGTATACTTTGTGATTAAAGTTGGGTTAGGTTTCATTATAACCTATAAGGATAGGTTAGGTATACTTAATGGTAATGGTAGATTAGGTTAGGTTTCATAAATTAAAACCCCATAAGAATTAGGTTTGGTATTTCTATTCAATCACTTCCTGTTATCGGAGACCCTGACTAATTTCTCCCGGCCAAGTTTTAGTGCCTTTTCCGATGGAGATACAGTGTTTGTAATGGAAACGGCGACCATAAAATTCGGTGATGAAATATATATATATATTTTTTTTTACTATGGGTTTCCAGAAAATAAAACTATCTCCATTAGAAAAAGCTCTTATTTTAGGCCAGGAAAAATTTGTCGGTGTCTCTGAAAACGAACGCGAAGTCATCGTCCATTATTACCATATATATATATATGTGTGTGTGTGTGTACATAAAGAGATACAGAGAGAGAGAGAGAGAGAGAGGAGAGAGAGAGAGAGGAGAAGAGAGAGAGAGAGAGAGAGGGAGGAGAGTCGCCATATCCAACCTGGGACACTAATTACAGGTACAACCGTCTGATCTTGAGTATTTGCTGTTGCAACACCCACATGTGGCCGAGGCGGTAGTGGTTGGTGTGCTTCAAGATGATATGGAAGATTTTTTGCCGCGAGCCTTCGTGGTACTCAAGGCTGAGGCTCCCGCCCAGCCTCGCTCTTAAAAACATTTTGTGAAGGGTAAGACGATCTGTAGAGAAATGTCATTTAGTATTCAAATATATGCATATGTTGTTATGATCAACTCTTGATATTCATAACAAGCGAGGAAATTGGATTTGTTTCTTTGATATTACAAATGACTGGCAAAGAAAAGACAATACTGTAACGAAAAGTCCACTAGCTGCTAGTCCCTCTAAATCAGACAATAAGAGATTGTAAAAAACGGAATGGGATATTCTAGGTTAACCTCCCAATTTTGTTTGGAGGTGTTTTGACACTCCTCCCTCAAATAAATGTAGGCTAAGGAAGGTGGACATAATTTAGTAGGAAGATAGTTTCCAGAGCTTACCAGTAATGTGAAAGAAATTGTGAAGATTTCTGGGTAAAATTTTCCCACAGAATACGGATAAGAATGAGTAGAAAAATTTATGCAGCCAGGACCGCGGGAGATATGGGAAGTCATCCACTTAGCAGTTCAGAGGAGCAATGAGCATGAAAATAACGGATAGGAAGATAAGCAACATTGTGGCGGTGATTCAAAGACTAAAGGAGGAGAGTTGATGAGATGAAAACCCTCTGACTCCACCCTGTTCAGGGCTGCAGGAGTGTATCCCCCAAACATGAGAGACAAGCAACTGTGAGGGAGAAAAAAAAAATGGCCGCGAACGCCACAGGACACCTGAATTTTTTAGAAGTTGATTTAGCAAGATATGAAAAATGATATTGCCAGTTCAGATTTTTTGTATAGGTTGACCAAGAATGATCATTGTTGAAAAGGGACAATTGAGTGTCATTGGGAAAAAACAGGGGGTAGTTGTAGGGAAGGATATGCGAATAGTAAAGCAATTGGGCTTTTTAGGCTTTGAACAAAACAAGGTTTTTTTTGCCCATTAACTTATGAAAGTTTATAACTTGTATTTGGGGCCTATTCATTTTTCTTGCTCCCGCCTTAAAAATCGCTGTCATTAAATTGATGGTCTAAAAACTCTAAAGTATTCATTGTTTTTGATTTTCACAAGATTGGTCAGTTAATTATCATACCCTAATACCAAAAAAAGTAGGAAAGGATATGGGGAATCGGATAGAAAGATAATTTGGGCGCGTAAAAAAACATTAAGAATATTTCCAGGTTAAATTAACATATTTTTATTTTAGCTGTTTTTTTTTTTCTAAACAAAAGTCGGGGTAAACTAATCGTTTTTGGCGTTTTTGGGGCAATTTATTCAAACATCAAATGCCACCAACAGGCCGGAGCCCCAAATTTGGATTCCGCCTGCCAATTCTAATGATCTGAAATCGAGAAATGCCGGGTCGCTTGCATTTTTAAAATAAAAGGTTTGGGTCTACTGGGTTTGGCTCGCAAACTAATTTTTTTATAAATTAATTTCGCGATAAACATGATCACCGCATCTGAATACCAAAAAATATAGTTCTTCTGTTGTTCTACTAATTATAGGAGACATGCTTTAGAGGGAAGGTTCTAAAATACAATTTAATGCAAATTTCTCGCCCCGAGTAGCAAAGTTAATAATTTTTTACATGTATTTTGGGATGAAAAATTTGGGGCGTGTTCACCGTTTTCAAGACAGTCTGCTGCGTTGGCAAACGCTTGTCAAAAACAATAACAATGCTTTGGAAAAAAAAGAAGAATAAAAAAATGCCGAAATCGGCTGTTGTTTTCGAAATGTAGGTTATAATTGTGGGGGCGACCACTGACTATATAACATGGATCGCGGAACCTGGCTCAGCATGGTTCCACTGTCCCATCTTGCCAAAACCAAAACAAAGCCTTTTTTCTGCGGCTCGCGTTGCTGTCTGGCTGTGTTATGCCCGTCATGCCAAGCTGTGCTTGCTGTCTGGCGTGTTTCGCCTCGTCATGCCAAGCTGTGTGTTAGCCTGTACAAACAGACCAGGACCGGAATGGAAAATCTTTTACCTGGAGTAACACCACACAACCCACACCACCCACCACACACACACCCCCACCCCACCCCCCACACCACCCACACCCACACCCACACCGCTCCCCACCCCGCCCCTCCCCTCTTAATCCATACCCCTCCAGTCATCCAAATATAGTTAAAAAAAAAAAAAGGTGGATTGGTATACTTTTTTTATATAAGTAATATGATAAAGTAAAATTTTTTTTTTACTTTTTAACAATTTAAGGGGAACGGAAGCAGACCCGATGCGGTTATGATACAAATGATCATAGCGCTTTTCCAATAAGCGGGGCTTGTTCTAATGGAGATAGCTTATTTTGCGAAGAAAAAGAGAAGAAAAAAAAGTATACCTTGTGGTTAAGTTAGGTAGGTTTCATTACAACCTATAAGGTTAGGTTAGGTTTCATTACAACCATAAGGTTAGTTAGGTTTCTTTAAAACCTTTGAGGTTAGGTTAGGTTTCATTAAAACCTATAAGGTTAGGTTGGGTTTCATTAAAACCCTTTAAAGGGTTTACCTAGGTTAGGTTTCATTAAAACCTAAAAGGTTAGGTTAGGTTTCATAATATTATTATTTTTTTTTTTTGGGGGGGGTTGCGCAAAATTAAAACTATCTCCATTGCAACAAGCACCTATTTTTAGGCAAAGAAAAATAGTTGAGTCTCTTAAAACGACCGCAAAACTCTCGCCCATTATTACCAAAAGTGTTTTCGTAGTCTATATGAAACCATAGTCGTTTCGTACACTCAGCTCAGAGTTGAACTTGACTACTAGAGTTACGAAACGACACCGGGTTTATGTACGAAAATACTAAAAATCAGTGTACAAAAATAACAAACTTTCAATTAAATATACCAAATTTAAGAAAAGTTTTTTGATTAGCCAAAGGTTTTGATTAATTTAAATTTCCCTGTAATCCCCGAGAGTAGCTTCTATGGACCCACTGTGGGTCGTGCCGTAACCCCTGGCCGCGGCGGTACGGGCTGGCGCCGTTATAGTGGACGAGAACTGCGCGTTCCTCATTAGGTCAGAAAACACACACACTCGGGGGCTAACACTGCACTCTTTGCCTCTGCTTTACCACATACACCCACCTGTCACTACACACCTGTACGGCCTCGCAACACACCTGTCACTACACACCTGTAAGGCCTCGCAACACACCTGTCACTACACACCGTACGGCCTCGCAAGACACCTGTCACTACACACCTGTACGGCCTCGCAACACACCTGTCACTACACACCTGTACGGCCTCGCAAACACACCTGTCACTATACAACTTGTACGGCCTCGCAAGACACCTGTCACTACACACCTGTACGGCCTCGCAACACACCTGTCACTACACACCTGTACGGCCTCCGCACCGACACCTGTACGGCCTCGCAACACACCTGTTGTCTGTGTATCACCGTAAATAAAGACTTGGGAAAGGTTCGAAAGATGCACTAGGTTGGAAGTTTAGTAGTAGTAGTAGGTGTTAAAGTAGTTGTAGGTGGTAATAGTATATAGGTGGTAAAGTAGTAGTAGTAGTAGGTGTTAATAGTAGTAGTAGGTGGTAATATAGGCTATCACATGCCAGCAGCCAACACCCAGCCACTGCCTGGCCGGCCCCTGTATTTGTTTTGGTTATGACAAGATGGCGGCTGGTGACTTCAGTATCTCGGCCACAAGCTAGCCTAGATCCGCGATCCATGTTATATAGATCAGTGGAGGCGACACGCCGCGGCGGGGAGTGGTGGCGGGGAGATTGAATCAAAACATTGCCACTTCACGCGTCGACTCATTGCACTTCCAGGCTTTCTATCTGATTGATACACATAATAACAGGAAAATATGACTGCAAGGTATAGATAAACTTCTAAACATACGTTATTGACTATATTATATCATAGAGTAGCATTTACCTCGCCTCCTCAACTATAACTCCTTGGTTATTTGGTTATATACAATGTTTTACAGAAACAGGCTTCTATACAATATACATAAGAAAAAAAATCGTTCTTAAAATTATAAATTTTTTGTATTAAGTGCAGTGGAATAAGCCCATATTTTGTTTTTCCCGTAGACCAACTTATTATCAAAAAAGTGAGTTAAAACTGCCAGCGACCCCTGGCATTTTGGGTTCCAGTTCTCTCGAATTCGGTGCACTTGCAATCGAAGGTAGAGTTAATGGACAGGGCATGTGGGTGTTCTTAGGCCACTCGACGGTACAGAAAGATTTTGGCTTTTGTAGGGGATCGAACTCGGGTCACTGAGAACGCCACTCGGAGAGGATAACCAAAGTTGCTACCACGGTAGGAGGCGGTAGCAGAGTGTATGCTGGGATTATGTTGCCTGATTTCTTATCACAGTCCCGCTCTTTTATGAATTCCCTTTATGGGACTCTAACCAAACATCAAACTAAAGTTTACATCGACAAATCGGTACACCGGACAGGATCCCCGAATATACTTTTGCCGAAGGAAAATAAGCCGAAGCAAGAGCGAACGGCCCAAAAAGCCGAACGGACACAACCCGAAGGACCAATGTGAACGCATAAGCCGAAGGACAAGAGGCTGAAAATCCATACTTACGAATTTTTAAATATATGATTATCTTTTTAATTTTACAATGAAACCCTTTTTAAAAATTGTTGTTTGGACATAAAAAAAAACAAGTTTTCCACGGATTTCTTAATTGAATTTTAACATAAAAGCATAAAAGAAATACAAAAAAAGCACTTTCAAATTTTTCCCCTACGGGTTTTACATGTAAAATATACAAAATACGTTATTCAAAAAAGTGTTACAATAAAAAGATTAAAATTACAAAAAAAAACTTTTAAAAAAGTATTTAAAAAATTGTGAGCCAAAGATGTAGAAACGCCAATCCTTTCTTTTTTATAAGAATATAAAGGTTTTTTATCTATCGTAAGGGTATCATTTTTTTTTTTGGGTCGTGATATGTCAATCCTATAGATCCCCTGCTCAATTAAATTTTCAGGGATCCCCTGCTCATTTCTAAAATTTTAGTAGTTGGGGTTTTGTGGGATGAGTTAGTTGTCTTTTTTAAAAGCGGGTGCCCTTCGAGAAAATTTGTTTGTTCTGGGAAAAATTTATCTGAACTCGAGGGGGGACAGACCAAAAAAAACATAAAAAAAATTGGCCCCCCCTTCGACGCTTCTTTGGACTATTCCAACCACGTACTTTCAAAAAAAAAACAGAAAATAACATAATAACTATCTTTTCGGCTTTTAAGAAATTCCCCAATTCGTAAAAAATTCATGCACATCAGAGGGGGGAACAAAGGAAAGTGCTTGAAACTGTTTGATAAAAAGGGGCTTTATTGCTTGAACATTTATTGCGCAGTCAAAAGGGACTGGATATTTCGCCATAAACATTGTCCAAAAGAAAGAAAAAACCCCCAATATTGTGTATTGGGAAAGTCTTTTTAATGCTATTTATTGTGCTGTTCGAAGTCGTTTGTTATTGAATCGGGATTGAACGCCTTGCTTTTCAAAAATGTAAAAAATTCGTCATGTTTTCTTTTTTTGTTACCGAATGCAATCCCCAATGGAAAGGGTTTTTTATTTTCCTGAAATAATAGATGTATATATACAGCTTTTTACCAAAAGGGGAGAGATTGAAAGTGCCTTTGCCAAACCAGTTTTTTACTAGATAGTAATTTCAAATTTTCTCCGTCGAAAAAATAGAAATAGCAGTAGTTTAAAAGCAAAAATTTTCTCCACATTTGTCGTTAAAGTTTCACTATCGTCAATTTTTCTTGCTCGCCGTACCATTCTTCCAAGAGTTTCCCTTTAGGCAGAGAACAGCAATGCTCAGAGGCAATTCTTCCACGACTTATTATTACACTGTTTTACCACTTCTGTCTGTTCTGCTCTAGTTTTCTTTTTATCCAACGTTTTTAAAACCCCTATTATGAGCCCCCATTGGAATGGAATGTTTTGAAACATTTCCCTGTCCGATATCACTTAGTTCTAATTTAGCTTTGCACACTTTTCGTTTTAAATCTCCAGTAATGGTTTCCTAATTCTTTATCAAAAAACGTTGTAAAATTTTTAGAAGGAGTTTCCTGCCACCACGTGCGTTTTAATGAATTTCCCAGGGTTTCAAACTGGGGGTAAAATTTTTTTAAATGAATTAAAATGCTAAAATTGTTTAAAAATTTTTTTAAAAAGAAAATGGGAATTAAATAGCGAATTAGCAGGTGGAAAGAACTAACAATCTCGTTAAAAATTTAAGTTTAAAATTTGGTGAATTGAAATTAAACTACAAAAAAAAAAAAATAAAAAATAAAAAAAAAACAAAAAAAAAATTTTCTTTAGGGTTTTATTACCAATAAAAACAGAGCTGTGTACATGCGAGTCGCTGGTTAAAATGATTCCAAAAGCAGGAAAAAATAAAAACTCAACAACTCTTAAAACTTTTAATGAAGCTTCATAAAACGTTTTAGAATAAGAAATGAAGTTTTAAATGAAAACCGCGTTACAGACACGAATGACTGACAATCTCGTTAAAAAAAAAAAAAATAGAAAACAAAAATAAAATGAAATGTTATGTGTTTTTGGTATGTATTTTTTTTATTTATTTTATTGCCATTCTTTTTATGTCTGTTCGGCATGTGTCTGTTCGGTTTTGTGTCCTTTCGATCTTGTTCGGTTTCCGCCTTGGGGAAAAAAAGGTTTTCGGATCCGTCCGTACACCGACAAATCAGGGGAAACCTATTTTGACACTGAGTTTTTTACTAAACATGCATGCAAATTAATCCTGAGATTTTAACCGGTGTTCAAGATCAAATTATAAATTCAAAAAAAAAAAAATTTTTCCCTTTAAAAGTCGCTAAGCCTAAAATATATGAGGATGGGCTTTTAAATGAAAAAACTTTTTTACGTAGTTTTTAAAATATGCTTTCGTTCTGCATTACATAACATATGTGCATGAATATACACAAACAATATAATAATTTATAGGTTTTGAACTTAATAGAAACCTTTTTTTTTCCCCCATTTTTTTTCTTCTATTACCCCTTAAAATTGTTATCATCTTTCCCCAAAAAACCGTCCCCGACTAAAGAGCTGACTGGGGGTTTTTGGGGTGGTGAAGGAACCCCCAAAAATGCCAGGGGAAGGGTTTCAGACGACAGCTCCAAAGGTGGTAGGTACAACCATTAACATCCTGTGAGGAGCAAGTGCAGGGAAAACTTTAGGAAAGAAATGAAATTTACACGAAGATAAAGAATATATTGCTATAGTTTGCGTCCCAGTCAGTGGGTTTGGGGCACATACGTTGACTAAAATGACTAACATGAAAAAACAAAATTTTCTGATATATGAATATTTAAAAAAAATAAAAAAAAAATATATTATAAAATATATATAAATAAAGATTTTATAAGTTTAAAAAAGAACATAGGCAACACTGTTTCTTTTTGGCGGTATAAATTTTTTGCAACTGTTGAGTATAAAACACAAAGCAGTTTGCGAGATAACAAACAGTTAAAAATAGCACTATTTTAATATATATATATAATATATTTTATTTATATATATATTTTATATTTTATAATATTGGGTTCTCCGGGGGACGAATAGCTCGTGGGTTGTTGCGGATTGAAGTTTTGGTCAAGTCGTTTTGGGTCCCTTTTTCGTAGCGGGTGATTAAGTCGTTGGACCATCTTGAGTTAGGTCCTTTTGGGGGTCGTTGAAAAAAAAAAGCCCACAAGACCCCCGAGAGATACCAAGGTGCCTTTTTAAACCCGGGATGGTGGGTGATTCCTTTTCGGGGGAGGCCCCGAGAGGCGGAGGAACTCCAAAATCGTTCAGTGGAGCTCGTTCGAGACCGCCTCGTTTCCCCTGCTTCACGACGGGGGGGAGAGAACAAAGGGCAGCCCCCGAAGTCCTCCTTTTCCCGGCGGTCAGGTCCCGTTTGGGACGGAATATGAAAGTCTTTTGAGCATAGAGGGGTTTTGGCATCCATTTGGCATGGTGATAGGCCCCAGGCTGACGAAATACCCCCGAACAACCTGACCGCCAAGGGAACGGTAAGAAAGGACGAGGAGTTCACGGTAGTTTCACGGGGGTGTGGCCCTGGGGAAAACGCTCTGCAGGTATTTCCTTTATGGAAGATAATTATTTCCCGTAGTCATTGCGGGGGGTTTTTTTTATCACGATGGACAAGAAGACCCCTTTGGTCGATGAGGCCCCCTTTTTTTGAAATATTTTTAGAGGAGAATGTAAGTGAAGAGGAGGCCCAGGGCATCGTACAAGCATCCTTTTAGTAGAACTCCAAAAAGTGTGACGCAAGCCAAAAAAAAACCTACATGGGGCGGCCCCAAACTCCGCCAATGTAAAAAAACAAGCACCTTGGATCATCCCAGTGTTCACAACTGTGGTTTTCGAATCCCAGTCCAACGACTTTCTCCGAAATGCCAAAACCTGGACTTCCGGAGTAGGTGCAGCCCGTTGTCGTCCAGTGCCGTCCACCGCAGCGGGTACACCAAGAGCTCCTCGATCAATCACCCCTTTCTACAAACCCCAATCCGATCAATCTCTTCTTCTCTTTGGCGATTTCCTTCCAAGAGTTTCCCCCTCCCAGTGCAAAATAATGACCGAAGCTTCGAAATTTTGGACAACTTTCCCTTCCTTTTGGATCTTTTTCTGGGGCTATGAAAAAGTTGTGGCGAGAAAACCAGCCATCCAGGTCATGCCCAAATCGAGCTGCTGCGAAAAGGGCGACGTTAAAGTTGTCGCGATCCCAAGCAGCGATGAGTTTTGGGGTTTCAAGGGGTTTTCCTTCGCCTCCCCTTTGGGCTGGGCCTTGAGATGCTGGGCATTTGGGACGTCTCCCGGCTCATCCTGTCTTCGTGTTGGCCCCGTGCTGCTACCATCCGCCCCCAAATGCACCCCCTCCAGAGCTGTGTCAGCTTTGCACAGATTTTTTCTTCCGCCTAGGCTGCAAGATCCCTCTTCCCTTTTCAGCCTTTTCTTCACTGTTTTTTATGGTCTACCCCCCAAGACTTTACGACACCCGGGTTTCCCCCTGCGAGGTGAGAAAATCCTTGTCCCCGGGGACTTTGGAGGAGGCTAGCGCGGAGGAGGAGCCACGTCAAAAACGTCTTTTAAATTGACTTGAAAATTTCCCCCTTTTTAGCCATAACCCTCTTGCGGCTTTTTCCCGTTCTTCTTGGAGCAAAGGTGCGATCAACTTGCCCCTTTCCGGACTTCTTGGGGGTGGTTTGGGGGTTTGGGCCCTTTTCCCAGATGGGCCCGGGCTTTCACCCCCAGGGGAAAGCTCCCGACTTGGTCTTCCGCCCTTGGTGGGGTGGAAGTAAAGCAGCAGCACGCCTTTCGATGGAAGTCGGGAAAAAAAATCTTGCAATTTGGGGCTTGCCAGCAACCCAACTGATGTTTGCTCTAGTCGCCACCCTGCGCAAGATAATAATAGTTTATAATAAAAAAAGTGGCCAACTTGAGCAATCAATCAATCATTGGGGCATACGCCCGGGGGGGGTCGCCTCACCCCCCTACGACGCCACCCCGGGGGTCACCTCGCGCGAGTCCCATGCAGGCTCCTTTCCATACCCAAACAGCTCTCGAAAGAAACACAACTTGCCCAGCCACGGCCTTGGGGCGCCCCCTTGGCCCCCCACGCCGGTTGTCTTTTTTTTAAGATACAAACCCCATGGGAAGGATCGGTTCGGGTAGCTGCCACATGCCCATATAGCCGAAGTTGGGCTGAGGACTAGCAGGTAAAGGCCCGATTTAGTCTCACGGGCAATCGTGATTTGAACGTAAACATCCCGCGAACCCCTTTTATTCTGCGAAGACATTATTTCCAAAGGGATGATTCGTCTCTTCAAGTCACTATTTTGTGTCCCTGTCCACAACCATAGAGTAAGGGGGATCACAAAGCGACTTTAAAAATCCCGGGTCTTTGCTCCTGCACAGGTACCGACAACGCCAAATACTCCGCTGAGCGAGTCCATAACACCGTGGGCTATGCCAATCCGCCGTAAGGCTTCTTGACGTGACCCGCCGTCATTATGGACTGCGCTACCAAGGTATGTAAAACTTTCCAAGATCTCAATGTCCTCGCCACACGCATGAACAGACTGTACTGCTTCATCTAGTAAGTCTCCAAACACCTGGACCTTGGTCTTGAGCCAGGAGACCTCAAGTCCCAAGGGCTTTGCCTCTCGTGCAGCGCCTCGAGAGCCATCACCAGGACCTCCAGCGACTCAGCAAAGATTACTGCATCATCGGCAAAAACAAGATCAGTGATCTTGGTGTTGCCGACGGATGCTCCACAATCACTTTGATCTACAACCTTGTCCAATACCCAGTCCATACAAGCGTTGAAAAGTGATGGGGCAAGGACGCACCCTTGCCTCACTCCTGTATTCACAGGAAAGAAGCTGGATACACCTGCCCCACACTTCACAGCACTCTCAGTCCCAGAATACAGACCAGTTATCAAACCAATAGTCCTTGCAGGAATCCCTCGAAGTCGCAGAAGATCCCAGAGTGACTCACGATACACTGAGTCAAACGCCTTCTTGAGATCAACATAGGCTGCAAGCATCCCCTGTCGAAACTCACGTCGGCGTTCCACCAGGACACGAAGCGCTAGGATACGGTCCGTTGTTGACTTACCAGGCGTGAACCCAGACTGCTGAGGTCTCTGATGCTTCACCAGATGACTGCGAATTCGTGTCAGCAATAGATGGGCAAGCACCTTGCCTGATACGCTGAGCAGTGTAATACCGCGGTAATTGTTGCAGTCCTGACGGTCCCCTTTCCCTTTCCAGATAGGGACGACCAGCCCCCTTTTCCAGTCAGGAGGAATGGTACCTGATTGCCACACTGCAGTCAGGACAGCATGCAACCCGCGGATCATGGCCTCACCCCCAGCTTTGAGGAGCTCCGCACTGATATTACAAACACCAGCTGCCTTTCCACCCTTCAACTTTGCTACAGCCTCTCTGACTTCGTCAAGAGAGGGTGCGGTTTCGTCAATGGGAGGATCGGCATCCACTGCCTGTAACCCAGTGGTGTGAAGCTGCTCAGTTGGAGGGTCCACCGTGAACAACTGCCCAAGGTACTCAGCCCAACGAGCCATCTGCCCATCCATGTCCGACACGAGGCTCCCATCTGCTGTTCGAATAGCACTCGCCCGAGAAGGAGACTTGGAACGGAGCTTCTTCAGGGCTCGGTAGGCGGGTCGGAGGTCATTAGCGTTCAAATGACCCTCGACATCCTCAGCGAGACTCCTGACATACCTCTCCTTGTCTCTCCTCAGGAGGGTTCTAGTCCGGAACTTGAGTGACCCCTCAAAATCCTCCTACAGCTGTCAAATTTTGTATGAACAATAATTGATAGAGGTGTAATACGGGAAGAGTCACCCCGACCCGAAATCCTCCATTTGTATATTTGAGACACCCTAATATTAAAATATATAGATATATATAATATTTTATATATATATATATATATATATATATATATATATATATATAAAATATATATATATATATATATGTATATATATTATATATATATATATATACAGGGATGTCAATTTTCCGCGGATTCGCGGATTTCCGAGTATTTTATTGCCAGCTGGGTCATTTCTGTGAATCGTGTAGATTCGGGTTAAATTTTTTTTTTTTGGGGGGGGTGTACATAGTTGCCTAGCCCACAGCCGAACCTGACCCTGGCCACTGATCCAGCACAGACCATAACACATTTTTTGGCTGCCTAGCGGGAAGTTAATACTAGGCTGCCGATATCTCCTGACTCCACTGCTACAAGTATGCTCAGGAGGCAGTATGTTGGGGGTGGAATACAGCAGCCCACAGCCAGTATGTTGGGGGTGGATTACAGCAGCCACAGTCAGGTGAGATAGCTCTGGTGATCCAGGGGTCTGGTATCGATTGGCACACTGCCCTCACTGTGTCAAGTTTGCAGGCTCCAGGCCTGGAGAGTTCAATGCAGGGATGCCACAGCAGGAGGCAAGCCAGATTGGCCAGAGGGTATAATATTATACTCAATATAGTATGGTCAGAGATATATACATATACACAATTGTGGACACAAAAACAGACAAAATTGAGACCAGAAATTATTATAGATATAATCAAGGACCTTTCAGAAGCTCTGTCAGAGCATGAAATTTACAAAAAATCTCGAGGGGCTTACAGCGCCCCCCGAACCCCCAGCTGGGAGGTTCCCTCGCTACGGTCGGTCAGCCTCGCTGCGCTCGGATGAGTTGGTCGCCCTATTATTTTATTTCAGAGTTTTTTTCTTTTCTTGTTGACATCCCTGTATATATATATATATATATATATATATATATATATATATATATATATGATTATCTGTACTATTTTAAATCGTGGTTTAGGGGATGGTGTCTATATCTGTAATGTTTTTGTTTGTTAATGCACCAGTCACATTGTGGTTACGATCAGGTCCTGACAGCATATTCCCGTTTTTTAGAAGAGTATGTGGTATAGGGATATCAACAGCCATAGACTACTGTATACCTGGACTGCGCACGGAATATCGGCCTGTCGCGCAAGGGCCTGAAGTTGGAGGGCGCTCGGATTCATATATATAATATATATTAATATCATATTATATATATATATATATATATATATATAATATTATTATATATATATATATATATATATATCGTTAAAAGTGATTGCTAGTTCAGCGTTTATTATCTTCTTAAAGATATTTCTCTTGTCTTAAGAGTGTCTTTATTCTCTTTTGTAATCACTTTTATGACTTCGCCGTAGCTTGTCATGTTTGCTGTATCGCGATTTCGGGTCTAAGAACCCTTCTTCAGCAGCATGTGGAAGATGTTTTCTCCTCAGGAGTTGAGGTGAGCATGATTAAGATGCGAGGTGAAGCGCTATTTATAGCCGGTCTGCTGCCACGCAGCCTATTAGCGGCACCGGTGATGGAGAAGGTTTGCTTCTCGTCTTATGAGTGGGTGACGCATTGTTGGTTGGTTTGGGTTTTTTTTTTCGGGGTTGGCTTCTGTGAGAAGGCTTGTTATTTGCCTTTTTTTAAATTTGCGTACTTCTTGGTGGTGGTGGGTAGGTGGGCCTTCTCCCAGATGGGCCAGATGGCTTGCACCACAGGCGATATGCTGCTCCGACTTGGTCTTCAGTCCTCTTGGGTGGGGTGGAAAGGAAAGCAGCAGACACTAGCGATCTTTCGATGGGAAGTCGCGGACAAACAAGCTCTGCAATTGGAGCCTTGTCCAGCAACCACACTGAGTCTTGCTCTAGTTCGCCATCACCTGCGCAAGATAATAATATGTTTTATAAGTGAAAAAAGGCCAACTTGAGTCAATCCATCAATCATTGGGCATACGCCGGGGGCGCGTCGACTCCACCCACCGACGGACGACACTCCCGGGGGTCACCTCGCCGAGTTCCCATGCAGGCTCTTTCCATACCAAGCAGCTCTCGACAAGAAAACATCAACGTGCCCCAGCCACGAGCATTGTGGGCGCCCCCTGGCCTCCTCCACGCCGGATTGTCTCTTACAGATACAACCGATGGGAAGGATTCGGTTTAGGGTAGCGTGCCACATGCCCATATAGCCGAAGTTGGCGCGACGGATATGCAGGTAATAGGCCTCGATCAGTCCACGGTGCAATCGCCTGATTTGACACGTAATCATCCCGCGATACCCCATGATTCTATGCGAAGACACTTATTACCAAAGGCATGATTCGCTCTCCAAGTCACTATTTAGTGTCCATGTCTCAACAACCATAGAGTAGAAAGGGATCACAAGCGACTTGAAATCCGGAATCGTTGCCTACTGCACATGGGGTTTTGAACGACAACGGCCAAAACTTCCCACGCTGAGCGAGTCCATAACACGCGTGGGCTATGCCAATCCGCCGGAAGGCTTCTGACGTGACCCGCCGTCATATGGACTGCGTACCAGGTAGGTAAAACTTTCCAAGATTCAATGTCCTCGCCAAAGCTATGAAACAGACTGTATGCTCATCATAGTAAGTCTCCACAAACAACCCTGGACCTTGGTCTTGAGCCAGGAAGACCTCAAGTCCCAAGGGCTTACCTCCTCTTGCAGCGCCTCGCGAGCCATCACCAGGACTCCAGCGACTCAGCAACGATTACTGGAATCATCGGCAAAAAACAAGATCAGTGAATCTTGGTTGTGGACGACGGAACGCTCCACACTCACTTTGATCTACAACTTGTCCAAACCCCAGTCCATAAAGCGTTGAAAAGTGGATGGGGCAAGACGCACCCTTGCCTCACTCTGTATTCACCTGAAAGAAAGCTTGGATACACCTGCCCCACACTTCACAGCACTCTCAGTCCAGAATACAGACCCAGTTAATCAAACCATATCCTTGCAGGAATCCCTCGAAGTCGCAGAAGATCCAGGAGTGACTCACGATACACTGAGGTCAAAACGCCTTCTTGAGAGCAAATAGAGGCTGCAAGATCCCCTGTCGAAACTAAAGTCGGCGTTCCACCAGGACACGAAGCGCTAGGATACGGTCCGTTGTTGACTTACCAGGCGTGAACCCCAAACTGCTGAGGTCTCTATGCATTCACCAGAGATGCGAATCGTGTGTCAGAATAGTGGGAAAGCACCTTCGCCTGATACGCTGAGCAGTGTAATACAGCGGTAATTGTTGCAGTCCTACGTTGGTCCCCTTTCCCGTCCAGATAGGGACGACCAGCCCCCTGTTCCCGTCAGGAGGATGGTACCTGATGCCACACGCAGTCAGGACAGCATGCACCCGCGGATCATGGCCTCCCCCAGCTTTGAGGAGCTCGCCAATGATATAACAAAAACCACCAGCTGCCTTTCCACCCTTCAACTTTGCTACAGCCTTCTCTGACTTCGGCAAGAGAGGGTTGCGGGTTCATCAATGGGAGGATCGGCCATCACTGCCTGTAACCCAGTGGTGTGAAGCTGCTCAGTTGGAGGGTCCACCGTGAACAACGCCCAAGTACTCAGCCCAACGAGCCATCGGCCCTCCATGTCCGACACGAGGCTCCCATCTGCTGTTCGAATAGCACTCGCCCGAGGAAGGGAGACTTGGAACGGAGATTCTTCAGGGCTGGTAGTCCGGGTCGCAGGTCATTAGCGTTCAAAGGACCTCGACATTCCCTCAGCGAGACTCCTTGACATAACTCTACTTGTCTCTCCTCAGGACCTGAGGGTCTAGTCCGGAACTTGATGACCCCTCAAAATCCTCCTACAGCTGTCCAAATTTTTCATATTGAACATAATGATAGGGTGTAATACGGGAAGAGTCACCCTGAACCCGAAATCCTCCATTTGTATATTTGAGACACCCTAATATATATAGTATATATTATATATATAATATAGATATATATATAGTTTAATTATATAGTATATATATATTATATATATAGTATATATATATATATATATATAGATATATATATATAGTATATATATATACAGGGATGTCAATTTTCCGCGGATTCGCGGATTCCGAGTATTTTATTGCAGCTGGGTCATTTTCTGTTGTAAAAAAAATGTGTAGATCGGGTTAAATTTTTTTTTTTGGGGGGGGTGTACATAGTTGCCTAGCCCACAGCCGAACCTGACCTGGCCACTGTCCAGCACGACCATAACACATTTTTTGGCTGCCTAGCGGGAAGTTAATACTAGGCTGCCGAGATCTCCTGACTCCACTGCTACAAGTATGCTCAGGAGGCAGTATGTGGGGGGTGGAATACAGCAGCCCAGCAGTATGTTTGGGGGTGGATTACAGCAGCCACAGTCAGTGAGATAGCTTGGTATCCAGGGGTCTGGTATCGATTGGCACACTGCCTCACTGTGTCAAGTTTGCAGGTCCAGGCCTGAGAGTTCAATGCAGGGATGCCACAGCAGGAGGCAAAGCCAGATTGGCAAGAGGGTATATACTCAATATAGATGGTCAGAGATATATACATATACACAATATGTGGACACAAAAACAGACAAAATTGAGACCAGAAATTATTATAGATTATAAATCAAGGACCTTTCAGAACCTCTCTCGAGAGCGCATGAAATTTACAAAAAAAATCTCGAGGGGGCTTACAGCGCCCCCCGAAACCCCCAGCTGGGAGGTTCCCTCGCTACGGCGGTCAGCCTCGCTGCGCTCGGATGAAGTTGGTTTCGCCCTATTATTTTATTTCAGAGTTTTTCTTTTCTGGTTGAACATCCCGTATATATAATAATATATATTATAATAATATATATATATATATATATATATATATTATATATATATGATTATCTGTACGATTTTAAACGTGGGTCTAGGATGGGCTATATCTGTAATGTTTTTGTTTCGTTAATGCACAGTCACATTGTGGTTCCGGATCAGGTCCTGACAGATTATTCCCGTTTTTGAAGAGGATGTGGTATAGGGATATCAACAGCCATAGACTATGTATACCTGGACTGCGCACGGAATATCGGCCTGTCGCGCAAGGCCTGAAAAGTGTCTTGCGCTCGGATTTCATATATATACTATATATATATATATATATCATATATATATATATATATATATATATATATAATAATATATATATTATATATATATATATATATATATATATCGTTGTTAAAAGTGATTGCTAGTCAGCGTTTATTATATTCTGTAAAAGATATTCTCTCTTGTCTTAAGAGTGTCTTATTCTCTTTTGTATACTTTTATGACTTCGCCGTCGTAGCTTCGTCCATGTTTGCTGTTGTTCGCGATTTCGGGTCTAAGAACCCTTTCTTCAGCAGCATGTTGGAAGATGTTTTCTCCTCAGGAGTTGAGGTCGAGCATGTTTAAAATGCGAGGTAAAGCGCTATTTATAGCCGGTCTGCCGCCACGCAGCCTATCGGCACCGGGATTGGTAGATATTTTTTGCTTTTCGTCCTGAGTGGGTGACGTGAGGGTTTGTTGGTTTTTTCGTTGGGCTTTTCTGTGAGAAGGCTGTTTTTTGCTTTTTTTTTTCTGCGGGGTAGAGTTTAGGCTTTTTCCTGTACGTTAATTTTGGGATTGATCCTTTTAGTACAGCGCTTCTAGGATGGGAATCGCCGACATTGCACAATGTCAAAAAAATTTCTGTTTTTTTCTTCTAAAAATTTTTTTTTTATGATGATCCCATGTTTTCTAATAGGTGACTTTTTGGGGCCCGGAATTTAGGTGGCAATTTTAAGATCTACGTTGTTGTGTCTGCCGGTGGAGAGGGGGAGGGACTTGAGGGAAGATATAAACGCTGAATAGCTATCACTTTAACGGATCTGCTCAAGAAAAAATCTCCTGCCCTTTATTATTCTCTCCCTCCTCTCTCCTCTCTCTCCCTTCCCCCCTCTCCTTCCTCTCTCTCTCTCTTCTCTCTCCTCCTCTCTCTCTTTTATTTTTTTATTTTCTTTTATTTTAAAAAAAATATATATTTATTTTATTTTAGGATCTTAGACGGGTTTTATTGTATATATGTAACTGAATTTTGAAAAGTTTTTTCATAATTTTAAAATTTAAAAAACTTTAAAAAAACCTAAAGAAAGCCATTACGAGATAGAAGAAATGCATGAACTTAAAGCTTTTAAATTAGCGTTAAACAAAAAAAAAAAAATCAAAATTGGGTAATTTTCCGGATTGATGGGTTTTTTTAGTAAAACCCCAATTTATACAGGGTAAAAATTTCTTTTATCAAAACGAAATTTAAAAAGAAAATAAATAACATCAAAGGGGGAAAAAAATTACCCGTTGTGATTTTTTTTTATTTATTTAACGCTAATTTATGCAGGTTCCAAAATTTACCCGATAACGAAATACATAATGGAAAGCTATACAATTGCATTCTATTGACCCCCTTTATGATAAAATTGCCCGTAAAGTTTTAAATGGCGAAGAGTTAAGTGAATATAGTTCTGCATATTTTTCATAGTTCGTAAGGGCCCATTCTTTAGCGTTTTTTACTGTTTTTTATTTGATAAATTATAGAAAAAACTTTTACGAAGATTACGATCCCATATATACAGAAAAACCAGTTATATGTAGCCCCATAACCACAAACCCTTTGTTGGGCCGCCCCGCAGGCCCCTATGGCCCCCCATTCAAAACATTGTCGCGTGTGATCCAGTGGCATGCAAAGCCAAATCACGGTGGTCAAAACTTTGAGTACATAAAGGGTTAGAGCTAACGTACGCCGTAAACTTCCCTTACCCCCCTTCAAATCCCTCCCCACCCCTTCATCCCTCCCCTTTCAGGTTTTCACCCCTCATAATTTTATGTTTTTTGTTTCCCAACCCCTTTCATATCCCCCCCTCCCCCCCTTTAACTTTTCCCTTATACCCCCCTTCCCCCCTTTAGTATTGAAGGGGTTAAAAACAAAGCATGGGTTATAGGGGGGGAAAGAAGTTTAAAAGGGGGGTGCGGGGGGGCCCGTTTTTGGGAAAAGACTTGTGGGATGGGATATAAAACAGCAATCACGATTGTCACAACTCGTGACGTCACAAAAAGGGGGGGAAACGCGATAGCCGGCTCGCCGTGAACTTACTTAACCCCCTTCAAAACCCCCCTTCACCTCTCAATCCCCCCTTTCACCCCTCAAACCTCGCTTTTTTTCACCCTTCAATCCCTTTTTTTCCCTAACCCCTTTTAAAAGCTTTCTTTCCCCCCTAAACCTCATGTTTTGTTTCCCCCCTTTCCCTACCTTCCCTCTCACCCCTCATCTTTGTTCACCTTTTAATCGTCCCTCTTATCCCTTAAACTTTTTTTTACCCCATAAAACCCGGTTTTTTTTCACCCCTACAATCCCTGAAGGAGAAAAGGAGGTATGAAGGGGAAAAATTTAAGGAGGTGAAGGGGAGGTACTAAAGGGGTTGAAACAAGCATGAGGTTAGGGGGGTGAAAGGGGATTTGAAGGGTTGAAGGGAGAATTTGAAAAGGGTAATGAAGTTCAGGGCGACCGTTAGCTCCCCCCCTTTATGTGCGTCACAGTTTGACACCGTGATGGTGTTAATATCCCTATCCACATACTTTCCAAAAGGGACGGGAATATGCCCCCCCGGTCGCAATAAGGTTGTCGGCAGTTTTCCTTGATCGTACGAGTATTTTCTTTGGGTGCGGCCCATCTACGCGATGAAAACAGTTGGCGGATGTTTCCAGTGCGACCAAAAAACCTCCGGGGCCCCGTTTTGAGGAGGGTGCTCGGTATTGACGCGGGGGGTCGTTTCGTTTGCGATAGTTGCCCCCCGGTCCCCAACCTTTTGGTGGTCACCAAGGTCGGCCCGGGGGGGAGGATCCCCCGATTGCAGAGTGTTTGGAGATAGGGGGAGGTGGGGGGAAAACGGCATGTCGTTGACTAAAACTCCCCGATGGGGGGGAGCCTGTATAAACTGGTCGAACACGGGTATCCCACCCAACCGAAATGGAGGGTTCCCCCAATACTGCAGACGTCGAGGGGACCTGGGCCGTACCCTTTCCCTTCTTTTTGTAGTCGTTCAGTTTTTTTTCTGTTTGAAGAAAAATAGCCAAGACAATTTTTATCTGCCTCTTTTTGTGCCGCCAGCCGCGCCAAGAGGGGGGGTTTTGTGCGAAGCAAAATAACACCCATTTTGCCGATGTGTACTCGAATAAATTTGGCCCGTTTTTGTGGAATTGTGTCCAGAGGGGCCACTTTATACAACATAAAAATAATGATGTGCGACCTCCATGCCCGGTGGCCTACAATCGCCGTCCGGTTTGCAGACCCCCAAAAAAGGGTCGATGGTGATGATGAGGGGCCAGTCGTTGTTTTTGGACCCAGGGGCCCTCCCGATTGCAGTCATACAGCGTTGGTACGGAGGGGCCGCCCACCGGTCGACCCTGGTACCCCCCTTTTTTCATAAATGCTCCCCTACCAAAGACAAAATCGGGGGTTTCGAACAACTGTCGCTGAGGGTCCCCGTTTTTGAGTCACAAGTGGTCGAGACCTGAACGTAACCGCGTGTCGGGACCTTAAGTAGTTACCGCTAGAATACTGGGGGTTTCATTTATTTAAAATTTAGTTTTTTAAATATTAAATTTTCCCCCTAATTTTCAACAAAATTTTAAGCTACATAAAATATTTTTTAGGGGGAGATTAATTTAAAAGGGAGGGGGAGAGAGAGAGAAGAGAGGGGGGAGAGAGAGAGAGAAAAGGAGAGAAAGAGGGGAAAGGGGGAGAGGGGGAGAGGAGGGGGTTTTAAAAATTGCAGCCGATTTTTAAACTATAATTTCGGGTTTTTAAATGATGTTTAATTCTTTCTTTGGATATTAAAGGTTGATAACAGTTTGAAAAATTTTACCCCTCTTTTATTTGTAATAAGGTGTAGATTGTGGAGAAAGCCAGAAATAGTCAGTGAGGGGGGAAAATAAAAGAGCTGTGTTTGTCACGCCGGCTCAGTGATTTATTCTCTCCCCTTCCCCTTCTTCTTTTCATCCCGTCCCCAAAATCTTTGGGGAGGTCTAAGGTTTTTGAGACATGATGGGGGACACTAACTTGACAAGTGATGTGGTTAAAACCTATGACACATTGTTAGATGGCTTCCTTTTCACAGAGAGAAGAATATAACATGCACTTGGCTGTATAGTTGGGAATATATTATATAATAAATTTTTCAATTTTAAATTTGTAACTACGTATAATTTAATTAAATAAAATATGATTTTTTAAGCCCCAAACTAGTTTAATTCATTTAGCTACATATCAAATTGGTAGGTTTATGTTAAAAAATTAGTTACTGATAATATTTTTTTTTAGGTAAGAAGAATTTTAAAATGCAGAAAGATTAGTGATGACATTGCTCGCCCCTTTTAATTAAATTTTTTATCAAAAAAATAATAATAGAGAATTACCTAAAATTGATGCTGTGAAAGAAATCCGAATGACTTTTTTACTTTGTATGGGGAGACAATGGCTAGTGGTTTTTGCGTCCGGAGTGGTGAACCCCATGACCCAAATTCGAATAGCCCCCAGGGGAAACTCCTTCGACCATCTTTTTTGCGCGGTAATAGAGCGGAAGTTGTGGGGCCAAGGTCCTGATTTCAATTTCCCCCCAGGAACAATGTTCTTTCATCGTGAGTGGCCCGAAATACCCCCATGCTGCGAACCGCCTTTCGACTGGCACAAGTGCGGGGAAGCACCAGGTGAAAACGAGCCACGGTCTTAGGGACTCCAACTAAAACGGGCTTTGGACCCATTTTTGTTGGTCCTTGGCCCTTTCCCCCCTTTTTGATGTAAAAAAAAAAAAATAAAAAAAAAGGAAAAAAAAAAAGGCAAACCACAAAGAAAAAACCCTTACAGGTGTAACTTTAAAAAACCAGCCAGCGCCACCACGGACGAGGAAACCATCACAGCCCTCCAGGAATGGGAGGGGTAACCCCTGAGTCCCCAAAAAAAAGAGAAAAATAGCTACACACTAGATAGAGGTCCAACGACTTTTGGGTAATTTGACTAGAGGCTCCAACGACTTGAGGCTAATTTTACTATAGCGGTTAGCCCCGGTCCCAAATTTTGCTCACCGGTATCAAATAGGGCGAAATGCTAAGAGGTTTTTGGAAGGATAAAGCCTAGAGTTAGAAAACTGTTTATACATTGGGGGGGTGGGCAGCTTTATATGAGTTTTCTCCCTTTTTCCCAAAAAGGCCGCCAAAATACACCCAATAATTTTAAATTTTTTAATTTCGTTTTTTGGCCCCCATCTGTAGAGTTTTTTTTCCCGGGATTCCAACGGGAGATTTTTTGTTCCCCAGCTTCGATTTTTGTCCCCCAAACGGTTTCCTCTAGGGGGAAAAAACACTTTTCCCCTGGCCTAGGGGAATTTTCTAAAGGGTAAATCGGAAAGATAAATTTTAAAATGTATTTGAATCCGCTTTTTAAAAAATTACCAAATTTAAACGATAATAATATACATAGTAGTAATAGATATATGTTTTAAAGTATTATGTACATAAACGCTAATTACCCAAAAAATTGAAAACACCTTTTTTGAAATTAAAACATCAACATCGTCTCTTTGTCCGTGTCTCCCAATAAACTGTGAACGTTCTGCAGTTGACAGTTTGCACAACATGCACTTAATCCATTTGCCAGACAGACACCCTTTTGGCAGTTAACATCCTTTAAAAATTTGCAGGGCCAGTTTTAAAGGGGCCCAAAATAGCCCCAGGTGCTGGGACCATCCACCCAAAACCACTACCATTTAAATTCCCCATAAACCAGTCAATTTTACCCTCTGCCAAGGGACTTTGGGACCCGGGTCTTGCTCAAGAAAATTTCTCCATATTCCAGCCTGGGGAGTTTGCCTTTGTGCATGTTTTGACTAACAGTCCGCAGGGGGAAGCTGATGACTCTTATCTCCCCTTTTTAACACGAACAATGGTACCTGAATATTGACCTTTGTGAATGTGCTTTGGGGAATTGAGGAGAATGTGAAACACTTAGTTTGTCCATCATTTTGAGGGGAGGCCCCCTTCCTGGCCCACCGTTTAAATGTGTTCTAAATTTTCCCCGTTTTTGGTCACGAATTTAGAGCATTTTCCCTTTCCTTACCTGCGAAAGCACTGGGGTGTCACATCCATGTATCAGTATACCCAAAAGAGCTCTGCAGACATCTATGCCCATAGTGGGAGCGACTTTCCCGATGTCAACTAATCTAGTTTTTGGTTTTAGTTCCACATTTTTGAAAAACGGGGCCCCTATCTTTTTTGGAATGCAAACACATATAAAGACTCGTATCCTTGCGCATATCACAACACCTGGTACCCTGTCTAGCAGCAGGGCAGAAAGGAAAAATAGGCGCCCATCTGTTTTTTCCTGTGGCATGGAGATTGGAAACCCCTTTTACTGCCCCGTGAGTAATTTTGAGCATTTGTCATCTACAGGGTTGTTTAAAAGAATCTTCTCATGTAGTTTCTCCCCGTACATGGTTTTTTCCATTCACTGACAATGAAGAATCAGACGGTTTTGTTATTATTCCTGTCAGGAAAATTCCCATTGCCTCAGATCTGTGCGCTTTGATACCCTGCAGTGCTGTCCCGGGCTCTTCACCCCCTGCGATCTCCACTGTTTTGATAGAATTCTTTCATACGTGCGAACACAACATCATTCGGGTACTTTACTTCCTTACGCAATGCCATAGACAGTATGTAGTGGCAATGTTCCAAAAAAGTACTTGATAAAATGTACTCTTTGAAATAAATTCATTCCACGTCACAGAAGCCCGGGTTTGGGATTGGTCTCTACTGTCAATTTTTCTGCCAAAGTTGGGTAAGGAAGCTTGTTTGTTTTTTCCCGAGTAATCCGTTGGGTAGAGAGAGCCCCCGGGGAGTGGTCCCCGGGGGGGAGAGAGGGGTCCTCCATCTTTAATTGCGCCCTTTGCCACACTAGAGGGGGCCAAACGAGACCCGGGCAGCTTTTAAAAATTGTCCTTCCACTTGTTTTAATACTTTATTCTTTTCACATATTTGTGAATGCTTCAGCTTGTTTTTTTCAGGATCGTGAAAAAGTTTTTTGGGGGGGGTCGTTCCCATCTCTCATTTCGGGAAAATGGGTAATCTTCTCCAATAGACATGCTTTTAAACAGGGCGAGGCAAGTCCTGTGTGCCGATTTAGCTTTTGAAAAGTTTTGGGTCTTGCTTTTCTGAGAAGGGTTGGCCAGGGTTGAATGGGTGACGACGCCGACATGTTCCCCATCTTTTTTTATTTTGGCTGGGGAGATCGCATGATTGAGTTTTGATGGTTCCCGGGACCCTGTCCTTAGGTTCCAAGAAAATTCCTGCGGTCTCTGTGTTATGTGACCTTTTTTATGGCTCCCGCTTTTTGGCTGAACCCCGCGGCCTCCAGGAGTCTGGTGTCCTTTTTTAACCGAACCCCAAATTTTCTGATTACAGGTATCCGCCCAAAAAGGTTTTGCTGGACCCCTGCACTGAGAAATTACCCTTTCTGGAAGGCTTATGACATCAGGATTTTTTCCGGAAGATTGTCATTTCGCAAAAATAGCAGATGGTACCGGATAGTTGATTTACGTAGGAAAAAAAACCCGGGGTCAAAATTTTAATTTCCCTTTTATTGCAAATCCCAGTTTTCCCCCACGAGAAGACGTAGAAGGCCAAGTACACGGCTCTAACCCTGTTATGTATGACATCCAAAAAATTTGATAGTTCCCCATTGTTGTGGCGGATAACTCCCATAAAGGCTCCCAACTGCCACAATGCTTTAATCACGTTTTTACTCTAGGCATTTATACTCCCAAAAAAACTATAGCATTCCAGCCCTAATTGATTACCGACCAACCCAAGGTACGCAATGAGCTCCAACGTAAAAAAATGTAAAACAATTTGCGCACGTATTTGAATTAGTAATTTTTTTCCTTCTCTCTTCTCTTCTCTCTCATCTCTCTCTTTTCTCACTCTCTCTCTCTCCTCTCTCTCTCTCTCTCTCTCTCTCTCTCTCTCTCTTCTCTCTCTCTCCTCTCTCTCTCTCTCTCTCTCTCTCTCTCTCTCTCTCTCTCTCTCTCTCTCTCTCCTCTCTCTCTCTCTCTCTCTCTCTCTCTCTCTCTCTCTCTCTCTTTCTCTCTCTCTTCTCTCTCTTCCTCTCTCTCTCTCTCCTTCTCTCGGGAGAGAAGTGTTATGTGAAAAGAAGATAAATATATGTTTCCTGATCCAGGTATGTCTGAAACAGGCGACAACCAGACTGATTAAATCATTATCATGTGCCAGGTAAGGATGCCCCAGGCTGGCCCCCCAAAAAATAAATAATAATTAAACTATTGAAGAAATATAAAAACATCATGGCCGAATATAGTTGAAAACAATCAGATAGTGCAGTATGACTTGTCACAAAAACAGCTCCCGTAGGATTTGCGTGTCAAAATTGATTTTATTGTTTTTTTCTGGTTGACTTGAGGTTATACTATGGGGAAATGGAGGGGCCCAAATTTTTCGACCCCTGGAACCCCATTTGGGAGGCGTTTTCTGTCCAGGGGTCCCGGAACTGACAATACTACTAACTCCACTAATAATGAACCAATCTTTATGATCTTGGTATAATTTCAGGGGTTTCTGGTGACGACAAATCCATTTATGAGACTTTCGAGCTGACCGGAAGTGAATATCATCAATTTCCGGTGTAGGCATGACGTCAACGGGGTCTGAACGGGGTCCGATCAACAAAATTTGTCACGATGTCAACAACCTTGTCATGTAATACCTCTTTTACCTCTACATTAGAGATTCCCTGAGTCAGCATTAGGACGGTATACAAGGTTGCATGGTCTGTGGGTGACGTCTTGAACAGAGGAGCGATGACCTCCGTGTTGGTCCGGCCATGACGTGAAGAGGACTATGACAACAACAGATATTTTGTTGCTGCCCATGTTGGCATCACATCTCCCTTTGCCACCTTACCAGGTTTAGCTCTGATGTCTTGATTTTCAGACTGGCCTTCCTGAGGATCATCAGTCACTTGCTGGTCTTCGATCGTCTCTTGATCCGCGGTCACCTCCTGGTCTTTGATCATCTGTTGATCCGCTTTAGTAGCATGTTGCTCTTCCATCATCAGATGATCTGTTGGTGTTTCTACTCGACGATTGAGAATATTTAAGTTTACACTGTCCAAGCTGTTTCCAGCTGTGAAATAGCTTGCAAGTAACCAAGTTCGCGTGTAGTCTTTTGACATCAGTTGCCGTTTGCCTAGTTGGTATTCCTCAAAGCTTATTGGCTTGTGTTTGATCACAGGTTCGTTCAGGTACTTGATGTCTAGCGAGTGTGGTGCAGGAGACTGAAGCTTCTCTGGAATAACAAGGGCTAGTTGATTGGTTTACCATCCTTTGCCCACTGGTTGATGACAATTACTGTGCCATAAAATGTCTTTTGTCCAGTGGCCCGTGGGAGTGTCCTCCAAGAGATCAATATTGTTGACCGCAAACCAGATGTTCACACCTTTCTTTACAAAATCAGGCAGACAAAATCCACCTGTGGCATTCATGCGCTGAAGGATACCTGCTCTAAAAGCTTCTCTAGGTCCCAGGATTTCTGATAGTCGCAGCCGATGTAGAGATCAGACAGGTTGTGGGCGAGATTTTTATCACGCATCTGGAGTGGATGGCAAGAGACAAGCCTATAGATAGTGGCGTCTGGACTGTATGCCAAAAATTTCTCTTTTTTGCCTGATATTTCACCTGGCGATCATTGGGTGTTCTGAGCGAGGAAAATGGCATGCAACATTAGTGGTTTTGTCCCCTTCCTGGTTGCGCATCTTCGACATTTTCAAAAACAGTGGGCCCAAAGAGAAGGCGACTGACGAAGAACTGAAGTAGTGGAGGATTCTCGAAGTCATCAAAGCTGCCTTTGAAAAGACCCAAACGCGGTGATGTAGCATCTGTCTTGCAATATGTCAGCTATGTACTTTAAGTTTCCCATGAGCTCACATTATCTAGCATGAAGACTGATACTCCATTGCCTTGCTCACAGCGTTTTAAGAACAATTTTGTCAGGCTCATTTTGTCGAAATGATTGATGAAGCGGACGTTCGAAAGGCGTTCAGTAATTAGGCCTTTTAGGTGCTTGCGGTAGTTTCCTGTGCTACTAACTCAGTGATTCTCAAACTGTGCGCCGCGGCGCACTTGTGCGCCGTGGGAATTTCCCCCGGTGCGCCGCGTAATTTTTCATAGATATGGGTATTTGGGGCTTTTAGGTCGCAGTTTTGTTTTTATATTGAAGATGGAAAATCGTAAATGAATGAGTTAATATGTAACTAGGCAGGTAGATGCAAGGTCCTTTAATAATATATAATATTTGGGGGAGAGGATAAAGTAATAAATAGAGAATAAATAAGTAAGTTTTTCATGCTTTAAAAAAAATACTTCCCCCTCCACCCCAATACGG
>JACEEZ010022466.1:99610-132507 GCA_016584305.1 Chionoecetes opilio
GGTCTTGTCCATGTACTCCTTAGTGGTACGTTGTTCGGCCGCCAGTTGAAACAGGCGCCTATAGTAGCATGCATACCCAGCAGACAGGGCAGTTTCGCGGTCGTTTTCAGAGACACCAACTATTTTTTCTTAGCCTACAATAGGGGCTTGTTCTAATGGAGATAGTTTTATCTTGCGCAAACCCATGAAAAAAAAAAAAGGTATACTTTGTAGTTAAGGTTAGGTTAGGTTTCATTAAAACCTATAAAGTTAGGTTAGGTTTCATTAAAACCTTTAAGGTTAGGTTAGGTTTCATTAAAACCTATAAGGTTAGGTTAGGTTTCATTAAAACCTATAAGGTTAGGTTAAGTTTTTTTTTTTTTTCTTTTTTTTTCCGCAAAATAAAACTATCTCCGTTAGAACAAGCACCTATTGTAGGCCAAGAAAAAATAGTCGGTGTCTGAAAACGACCGCGAAACTCTCGTCCAGTATGCATTTAATATAGGCGACCTGATTCAACTGGCGGCCCGAATCAACTGTATCCCCTTAGTGTAGGGGAAGCACACTCGGTTCACAACCGAGAAGTCCCGGGTTCGATCCGCGGGTGGAGCGGAAACAGTTGGGCTGTTTCCTTAAAACCCGAGCCCCTGTCCACCCAGCAGTGAATGGGTACCGGGTGTTAGCCGGGGGTTTGTAACTCGCCTCCCAGGGTGCACACTATAACACTATAAAACTATAAGCACTAGCAGACAGCTCGGTAGGGGTAGTCTGCGAGAGATCTGTCTGGTTACAGCAAAGATCCATCTCAGCTGCGTCAATAACTGACGAAATTCTTCAAACATCATCATCAAACCCTTCCTTATCGCTTTAAACATGATACATCGATTTTTTGTGTCAAGCCAGATGCCAGCTAAGTAATCAGCTGATTAATGTTTGTAAACATTATTTATCTCGTGACAGCCTTGTGATTGGCCGATAGATCTGAATAGATAATATAAACACTGCTGTGATTCGCTATTAGCGAGGATGACGTCAATGTATTCGCCAGCCAATCAGCTGTCTCTGTGGAGATACTCCGAGATACTCCTCCTTGCGCCCGGCGTAGGTCCATCTCGGCGGATTATTCAAACAGCCTCGGCGCAAGAGGGGGGCGAGGGTTGCGCCGGAGTAGCATTTACACCATACTTACACCGCTTGACTTACGCTTTTTTGCTGGATCTGGCCCCACGTGTGATAAGGTGTGGTAAGGTGATAGCTAGTTCAGCGTTTATTATCTTTAAAAGATATTTTATCTGTCTTAAGGGTCTTATTTTCTTTAGTGATCAATTTTATGACTTCGCAGTAGCTGGTCATTTTGCTGTATCGCGATTTCGGGTCATAAACCCTTCTTCAGCAGCGTGGAGAGATGTTTTCTCTTCAGATGTAGAGCTGAGCATGATTTAGGTGCAGCGTGAGGCGCTACTTAAGGAGAAGTCTGGCAGCCTCGCGTGTGAGTGGGCGACGCTGAATGGTTGATGACTTTTGCTCCTCCTTGCTTTGCGTCTCTGCGGGTTGGATATCGCTACCCGTTTTTCTTCTCATGCTTGGGAGAGCTTGTAGGTCGTATGCTTGTACGTTAAGTTTGGGATTGATATCTTTTATGTACAGTGCTTCTAAAATTGAAATT
Organism: Chionoecetes opilio; assembly: GCA_016584305.1. Taxonomy (NCBI): domain Eukaryota; kingdom Metazoa; phylum Arthropoda; class Malacostraca; order Decapoda; family Majidae; genus Chionoecetes; species Chionoecetes opilio. Next base: position 101,256 of record JACEEZ010022466.1, read on the forward strand.
CGCCGTACATCTGCGCACATGTCGACCATTTCTGTATTTGCTTCTAAAACATTTCTTGCGATGTTGATGCCGTGTTTTTCTAGTAGGTGACTTTTTGGGGCTCCGGAAGTTAAGTGGCAAGTAAGACGTCGTGACAGCTTCGTTGTCGTCATGCCGATGTAGGAGGAGGGGAGGACTTCACAGTTTCCTCGTTTGCAGGTGATCCTATATACGACATGGGAATTCTGGATTGTCTCTTTCGTCTGGCTTGGGCTGTTTCGGAGAAAGAGGTTGCAGGTTTTCTTGTTCTTGTAATATATTTGTATTTTTATTCTTCTCTCTGGGTCTGTAGGTTTCACATTACGTTTGACGATTTGTGATATTATTCTTTCTTCTTCCTGGTATGTGGTTGAGAAGAAAGCCCAGTAAAAAATTGTAATATCTTGGCTCTTTTCTTTGGAGTTAGGATTGCACCAGTTCTCCATAATTTTCTTGGTCTGACGGTTGATGTCTCTTTCCCTGAAGACGTTGTTGATGAGGAATTGAGTAGATCGCTCGATTTCTTTGTGCATGAGTTGCCACGTACTACAGTGTGTGAGAGCTCTTCTAATATAAGCGCCGATGGTCGAGTCCTTATATCGCAGCGGGTTATTCACTTTCTCCGTTGAGGCAGTGTCCGGGGTTCGTTGGCTTCACGTAGACATTTGTGTTGAATGATTCTTCTTGTTGCGTTACGAGGAGTATTGCTGGCAAGCTTCTTCATGGGCTGCATAGAAGAAGTATTTAAGAAAATAAACAAGCCCGACATATATTGCCGCTACATCGATGACATTTTCATCAAAACAAAGAGTCACTACGAAGCAGAACAGTTGAAGCTCTGCCTACAAGATACTTCAGGCCTCACCTTCACCATAGAGAGCAGCTCGGACAAATCAATGCCTTTTCTGGACGTCCTCGTAACGCAACAAAAAGAATCATTCAACACAAATGTCTACGTGTGTGTATATATATATAATATATATATATATATATATATATATATATATATATAATATATATATAATATATATATATATACAATATATATATATATATATATTATATATATATATATATATATATATATATATAATATATATATATATATATATATATATATATATATATATATATATATTGTTACGCCCTCGAGCCCACCACACATCAGGTGTCTCTGTGAGGCCGGCAGAGCGTTACAAAACCGCTGCTTGATTTATTTTAACAGCGACAGAGTTCGGTATGTTAGAGCGATGCGAGTTGTGTATAGTTTTAATCTATATATACGTCTTTAATCAACACAGGCGAAGGAAAAACTTTGACTAATTTCTTGCGTTTACTGAATAAAGTCCTGATACAATCAACAGAGTACAAACCACGTCAACAACCCCCCCCGGCCTCTTCCTCGGCCATCGCAAGGAGAAACGCTACAACAGTCACCACACAGTGCCACCCCGGCACACCACAGTCCCATCACGCCACCACAGTCCCACCACGCCACCACAGTCCACCACAGGGGCAATTACTCCCCCAGAAAATCCCCACGGGATCCCCGCACTCCGCGACTGCCTTTCTCGGCAACGGCAGCGTCTGTGCCTCAAGACGCCCGAATCCTCACTGCCTCACTCCTTGTGCCAGGAAGGAGGCACACACTGTACGTCCTTCTCGGTCCACCCCCAGCATCCCACCCGGCACCCACCCACCCGCATTCAAGGTTGCCCCACAAGGCACCCTCACGCGCGCCACCTCCACTCCCAGCTGATACACACACAGACACACGCACACCACACAACCACCAACATGCCTCCACCACCACCTCCCTCACCACTACATGCATAACACTGCTCCCCCTTTACAACGTGACCGTCCTCGGTCACCAATGACACCCCACACCTTAGCACTTACTACTAAGAAAATACAGGGCATAGCAACATAACACATGTACAATCAATAATTATATTTCCTCATGCTTATCCATTACATAATCCTCCCACCCCAACAACCTCCACCACAACAGCCTTCACCACACCACCATGGAGTAGATCACATGCCGCACACCACCACACTACTCCACATCACCACCACCACATCACCAACCTTCCACCTCACCCTCCTGGTGAAACCACTTTAAACTCCGTCGTGGCCGAAACCTGCGACTATACCTCTTCGCAGGCACAACCTTGCGACTATACCTCCTCGCAGGCACAACCTTGCGACTATACCTCCTCGCAGGCACAACCTTGCGACTATCAATTACCTCACGCGCGGAACTTAACCAAGTCCCAACCGCCGTTCAACCCCTCCGCTGTTTTGAAGGAAGAACCGGCCACCAGGGCGGTGAGTGCATCCTCCCCCGGCACTACTCAAAACAGCGTAAATACCTCCTCGCTGGCCCAAAACCTAGCGAATATCCACCCCCCCCCCCTTTAACTTCTGCAGGCACACACCGCGCGTCACCTCCACCACCACAACACCACCATTACAACTACCACAACCCCCATTACACCCCTTAACCACCACCACCTCCCTTCACCACACCTCTACCACACAACATTGCCACCCCAAAGCTTTACAGCTGCAAGACCCTCCATCGCTAACCACCAGCCGCCACTGCAGTGTTGGAAGGTCACACCAGGCTGCCCTCCTCTTCACCCGCGAGACCCACCAGCAGGAACACAGCCGCAACCTCGCCCAGGCGCCACAAACCACAGGGAACTTCCTCTACCCTTGGCTTGCCTCAGAGGTAACCACAGTCCAGGAGTCCACACTCCACTGGGCCCCGCAGCTCTCCCCTGTTCACTGCTCTAGTCTCCGCGGGGTAAAGGCGCCACGACCTCTCGACAGACTATGCCCTCCACTGCAAGGCGCCGGTGACGGTGCGACAGGACTTAACAGCAACACGCTGTGGCTGGCTTTGCCTGGTAGAGGGCACGGTGCATCCCTCCACCGTCGTAACAAACAGTTACTGCCACCTGCAACTGCTTCGGCGAAGGCCACACACTGCTAGTGTGGCTCAATTGCTCGCCATCCTCCTGAAGGCGCGGCAGCGGCAGGTATGGGGACGTCTTCTTCATCCTGGCGCTCCGAGGCCTCCACTGCTTGCTGCGCGGCTTCCCACGCTCACCACGCCGGCGTCTCTTCTTCCCGTGGCTCCATACCAAGTCGAAGTGAGCGGGCCTCTTGCCCTTCCACAGTGGGCCCTTGGCCCGAACCCATCGGGGCGGCAGGCCACCTGCAAGGCCTTTCATGCCTTTTCTGCCGCTCGCCAGCGCCGCGAATCGGGCCCGACAGGCCCTCCCCGACACCTTTCCATCAAACTCCGATGGTCTACGCCGCCCCTAGTGGCCACACACTGCAGCGTGGTGGTGGGGTGACGGCGGCGGGGTGAGGACGCGAGGAGAGGGTGGTGTGGCCGGGACGGGTGGCGTGCCTGCGTTACAGCCCGGCGCGCCTCCCAGAAACCCACCCTCCACACCGTCTGCCAGCCACGGGTGCTCCGTGGACTCCACCATGCCGTCGGCTCCTTCCATCTTCCTGGTCAGCGTACAAGGCACCCTAGTCTCCGTCCTCGGGGCAAGGCGCACGCGCTCAACCGCAACTACCTCCGCCGGGGGGCCACCTGTGAGTAAGGGCACCTTTTCTCCGCGTACCCTTAACGTCCTCCTCCCCAAATCGACGCACGCCCCACTCTGCGTCAGGTAGTCCAGGCCCAGGAGACATGAATCCTCCATGTCGGCGACGTACACAGGCAGTACTTCCTCCCGCTCCTCCGCCTTAATGCTCTGTACCTCTTTTATCAGCTTGTTCACATTTTCATTGTTTTTCTCGCCTGCCTCTCTCACGTTTTCCTTGGTTTCCTTCATTTCACTCATCAACACCCTGAGCATGTTCATCACAGCCTGACTGTGAGCTGACAACGCACTGAGCAATGAGCATGTTCATCACATTCGATTAACTTTCCGCGGGCCCGCCAGCCTGGTAGTCCGAGTCGCCTTTGTTTCCATTCAGCTGAGTCAGCACCGCCTCCTCGCCGTCGGACGCCATCTTGACCGCGTGTTACACAGGCGGCTCTCACTCTAACACACACCAATTCCACTTCTTGACACCAACTGTTACGCCCTCGACCCCACCACACACTCCAGGTGTTTATGTGAGGCTGATAGACGTTACAGTACCGCTGCTTGACTTACTTAAACAGCGACAGAGTTCGGTATGTTAGAGTGATGCGAGTTGTGTATAGTTCACGTCTTTAATCAACAAAGACAAAGGAAACACTTTGACTCATTTCTTGCATTTACTGTATAAAGTTCTGACACAATCAACAGAGTACAAACCACGTCAACAACCCCCCCGGCCTCTTCCTTGGCCGTCGCAAGGAGAGACGCTACAACAGTCACCACACAGTGCCACCCCGGCACACCACAGTCCCACCACGTACGCCACAACAGTCCCACCACGCCACCACAGTCCACCACGGGGGCAATTCCTCCCCCAGGAAATTCCCACGGGATCCCCGCCCTCCGCGACTGCCTTTCTCGGCAGCGGCGCACGTCTGTGCCTCAAGACGCCCGAATCCTCACTGCCTCACTCTTTGTGCCAGGAAGGAGGCACCCACTGTACGTCCTTCGCGGTCCACCCCCACCATCCCACCCGGCACCCACCCACCCGCATTCAAGGTTGCCCCACAAGGCACCCTCACGCGCGCCACCTCCACTCCCAGCTGATACACACACAGACACACGCACACCACACAACCACCAACATGCCTCCACCACCACCACCACCACCTCCCCTACCACTACATGCATAACTAGGGGGGGGGGGGGTGGCACTCAGTAGAGCGCATACCTCCGCCCGAATATTTAATCAAATTATACGTATATATTATATTATATATATATATATATATTATATATATATATATATATATATATATATATATATATATATATGCACTCAGTATGAGCGCATACCTCCGGCCGAATATTTCATCAATTGGTTGCCATGGCAACAGTTGTCAATAGATTTCATCCAAAATTAAATAAGTTCTTCCTTATACCAAATAGACTTGGTATACCGAGTTTGGTCCAAATCTATTCGTAACTTTTCGAGAAATCCTGTACACTAACAAACAGACAGACAGACAGACAGACAGACAGACAGACAGACAGATCGGGGTGAAAACATAACCCCTCCAACTTCGTTGGCGGAGGTAACAATATACCTATATACTATATATATATTATAATAATATATATATATATATATATATATATATATAATATATATATATAATATATATATATATATATATATATATATATATATATATATTATATATATAACCATCTTCGTGTCACTCATTGTGTATGAAAGACATAGGTAACATACTTACTTGAGACGAGTGGATTTATGTTGCGTGCCTACGAGCGGTTAAGCGAGAACCCAGGTGTTATTTTAATGACAATCTGGTTATTTACAATATATTCTCTATTAAATTCCACAATGCAGTACCCAGAGCATAACGTTATTGTAGTGGAAACATTATCGGAAGTTCTCTTGGGTTTATCACAGTGCACAGTCTGTCACACACACAACATTGCTGTGTTGTCTTCACGTTTCTCTTCAATGATAGCGCTGCTTCCTCTGTCCACCAGCGGGGCCGTGGGGCAGCACCCCAGCAGGGTGTGGCGTGACGTCATATACTAAGAATATTGTGATATTATCATTAACATTATCATCATGAGACAGCTGCATACAATCAGTGTATCATTCATTATACATCTACATTTGTATTGAGATGTTAATACAGAAATGTTTGATATGTCATAAGTAAGTAGATGAATGAATTGAATGATAATTGGTATCGGTGAATAAGAAGAAAAAGAGACCTAGTTTGCCATTGCACCATGGTAATTCATAATGTTGCATCATGCTAGATAAATACATGACATATAGGCTCCATATCAATTAGACACATAGGTCCTACCTACCTATAACGCCAACATCGCTCGGTCACCTATCAGGCGCATCCGCGCGCCGTCCTATAGACATGTACCTAAACATGTTACAATCCTGTATTTCCTGTATTTTCTCGGATATTGCCCTACAGGAGAACATGCAAAGATAGGGCTTTCCGAACAACACATCAAATCGGAATTACTATGATTATGATGATTATAATGGGCATAACCATTAACCATGGAAGAAAATGAACAGCCGGGTTGAGGTAGACAGGTTAGGAGTCCTCTACGGCTGATTCCAATTATGAGAAGTTAGAAAATGTAAGATCAGAAATGGTATTAGTGACAGATTTAAAGCTCAAGAGATTTATATACTTCAAGCTGTTGATAGGGAAGAGTCCAGCAGTGAAAATAGCAGCTAAAAACCCTTCGTGCAGTTTCTCAGGGAAGGTGTTGAAATTGTCAGAGTGCAAATAGCATGTAATAAGAATTGCGAAGTGACCCGAAACATCCTGATACACTGCACCTTCCGGACATTCTACAGACACATATAATGTTTGTGTAAAGAAGTAGTGATGTCCGAAGAAACCTATGAAAGAATGTCGTGAAACCAAGTGGATGAAAGGACACAACGATAAGGCCTTAGAAGCATTTGCCTGAGTTAGCACCACTTTACAATACACTCACGGGTTACAGGTAAGGAGGCAAGAAAGATGTAGGTCAAAAATACGGGTTTTAAATATTCTGTATGGCACCTATCTAAATCAGATATGCGTCCAGTTGCAAACCGGGTATACTCTTTTATAAATTTACACCACAGTACTTGCTTGGTTGTTTCAGGATCATAATATACTTTTTTCACTGAAAACGGATATAGTTCAATTCTGTGAACTTCAAACACAATTTTTTGGATTGAAAGTAACATGTACTGTATAACTAGGGCATCTAACGTCCAGCACTGATTCATAGACAGGTAATAGTGTTGAATACCTTTTAAATCAAACAAGATGACAACTTGTAATTCCCCTTTCCCCCATCTCCCAGTCATGCATAAAATATGTAGGCTACCACACCACAGTCTGTGTGTGCGTTTGTCACGTTACTAATTATTCTGGCTGTCGATAAGACATTAGTTCCCTTGGCCTTTGTAAAAAACCCATGACTTTTTATTGTTAAACCTCACAGTGTATATATATTACATATTTTTTTATAATAATACATTTTTCTTACTCGATTTTTTGGCACTTACATACTTGATATTACTTAATCTGCAAGCCTTATTTTAAAACCGCTCAACCACTTTTATTCACTACCACCTTTCATGTGTACCTTGGAGCAGGAAAGAAAGATACACTTGCCCCAAAGAGAGGCATAAACATGGCAATAACCCCGTGCAGGTCATTGACTCTGTAAGTTCCTTGGGATGACCTTTGTTACTTTAATAATAAGATATAAACGGTAACAAACGCGCTAGTCCCCCTGAGAGGTTTCTTCCCTTAATAAACTGAGTGACAACTGCGTGATCAAAATATACTGTTTTTAATATAACCTAGGATAATATCTCTAAAATGCTTAAGAGCCTAGACAACTGCGAGTGTCCTCCTGATGAGTAACTGAGTAATTTGACTCTGGAGGAAGTAAAGTTTTACTCGCGAACGCAATAGCGCGATTTATCCGCGTGCGTCTGTCTGCATTAATACAGCCCCCACCAATGCAGTGGCATCCGTGTAAATTAAAAAAAGAATTTTATAGTCCGGGAATGCCAAGATAGGTGCATTGGTCAGAGCGACTTTTAGATCCAGGAAACTCTTTTCATGTATAGCAATTCCAATGAAATCGCACGTCCTTTTTTAATAGATTTCATCGCCCTTCGTCAAGGGCGATTCGCTGCAAAGCTGGTAATAAAAGATCTATACAGTAACCACACAACCCAAGGAATGAACGGACATTTGTCTACACATTGTTTGGGGAGGCGGTAGCACAGTGGTTAGCGTCTCCAAGTGGCGTTCTGGGTTTGACCCGAGTTTCGATCCCGAGTGAGACGAGTTCGATCCAGAGTGAGAACCATACATTCACTTAAAATCTTTCTGCACCGTCAGGGGGGCCTAAGAACACCCACATGCCATGCCCATTAACTCTACTTCGATTGTGAGTGCATCGGAGGACACAATGAGCCAGCATGAGCCTCTAATCACAGGCGTTACTATAAAAATCCTCCCTGCGCCACCACGGGCGAAGGCAAACCATCACATCCCTTGAGTGAATCTCCAGGCTACCATCGAGCCCTGAAGATCACTGCCTACAGGCGCTATAGGCATAAATGTTAAAAAAAAAAAAAAAAAAACATTTTGAGGTTGTGGAAAAGTTTAAACTACAGTTTATTTCATTTGACATTGTAAAGAATTCCATCACCATCTACCATATGGCCCAAAAAGGTGATTTTTGACTTTTAAGGAATTCACATTTTATAAGTTTAGCCTTAGTAAGTAAGTTTAACTTAGTTTACTTTTAAGTTCATCAAGGTAAGCAAAGACATTTTTGGCGAGCATTCGGTAAATAATTGTTAATCATCCGTTGAAATGTAATTGGGGCTGCCTTCAAACCAAATTCCCGGAATTCTGAGCCCCTCATAGTGTCCACTGGATAGTGCTGAAGGCAGTAATCTTGACGTATGTGCCATGGGCACCTGTCAGTAGTCACTTACCAAATCAAGGCTAATGAACATAATGTTATCCTGCCCTAATGACATCAATAGGTCTTATAGGACAGGTAAAGGATACCTATCATCATCCGTGACTTCATTTACTCGCCTGAAGTCAATTTTTTTTTTTTTTTTTACATGGAAGCCTATAGCGCCAGTAGGCTATTTATCTTATGGAGGGGCGTGATGGTTGATTTCCTCCGCCTGTTGGTTGGCGCAGGCTGGATTTTTATATTTTTATAGTGACACCTGTGATTGTATAGGTGAAGGTCCGTTTTCTATGATGGTCTACCCTCAGTTTGTAGGCACACGCCTGGTACAGAACCTCGTGGCAGTCCCGCACANATCGGAATTCTTTGGGGTTTATCACAGGCACAGTCTGCACACACAAACTTGCTGTGTTGTTCACGTTTCTCTTCATGATACGCTGCTTCCTCTGTCCACCAGCGGGGCCGTGGGGCAGCACCCCAGCAGGGTGTGGCGTGACGTCATATACTAAGAATATTGTGATATTATCATTAACATTATCATCATGAGACAGCTGCATACAATCAGTGTATCATTCATTATACTCTACATTTGTATTGAGATGTTAATACAGAAATGTTTGATATGTCATAAGTAAGTAGATGAATGAATTGAATGATAATTGGTATCGGTGAATAAGAAGAAAAAGAGACCTAGTTTGCCATTGCACCATGGTAATTCATAATGTTGCATCCTGCTAGATAATACATGACATATAGGCTCCATATCAATTAGACACATAGGTCCTACCTACCTATAACGCCAACATCGCTCGGTCACCTATCAGGCGCATCCGCGCGCCGTCCTATAGACATGTACCTAAACATGTTACAATCCTGTATTTCCTGTATTTTCTCGGATATTGCCCTACAGGAGAACATGCAAAGATAGGGCTTTCCGAACAACACATCAAATCGGAATTACTATGATTATGATGATTATAATGGGCATAACCATTAACCATGGAAGAAAATGAACAGCCGGTTGAGGTAGACAGGTTAGGAGTCCTCTACGGCTGATTCCAATTATGAGAAGTTAGAAAATGTAAGATCAGAAATGGTATTAGTGACAGATTTAAAGCTCAAGAGATTTATATACTTCAAGCTGTTGATAGGGAAGAGTCCAGCAGTGAAAATAGCAGCTAAAAACCCTTCGTGCAGTTTCTCAGGGAAGGTGTTGAAATTGTCAGAGTGCAAATAGCATGTAATAAGAATTGCGAAGTGACCCGAAACATCCTGATACACTGCACCTTCCGGACATTCTACAGACACATATAATGTTTGTGTAAAGAAGTAGTGATGTCCGAAGAAACCTATGAAAGAATGGTCGTGAAACCAAGTGGATGTAAGGACACAACGATAAGGCCTTAGAAGCATTTGCCTGAGTTAGCACCACTTTACAAATACACTCACTGGTTACAGGTAAGGAGGCAAGAAGATGTAGGTCAAAAATACAGGTTTAAATATTCTGTATGGCACCTATCTAAATCAGATATGCGTCCAGTTGCGAACCGGGTATACTCATTATAAATTTACACCACAGTACTTGCTTGGTTGATTCAGGATCATAATATACTTTTTCACTGAAAACGGATATAGTTCAATTCTGTGAACTTCAAACACATGTTTGGATTGAAAAGTAACATGTACTGTATAACTACGGCATCTAACGTCAGCACTGATTCATAGACAGGGTAATAGTGTTGAATACCTTTTAAATCAAACAAAGATGACAACTTGTAATTCTCCTTCCCCATCTCCCAGTCATGCATAAAATATGTAGGCTACCACACCACAGTCTGTGTGTGCGTTTGTCACGTTACTAATTATTCTGGCTGTCGATAAGACATTAGTTCCCTTGGCCTTTGTAAAAACCCATGACTTTTTATTGTTAAACCTCACAGTGTATATATATTACATATTTATTTATAATAATACATTATCTTACTCGATTTCTTGGCACTTACATACTTGTATATTACTTAAATCTGCAAGCCTTACTTAAAACCGCTCAACCACTTTTATTCACTACCACCTTTCATGTGTACCTTGGAGCAGGAAAGAAAGATACACTTGCCTCCAAAGAGAGGCATCACATGGCAATAACCCCGTGCAGGTCATTGACTCTGTAAGTTCCTTGGGATGACCTTTGTTACCTTTAATAATAAGATATAAACGGGTAACAAACGCGCTAGTCCTCCTGAGAGGTTTCTTCCCTTAATAAGCTGAGTGACAACTGCGTGATCAATATATACTGTTATAATATAACCTAGGATAATATCTCTAAAATGCTTAAGAGCCTAGACAACTGCGAGTGTCTCCTGATGAGTAACTGAGTAATTAGACTCTGGAGGAAGTAAAGTTTTACTCGCGAACGCAATAGCGCGATTTATCCGCGTGCGTCTGTCTGCATTAATACAGCCCCCAGCCCCAATGCAGTGGCATCCGTGTAAATTAAAAAAGGAATTTTATAGTCCGGGAATGCCAAGATAGGTGCATTGGTCAGAGCGACTTTTAGATCCAGGAAACTCTTTTCATGTATAGCATTCCAATGAAATCGCACGTCCTTTTTTAATAGATTTCATCGCCCTTCGTCAAGGGCGATTCGCTGCAAAGCTGGTAATAAAAGATCTATACAGTAACCACAAAACCCAAGGAATGAACGGACATTTGTCTACACATTGTTTGGGGAGGCGGTAGCACAGTGGTTAGCGTCTCCAAGTGGCGTTCTCGGTGACCCGAGTTCGATCCCGAGTGAGACGAGTTCGATCCAGAGTGAGAACCATACATTCACTTAAAATCTTTCTGCACCGTCAGGTGGCCTAAGAACACCCACATGCCATGCCCATTAACTCTACTTTCGATTGTGAGTGCATCGGAGGACACAATGAGCCAGCATGAGCCTCTAATCACAGGCGTTACTATAAAAATCCTCCCTGCGCCACCACGGGCGAAGGCAAACCATCACATCCCTTGAGTGAATCTCCAGGGCTTACCATCCGAGCCCTGAAGATCACTGCCTACAGGCGCTATAGGCATAAATGTTAAAAAAAAAAAAAAAAAAAAAACATTTTGAGGTTGTGGAAAAGTTTAAACTACAGTTATTTCATTTGACATTGTATGAATTCCATCACCATCTACCATATGGCCCAAAAAGGTGATTTTTGACTTTTAAGGAATTCACATTTTATAAGTTTAGCCTTAGTAAGTAAGTTTACTTAGTTTACTTTTAAGTTCATCAAGGTAAGCAAAGACATTTTTGGCGAGCATATCGGTAAATAAATTGTTAATCATCCGTTGAAATGTAATTGGGGCTGCCTTCAAACCAAATTCTGGAATTCTGAGCCCCTCATAGTGTCCACTGGTAGTGCTGAAGGCAGTAATCTTGACGTATGTGCCATGGGCACCTGTCAGTAGTCACTTACCAAATCAAGGCTAATGAACATAATGTTATCCTGCCCTAATGACATCAATAGGTCTTATAGGACAGGTAAAGGATACCTATCATCATCCGTGACTTCATTTACTCGCCTGAAGTCAATTTTTTTTTTTTTTTTTACATGGAAGCCTATAGCGCCAGTAGGCTATTTATCTTATGGAGGGGCGTGATGGTTGATCCTCCGCCTGTTGGTTGGCGCAGGCTGGATTTTTATATTTTTATAGTGACACCTGTGATTGTATAGGTGAAGGTCCGTTTTCTATGATGGTCTACCCTCAGTTTGTAGGCACACGCTGGTAGAACCTGTTGCCCCATCGCCACACTTGAAGTCGCAGTCGATGGAACAGGAATGCAGCATGCGGGTTGCTTCGGCTACTCGACAATGGATTTACAGTTGCTCCTTGGTGGGACTTGAACTCGGGACCTTGTGCTGACCTCCCAGGCTCTTGTCGATCACGTTAAACATGACCGAAAGAGTTGTGTCCCCGGCAGGATTCGAACTCGGGACATCGAACTCACCACTCCAAGACGCTAACCACTCGGCCACCGCCTCCCCCAAATTAATTACCGATCAAAACTGTCCGCCCTTTTTAGGAACGAGGAATAAAGGCGAGTTCCACGGTGAACGGGAATTTTGGATAACACCCTGCTCCAGCATGTCTTTAATTTTCTCATCAACAACTTGCCTGTTACTGTGAGGTGAGGTAGTCGATAAGCTGGAATATAATATACACAGGTGGGTTTCCAGGTTTAAGCTTAATAATATTGGTTAGTTTTATCAGTTAAACCTAAAGATTCTCCGGGCATGGCTATAGCATCACCGTACCGCCTTATCAGCTCTAAAATTGATGACCTTAGCTCGGGATAATCCACAATAGTGACAAGGGAATCAAGTGTTTGTTCTTGAGCTGACTTTGTGTTGCTGGACGACGGAGTTACCGAACTGACATAAGTTGTAGGTAAGTTTAAAGTTTCTGGCATTACCTGTTTGTCGAAAGCTAACGCACGGCTTAAAAATACACCTTGTCGAAGTTTGACAGGACCACCAGCCGAATTAACAACAAGAGCGAAGGCTTTATTTCCTTCATGAATCTCACCTAGGGTTGACTCCACTGTTAGTCTTTTTATTTGGTTTGGGCCTTCTATACAGATGTCACAAACCACGGTGGTGTTGGGAACTGACACGGGAATATGCATCGCCGTACGGTAGGGAATTACATGATTACCAATTACCGTTGCATAAACAATTTTCCACATCTCGCTTGAGTCAGTTACCCTTGTCTGATTATACGAGGTGGTAGGCTGGGTATCCGCAGACTCTACTCATGAGCTTGCTTCAGAATTAGGCGTTGTCCCAGTTACCAATCCATTAGTAGAAACCTGAACACTAGGTACGGACAGTGAATTACAAGGAACTACCTTACCTTGGGAAATAAGCATATAGGTTGGTACATAGCTCTGAAATCCTTTCCTAAGAACCTTATGGTACTTGTATCTGGATGTATTATCATCCGGTTGGCTTTCATAGACACTAAACCCAGTAATCCGTTCGAAGGCAATATAAAATTTGAAGCCACGTAAAAGTCCAAACGAATAGTAGGCGTACTTTTTCCCAACTTAACGGGTAGGCGAACAACTCCTAATATATTAAGAGAGTCGCTAGTAACTCCCATTATATTGAGATCGTTCGGTCAAAGAGGCCATCGGCTGCCACGTGACGCGCGCTTTAGTGCAAGGTAAGCCGTTTCGGACAGCACATTAACAACTGCGCCTGTGTGACTGTGTCCATCACGAACGATGCTCTCAGATATCATAATCTGGTTGGCAGAACCGTAATATTGGATTGATTGCAAGTAGCCACTAAATATAAGCCACTAAAGGGGAGGCGGTAGCAGAGTGGTTAGCGTCACCGTGTGGCGTTCTCGAAGACCCGGGTTCGATCCCGAGTGAGACCCATAAATCCACTTATTTCTGCACCATCGAGTGGCCTAAGAACACCCACATGCCCTGTCCATTAACTCTACCTGCGATTGCGAGTACATCGGAGGACACAGGGGGGCGGCATGAGCCTCTAATTACAGGCATCACTATAAAAATCCTGCCTGCGCCACCACGGGCGAGGGCCAACCATCACAGCCCTCAAGTGAGCCTGCAGGGCCTACCATCCGAGCCCTGAAAGTCACTGCCTACAGGCGTTATAGGCATAGATGTAAAAAAATAAAATAAAAAAAGATAAAGGAATATCACGGTCACCCAACCGAGCTGCAGTATAATCAATTATACCAGTTTCTTTTGTTAGTCGAGTTTGGGTTTTACGGGAAGTGCGGCTTCCCCCGACTGTGTGCTTTCGCAACTCTGTTTTACTTGAGCCTTCAAATTTGAAACGATATGGCAGTACTCCGTAGAATAGTATTGGCACTCATGGATAACACAGTAGGAAAGATATCGGGCCACTCCGCGGGGAAAAGCAGTGTTACCGGAATCAATATTTCGCAGTCATGTGGGTCTACGGTCAGAGGTCGTCTCTAAAGGTGCGCGAGCATGTGCACCTGTATAATATAGAGGTTCTGCCTCTGTCTGAGTCCTATGAAGCAGGTAATTGCCCTGAGGCGGCTTCAAGTTTCCTCTGGTAGAGTTTATCGTTTTTTTTTTTTAGATAACACCGGTTTCCAGTGTTCCCTTTGTGTTGACAATAATGGCACGTCAAGATAGGTCTTTGATGAGGACTAGGTAGTAGATATGGCTGCAACGGTCGCAAAAGATACATCTATATCCCTACCGGCTACATCAGGCTGAGTAGTGGCTACAGATGACACGGTCGGGCGTGTTTCGCCATTCTTTTCTTCTATCTTGGTCTTTGCTATAAATACAAAGTCATGCAGTACTTCTTGGGGGCCATAATTAAGAGACAGGGAGTTTTTCTTGAAGGTCCCTCTTAGCAAAATCATATATGCAAAAAATTTAAGGAATTTTCGATTGTTAATTACTAAGGGAAATGTTATCTCCCTGGGTCCAGCCATCCTCC
Organism: Chionoecetes opilio; assembly: GCA_016584305.1. NCBI lineage: Eukaryota > Metazoa > Arthropoda > Malacostraca > Decapoda > Majidae > Chionoecetes > Chionoecetes opilio. The sequence goes on from JACEEZ010022466.1 coordinate 116,425, forward strand.
TTTAAATACGGGATGAAATCTACATAAATATGGTTAGCTTCCACTTGTGCATCTAACAAATCAGTGGCAGCAGTGAAGAGGTAAGGGATGTAAGCCAAGGAATTATGACCTCGAAATCCCGGCTGAGGGAGGGAGAAGGAAGGGAGGAGAGCTGAGGGAGCCAATCTCTCACTCCTGCAAAATGCATGTGGAGTGTGTGTGTGCATATGTGTGTCAGAGAACTTTTACATTGAAAGGCCAAAATAATGGTGTACGGCATGTTGTGCTTGGGTGCTTAATAGCTAATTGGTCAACTGGAGAGAGAAAATCAGATTCCAGTGAAGGTTACTTTTATTCACGAAACATCAACATATATATAAAAAAAAATTAAACAATAAATATTATATTGGTCTATGGTCAACGCGCAATGCGTGCGCGCTGAGAAGGGTTTTTGTGTAAAATAGCGAGTTACATATTATTTAATTTCTTTTTAAAAAAGAAAAATAAAGTAAAGGGGTTAAAATTATTATATACAATGAAAAAAATTTAAAAATAAAATTTACAAAGTTTGGGCTGCAACCACACGTTTTCTCTGGGGAGCAGGGGTTTGTAGGGGGACCGTACAATACTCCCCTCCTAGTGACGGGGGAGGAACGAGATTTTGGGTGGGGAGCGGTGCTGTGTTGTTTGTTGCCGATTTAGGGTAGAAATGTGAGCCGGGGGTCTGGGGCCAACGATACCCGTTTTGACTCGGCGATGGCCACCCGTTTGAGCACCGTTTGTAAAATGGGACAGTTTTCCCTGGTCCTTCTCAGGACAAAGGAGGGTCCTTGTAGGGTGGTCGAGGCCGGGGCGGATTACGCGTAGAAGACGGGGGTTTGCAGGTGGGAGGGCCCGGGCTCACAAAGGTCTTCATCGGGAAAAAACGAGGCTGCATGGCTAAAGGGCTTCTCATGGCACCTTTGAGGGGGAGGCAAGTCTTGGGGGCGCTAAAGGTGCAGGGTGGGTTTTTTTACCACAGTTCGCCGGGGGACCCAAAAGGTTGGTGCCGTAAACCAGCTACCCGAGGAGTGGGCGGGTTTTCCCCTTCGGGGATGACCTGTCCCGAGGAGAACAAGGGGAGGCCAGGGCCATTCTCTCGTTGGGTGGGGGCCCATGAGGGAGGCCCCTCAGTTGGCGATGGAACCGTTCGACCATGCCGTTGGCCTGGGTGGTAGCTGGAAGCCCTGTACGGGGAGCCGAGGGGTCATACCTTTTCATACTTTGGGCCTCAAAAGGGCCGCTAGGTCTGAGGGAGGCTGAGTGGGACACCGAACCTGGAGACCCAGGTAGCGATGAAAGCGGGCGACGGTGTCCGTTGTATTTCAGCGATGGGGGCGGCTTCGGCCCAAGGGTTTTTTAAAACGACCACACGGGTGAGGATGTACGATCCCCGGCAAGGGTGGCGGGGGACCGACCAGGAAATGGGATGTGGTAATCCTCCGGAGGGGGTGAGAAAGGCCGGGGGGGGAGATTTGAGTGTCCGGTCACCTTGGGGGTTTTTGACAGTTGGTGCGGGTACGAGTCCAAGTTGATGCCCTATTTGATACCCTCCTAGATGAAGCGGGACGTCATAAAGTGCGTGTAGTCGGAGAAGGGTAGGAGAGTCGTGAACTGAGGGAAAGCCCGGTAGCGTGTCGTTGGGCAGGTAGGGACGGACACTCTGGAGACGTCAGGAAAGAAGCGCCCTTGGTGCTGGGAGCGTGAGTTTTTCATCGAGGGGGGGTTGTACAAAATTGCCAATTTGGGCCCCTTTCCCCGGACTGGTCGGCAGCTATGGCGGCGTAAATAAAGAAAAGAGGCCCGTCACAGCAGTAATGTTGCGGGGGGGGCGTTGTGGGCGTTGTCTCCCCTTTATGTCCCTGGTCGGTGGTGAATTGAAAAAACGTGTCCATGTGGCGAAACTGCCTGGAGGTAGGAGTCCTTGTTTTCGGGAAGGCAGTAGTAAGAGGCTTTGGGTCGGTGTACACAGGGAAAACGACGGCCTTCAATGAAGTAGCGGAAACGCTTGCAGCCTTGAAGATGGGAGAATTTCTCGGGGGGACGCTGTATTTGGGTTTTGGGTTTGGCCGTGGGAGCTTCCTTTGTGAGAGGGAAGGGCCCCCACCCGTTACCCGGGCCCAAAGAAGTTTTGGAGGAGGGAAAAACAGTAGGCGGAGGGTTTTTTACAAGGAAAAGGGGGCCCCTCCGGGTCCAGTGTTGACAGACACATAACTGTTGGCGTGAGGGCTAAGCGGAGGAAGGGGGTAAGCGGTGGTTTTTAAAAAAGGGAATTTTGGTTTGCGCGGGGGGAGGGCTTCGGGCTGATAGGCTTAATTTTGGTGGGGGGGAGGATCGGGAGCGTGTGGGGGAGGGGAAGGGTGGGTAGTTAATTTATCTTACCCAAAGGAATCTTTTAAAGGTTTGGGGGGGCCCCTTTTTGGGGGGAGGTCGTCATGTACGCGAAGCAGAAGGGCAACCCTCAAGAACCTGTCAATGAAGCGTGGAAGGTCTGGCCGCTTTTCATGAGCCCAAAGGGCACCCCACGTATAAAAACAGACCGAAGGGCGTGAGATGGGGGTCTTCGGGATGTGTCAGGGTGTACTGGAATCGAGACGGGCCCCTTTTGAGAGGCTATGCGTGAGAAGTTTTGGAGCCGACGTTTTTGGGGACGAGAGCCCCGGAGTTTGGCAAGGGTAACTGTCCATCGGGGTGTGAGAGTGGGGGCCCGGGTTAGTCTCCCGGGGGCCGTATGTCCCCTTTCTTTTGGGGACGACTTGGAGGGCTTGACCAGTTGCTGCGCGGCCCCGCACAATCCTTGGGCATCAAGACTCAACTGGGCCCTTGGTTTTGACGGTAGCGTTCGGAGCAAAGCGACGGGCCCTTTGGGGTGTACTGGGGGGTTCCTGTGGTTCAATGTGATGGTGACGTGGTTTTTGACGGGCAACGGGCTGAGAAAGGCTTAGCAGCGTGGGAAAAAAAATTAAAGCAGGTCAGCGAACGGTGGTCTTTTGGGACAGAGGGGTGCATGCTGTGTCCTGGCGCGGTCGTGCGGAGGAGATGGAGGTGAGTGGGTAAACCAACTTTTGACCCTTGACATCCCCCAAGGGGTTTGAAGTGCCTCAGGAAGTCTGTCCGGGGATTGCTTGTAAAAAACTTCCCGAGTAGAAGGTCCTAAAGGAACGTGGGAGGTAGAGGTTGAGTTGCAAGGTGCGCCGTGTGAGACAGGTTTTTGGGGCCCCGTGCGGCAAGAGAGCAAGTTGGAGGTAGGGTTCGAGATTGGGGTCGGGGGGATAATATGACATCGGCGGGGTATAAATCAGGAACCTTATTTTTGGAGCTTTTTGTCGGGAAGGTGGAGCAGCGCGAGGGTGGCGAGGGGCGCGCTGCACTAATCTCCCCCTTTTTTTGACCCCTTTGTATGAGCATGGGGCGTCAACTTCGGGCTTCTGCTGCCGAAGTTGTTTGTGGTACCAGTAGGCCCCTGGTTCTCGAGCGGGGAGGTGCTGGCGGGTAGAGGGGGGGGGGAGCGGGGGTCTTTGGCGGCCCTGGATCTCCCCTTTGAGGGAGGTCCCTCTCGTGAGTGTTCTTGGGAGGTGCCCTCAGTCGTGAGCGGGGATACAGTTGTGAGTAGCGAGCTGAGTGTTGCCCCGGGTGTAATGAGGACACTGAAAAAAGCCTGTGGTGTAGGGAGGGTCGTAACGAGGACACTGAAGAAGCCTGTTGTTAGGGATGGTTCCCACAAATTTCTCTAACTTAGGGAGGGTACGGGGTTAGGCTGTCCTTGAGCAAAAAAGGGCGTTCTGTTAGCGGGAGGCAGAGTTGGTAAAACAGCAGTTTGAACAATCGGGGTCAAAGTGCTGTTTTTTTCTCCGAGTAGCTGTTCTGCGATGCAGTAGGTCTGTAGGCTTTCTCCCCCAAAAATCATCCTTGGAGCACCCTTTGGGCGGGGGGGCAAAAAAAGGCGGGTTTTTTGAGAGTATAACAGTCTTAGATCTTCATAGGGCTAGTGGAGTGGAAGTTTTTGAGATTACGTCAGAGACTTGGGGAAAAGGACGTCAGGAGGCAGGGGGGCTAGCAGTATGGTGAAGGGGGTGAGGTTTTAGATTTTGGACCCTTAAAACCCGCACCCAAAATAGTGAACCCCCATAGACGGGTTTATGGGGCAGAAAGGGGCGATCTCAGTGTCACTGCTGTGCAGTGTGCGGGTCGTCGTTTGGGCATGGTGAACGAGGGGTGTTAAAACCTAGTGGGAAGCGCTGGCGTGAACGGGCCAGGGCCACGGGGGTCAGGGAACGAACCACAGTTAACGAAGTGACCTGGTGTGTAAACACGCCCCATGAAGGGCCCCCTTGGGGGGAACTAAGGCATGAGTGCCCGGGGGAAGGGCACGAAATGAAATAATGTATGCATAGAAATGATTTTGGGTATTGTAACTGTACCCCGGGGGAGTCATGCACGAACACGGGTTGGGAAACCTAAACCCACAAAAGAGTAGAGTAATCCACAGGGCGATAAGTAACCCACGGGCGAGAGTAACCACAGGCGAGAGTAATCCACAGGGGGGTTTAGGGGCGACCGTAGAGCGAGTCACCCCGAGGTCCCCAAATTGGTGTTTGGGGTTTTTAATAGCTAATTGGTCAATGGCGGAAGAAAACAAATTCCAGTAAAGGGTTATGTTATTTTTTTTATTTGAAAAGGTTTATTGTAAACTAACATACGGGGAACACACACAAAATACAACAGACAAAAATGCATATGCAGGAGCAAAGAAGTACAAAGCGGGCATCAGCCCGCCAGTGAGGAGGGTTCCCGTAGGTACGGGAGGGTGCGGGGAGACGTGGTGAGGTGAGTCCCCGCGTCACTGGCCCCCTGCCGGGTGCGACAGGGTGGGTAAGATGTGTCAGCGGGGAGGGGGCGCTGCTCGCACCCCCACATCACGCTCTCGGGGGGGTGGGCGGACCATGAGGGCGGCCCTCCTTCACGCCCACTCACAGCCCCCCCACCGAGGCTGGGGCGGGGGGGGCCCGGGCCTCAGGGGGGCGGTGGCGGGGCAGGACAAAAGGTAGTGACCGTGGGCGACGGGGGACATTCGCAGTGGTCGCAAAATTGCCCCTCGAAGCCCTCCTGTAGCCCCTCGGGTGCGAGCCCAACCACACGCTGCGTAGGGGCCCATCTGCCCGGGGTTTTTTTTGGGTGGCGTCCAGTGGGTGGTATTCGGTGGCTGCAGCGTACCAGGCCCCCTGCCTCTTCCTGGCCTCCCTTCGGTGTGTTGGTGAGCGCGTGTGCTGCGGCCGTTCCCCGCCCCTTGAGTGCTGAGGCTGGGAGGCACGTGCATGGGGACGGGGGCCCCGCTGGGGGCTCGCTTGGGCGGCCGGGTCCCCCCCGCCTCGTTACCTCGGCCCCTACGGGGTGGGGACCCTTGAGATTTTCTGTTATTTTGTTTTTAAAAGGTTTATTGTACAACTAAGCATACGGGAAACCACACACACAATACAAATTACAGAAATGCTATGCAGGAGCAAAGAAGTACAAAGGGGCATCACCCCGCCAGTGGGGGAGGGTATCCGCGGGGCTAGGGAGGGTCGCGTGGAGACGTGGTGACGGTGAGTCACCTGCCCCGGGTCACCCTGCGGGCGCACGGGGTTTGGTGGGTAGGTGATGTGTCAGGGGGAGGGGCGCTGCCGCAGCACCCCAACATCACTCTCTCGGGGTTTGGCGGACCATGAGGGCGGCCTGCCTTTCACGCCCACTCAGCAGCCCCCACCTGCGGCTGGGGGGCGGGGGCCCGGGCCGGGCCCCTCGGGGGGGCGGGGGGGGGCGGGGGAAGGGGGGTAGGACAGTGGGCGACGGGTGTAATCTGCAGTGGTGCAAACTTGCCCCTGAAGTCCCCCTGTGCTCCTCTTGGTGCAGTAGCCCAGAGAACGCTTGCGTATTTTGCGCCTCTGCCCGGGGTTTTTGCTGGGGGCGTCAGGGGGGGAGTCGGTGGGGCGCAGGTACCAGGCCCCCTGCCTTTTCCTGGCCCCCCGCTCTGGGTTTGGTTTTGGGTGAGCGCAGTGTGCGCGGCCCGTCTCCCCTGCCCCTTTGAGCTGCTGTAGGCTGGGAGGCACGTGCATGGTGACGCGGGGGGCCGCGGCGGCTCGCTTGGGGCCGCGCCCCGCCCCCTCGTTACCTGGGATCCCACGGGCGGGGGATCCGTTGAGCCTGACACCCCTTTCCCTGCGGACAAGGCTTGTAGGTCCCTAGGTGGTGGTGATGATCTCACGTTGTCCTTGGGATGCGGTGTTGGGGGGCCTCCAGCCCCCCGTCAGGAGGGGTGTAAATTTACCACATTTTGCCTCCCGGGGGTGCAGGCATGTTCGGGGGCTGCGGAGGCCCCAGCTCGTCTGGAGTGTGGACAGTTGTTAGACGTCCCCAAGACAGCCTTGTCCCCCCCGGGTGACGAAGCGGCACCCTGTTCTGCCACTATCCGGGTTCGACCGGCCGTCATGAAGTAACACGGCTGCCCCGCTCGGCGACCTGGGCCATGGCTCAGCGGTGCTGCCGCATTCCGGGTGGTGCACAGGCTTTACAGGGGGGCAACTGCGTGGCGGTAAAACTCTCGGCGGGGGGCCCCCACGGGGGCGGGCATTGTGGGTGGGGCGGGGAAGGGCCCCTCCGCCAGGGCCCGGTGATCCCCGGTGAATGGGCTGGGGGTGGCTAGCGGGTGTTGATGAGCCCGGTTGCGGCGGCAATCGATGCCCTGCGTCATGGCCAGCCGGAGTTCCTTTTGGCCCCACGCCCTCCACGTCGGGGCGGAATACTTTTTTTTGGCCACGCGACGGGCCATGATGCACTGCACCCGGGTGGCGAGGGGCACCAACTGGTTCGCTGAAATTACGCGGGGCGGGACCATCTGGAGCCCCCAGCTGGTCCTCATGGCATTTTTCTGGGCCCCTCGAGCCGCCCCTGCTGTTGGGGAGAGCGCAGATGACAGGGGCCAATAATCCACCAGGGAGGCACAGCCTCACATAGTACAGGCGGAGGGGCAGAGAGGTGGCGCCGGGTTAAGCCGCGTCAGGCCCCATCACGGGGAGCCGGCCTGCTCTTTTCCCCCAGGTAGTCAAGCTGCGCCGTGAACGACAGCCGCCTGTCGACCACACCCCAGGTACAGGTAGGGTCCTCCGGCCGGGCCCAGCCTGGGCCGCAGCTGCGACTGGGGGGGGGTCCTTGATAGTCATGGCCCGGGACTTTTGCGTCGAGATTTGAGGCCCCAGCTCCTCGCCACTTGGGGGGTGAGGCGAGAGCGCGCTGCTCTTGCAAAACCTGTCCCCCCGCCCGGTACAACAGGGCCGGGCGTCGGCGTAGCTGAGCAGGACGGTGCCAGCCTGGAAGGGCGGGGGGACTGCTCTTCCACAGCAGGTTGAACAGGAACGGGCTAGGATGCCGCCTGGGCTCCCGTTTTTCCCCCCCTTTTTAGCGTGATTTGAGGCCCCGGAAATTGACTCTGGCCCCACGGTGTGGGGTGTCCTCGGCCAGGCGAGCATTTCCCCGGTTTCCCCTTCCCCGCCGAGGACTGGCCACTCGAACGCTTTTCAAAGGGCGAGGAAGACTGTGATGTGGGGGAGTTTTTGGGTGAGCAGAGGGTGAGGAGGCTGTAGCTGTGCCCCACGCCCCGGTGAAGCCAAACACGTGAGGGTGGGGGCTCCCCGCCCCCCCGCAGCGCGAGAGCCCCCATTCGCTCGGCTGTTTAGCCGTGCAGCTGAGAGGGGATAGGCCGAGCTTGGTGGGCTCCCTGGGGCTTGGGGATGGGCTGAAAATCGGCCCCCTTCCCCGCTGGTGGGAGGTGGCCTGCCAGCCAAGACCCTTGAGGGGCGAGCGGCGGCGTCCCCCGGCCCGGGGCCCCGGAAGCGAGAGGGATGTCACGCCGTCCCTCCCGCAGCTGTGTGCGCCTTTTTTCCTCGCCGAAAGAAAAATTCCGGCGAGTGAAGAGGGGGTCCGCCCCGTCAGGTTCCCCTCGCGCTTCCCTGAAGCCCCGGCGCGGTTTGTTGAAGTGTTGCTGGAGGTGGCGTGTGCGAGGAGGAATTGGGCGCTCGAGCCACGCGCGGTGAACACCCAGAGTCTCTCCGCCTTCGGTGGGGTGGGGTGGGCGGCCCGGCGGTGCGGGGCGGCCCGGAAAAACCGTCCGACTTCCTCCACATGGCGAGGGAGGTGTGCTGGTTTTAAGGAGGCGCACCCCTCCCAAACCCCTTTTGGGCCCCCTGGCCCGCGAGACACCTGCCGAGCGGAGTCACCCCTCCTGCAACAGCCGCAGGTTGGTGGGGTTGGGGTTCTTTATACAGCTTTCTGTGCAGGTTGACCGGTGGTTGTGCTTCCTGACGTCCTCGTTGTAGAACCACCCTCGGGACGGGGGCGGCGGCCCGGAGACATTAGGAATGGCTGCGTCGGCTGCCCCTCTGAAAGGGCTGCCGTGAGGTCCCTCTCCCGTTTGGGGCAGGGCGTGGGTGGTCGTAAGGCCCACCATCGTCAAAGGGAAACTTTTAAATTCCCATCCGCCCTTATGTTCCCTCGCGGCGAAGGGCGTGGCGGGATCGGCGCGACGTATGAGGGTGGGAGGGGGGTAGTGGGCACTGGTGAGGGAGGGGTGCACCGCCCGATGCGCCGGCCGCCAGGTCACCCGACACCAAGGTAAGGTCTCCCCCCCCCGGACGTGGGTGGGCCCCGGTGTTGAGGGAGGGTGTGAGGGCCCCCTCGAGCAACACTGCTAGGTGACGACCCTCCCGGTTTGGGTTGCCGCACTGACTGCAGGATGGGGTGGGGGCGTTAAAATCGCCCCCCCATAGGACTATTTGCGATGCCATGGGGGGAGCTCCCCTGCCTCCCGTTGGTTCGTGGCTCCGTACGGTTTCACAGTGAGGTCGAGTCCCCCCCAGTCAGCCCACCGCCAAGGCCTCCCGCCATCTCCACGTGCGCCGGGTGGTATTTGCGGTGAGGGAGGCGTCCTCACCCGCGTCACGCGCCAGGGGGCCCCAGTGGCAGGGGCGAGGGGGGCTGTACCCGCAATGCCCCACTTAAAGTCAGCAGGTGTGGCGTCCCTGAAAACCCCGTCAAGGTCTCCTCGAAATGGCCTCAGCACCTGATTTTTTTCTTGGGGCGGAGGCCCTGGGCATTCCTGCAGCCTTGAGCCCGGGGGGGGCCCTCGGCGGCGCCGCAGGGGGGTGTCGTTGTCAGCGTGGTCCGCGTGGGCGATGGTTTTGCTGGGAGGAGGGAATGCGGGCCTGGATCCCTCTTGGTGGTCGGATGACGGCCCCCGTCTTGATGGGGGATTCAATCTCCTCAGAGGGGGGCGTCAAATTCTCCTCGGGTGGCGGGGCGAGTCCGGGGGGTGGGGGGAGCCCCCCCATAACTGCATCATCGGACGATGATGCAATCAGCAAATTTCCGCGTCTCCTCGCTGACGTGAAGTTGTCGTAGCTGTGGCGAGGCAGCGCGAGTCTGTCGGCTCTCGCTGCGCTGGGCTTCAGGCACTGAGGGGGCAGGGGCGGTGGGCGGGTGACCTTAGGGGGTCTCCTGTGTGGTGGGCGGGACCTGGGCCCAGTTTTTCCGTTTAGGCAGTGGGGGGGGGAAATGCGGCGGGGGGATGGTAGCCGCCCTCCAGATACTGCATGCGCTTCACTTTCCCCACCACCCGACCCGCGGCCCCGGGGGGGGGGTCCCTGGGGTAGGGGGGGGAAAGGGTGTTTTTTTGGGGGCCTTTACCCAGGCTGGCCGGTGGTGGGGGGCAGGGAAAGCGGGGTTGCCGCTGTTGTTGGTGGGTTTTCCGCTTGTTTTATATGGGGGGGGTTGCCGCCGTGGTGCCTGAAGCTGTTGCGCGGCGGGGTGAGGCATCCTGCGAAGCCTCTCAGGACACTGAGGGTTCCAGGCTGGGTTTCCCCCCCGCAATTCGAAACTTTGGGGTGGTGGCTCCTTGGCCTTGGGCGGCCAAACAACCTCCGCGGTGGTTAAGCTGCACATCCACACCTGACGGATGCTTGCACCAAAATTGCGGTGGGGGAACGCTGGCACTTGTACACCTCACCGGCTCGCTCCCGGAGGGGCGTAAGGTTAGGTGCCCCGGAACGCAGGGTCAGCTTGGAGGGGCTGCCCCCCCGTGGACAATATCACCTGCCTCGTGGGTGTGTTGTCCCCGCCACGCAGCCGTGTGGCGGAAAACCCCAAAGGGGGTTTTGCCTTCACCGCATCGAGTGGGGAAATAACAGGGTCGCCCGCACTACTTGTGCCCCTCCCAATAGGGTCAAGGAGGAGACCATTGCCCTGTCGCGAGGCGCCGCAGGAGCGCCACAGACTCCTGTCTTGGGGGTGAGGATGTATTCTCCGTAGATTTGGGCCTCACCTCCATCTTCAGGGTCGGGTTACGTCCTCGAGGGGGGCCCTGATGGCCAGGGAATTGCTGGCGCTGGGGTTTGGGCCTCCAGGCTTTTCAGCTTTAACTTGGGGCGGGCGGGGCGACGTTAACCTAGGGTCCAGTCCTTGCCCGCGCGGTCTCCTGCTGGCCCCGTCCACGGGGGAAAGTCATGACGATTGTGGTTCACTCCCTCATCATCGACTTTTTAGGGGATCGTCGGGGGCTAGCAAGCTCGCGCTCGCGCCGGGACTGCGGCGGCCCTTTTTTGAGCTCATTATAGGTGTCGATGTTTGGGAGGGGACGACAGGGGGGGCGCTCCGAAGCCCGCTTCCCCCCCCCTGGCGGGGAAGCATTTCAGATGCGTGTGATCATCCCCGGGTGTTCACACTCGCACTTCTCAAATTCAAGTCCGGGTCGATAAGGCGCGGGCACTCGATGCGGCAGGAAAGGGACGGAAGGTCGGGAAGGTCAGCGGGTGCCAGCGGGGCTCACGGAGGACCCGTCTGCCTCGCCGGTGGGCTCCTCGCGACTGAAGGGCCAAAAGGGGAGTTTTTTCCCGAGAGCGGTGGGGGGAAACACAGACACAGGGGTAGGGGGGTTTTTAGATAAAGGAGGGGGGCGCAGTCCAAGGGGGGGGGGGGATTTTAAAAAAAATGGTGCGGGAGACTGAGGCACAAGGGTGAGTTTTCAGAATACGGGTGGGGGAGGAAACAGACACCGGGGTAGGGGGTTTCAGAATAACGGGAGGGGGGGAAATCTCAGGGTGGAGGAGTTTTTGAATAAATGGGGTGCGGGAACACGAGGGACAAAAGGTGAGTTTTCAAAATAGGGGGGGGGGGAAACACAGACACAGGGTAGGGGGTTTTCCCGAAAAAAGGGAGGGGGAACAGTCTCAGGGGTGGGGGGGGGTTTCAGAAAAAATGGGTGCGGGAAGACTGAGGCACAAGGGTGAGTTTTTGAAAAGGGGGGGGGGGAAACCCAGCAAGGGGTAGGGGTTCAAAAACGGGGGGGGGGGAAGTCTCCGGGGTGGGGAGTTTTTTAGAATAAAAAGGGTGCGGGGAAAACTGAGGCACAAGGGTGAGTTTTCAGAATAGCGGGGGGGGCAAACCAGACACAGGGGTAGGGAATTTTTAGGATAAAAGAGAAGGGGAACAGTCTCAGGGGTGGGGAGTTTTCAAAAAAAGGGTGCGGAACACTGAGGCACAAGGGTGAGTTTTCAGAATAGCGGGTGGGGGAAAACACACAGGGTGGGGGGGTTTCAGAATAACGGGGGGGGGGGGAACAAGTTTCAGGGATGGGGGAGTTTTCGAAAAAATGGGGCGGGAAATGAGGCACAAGGGGGAGTTTCAGAAAAGGGGTGGGGGGAAACCCCGACAAGGGGTGGGGGGTTTTTAGAAAAACGGGAGGGGGAAAGTTAGGGTGGAGGAGTTTTCAGAATGAATTGGGGCGGGAACACTGAGGCCCAAAGGGGGATTTTCAGAATAGGGGTGGGGGGAAAAAACAATCACCGGGGGGGGGGGGGTTTCAGAATAAAGGGGGGGGGGGAAATTTTCAGGGGTGGGGGGTTTTTTTTGAAAAAAGGGTGCGAGAACACGATGCACGGGGTGAGTTTTTCGAATAGCGGGTGGGGGGGGGAAACGACACAGGGGGGGGAGGTTTTCAGAAAACGGGTGGGGGGAAAAGCGTCACAGGGGTAGGGGAGTTTTTAGGAAAAGGGTGGGGGGGGGTCAAAAACGTGGAGTTTTTAGAAAGGGTGAGGGGGAACAGTCCCGGGTGGAGTTTTAGAAAAAGGGGTGGGGGGGATTTGGGAGGGAGGGGGGGGTTTTAGAAAAACTTCCCCTGAGCACCAGGGCCCTGGAGGGGGAAAATTCCGTTACGCGAGGAAGGGGAAAATCCCCCGCTGGGGAGCCGGCTGCAACACTGGCTTCGGAGCAGTGAAAGGGGACGCCCTCCCCCCTCCCTTGATTTTCTTCCGGGTCACTCGAGAATTGCTTTTTCCGCGGACCTTATTGTGCAAACAGATGGAAAGGGTTTTGCACGGGTGCGCGATTTGCTTGGGCAGCTTTAGAAGATGCCAAAAAAAAAAAAATGTTTCCTTTACCCGGCCCCCCAAAATGAGGGGACCGCCGATCACGGGTTCCCAGCGCATCGCAGGGGGCTCCGACCCCCCAAAACAGCACAAACACGCACTAGCCGAGGGGGCTGCCTCCACGGGGGGTTTCCGACCGACCGGGCTTTCAGGGCCCCAGGGTTTTCACGAGAGCGTAAGAGGGAAAAAAATTAAGTAAGAGAAAAAACCTGCTCAAAAAACCCCGGGTCTAAAAAAGAAAAGTCCAAAACCCGCAGGAAAAAGGGGGTAACTTCCAATCCCACCCCGTACTGGGGTATGAACGCCCTTTTTAGGGGCCAAATCGTATGCGCCAAAAAAAAAGTCAGTCTCAATAAACTCTGTTCAATGCACAGGTGGTGGTGGTGTGTCGAAAATTAAAACCCGTGACTAAGGGCGTCACAATAATGGTGGCGGGGGAAGGGGGCGGGGGCTCACTGCAAGGAGGTCCCCGGTACACGCTATCCCTAGCGCAAGACGTCAGTTTGGGGCGAACCTCGGCGAAGTGAGGAGAGGTGTTTTTTGGCTGGAGGTGAACTGCCGTTTCAAGGGCTGATGTTGTTGGATGTCTTGTTGGTGATGTGTTTATGCCCCGAAGGGGATGCCTGTTTTTTGATTTGTAAAGGTTATTGTAAAATAAAATACAGGACACCACACACAATACAAGTTGTACAGAAAAAGCATATGCAGGGGAAAAAAGTAAAAGCGGCATCAGCCCCCAGGAGGAGGGGATCCCGTCAGGGTACGGGGGCGCGTGGAGATGGTGCGGTGACACCCACGTCATTGCCCTGTTATCACGAAACATAATTATATAAAAAAAAAGATTTAAACAATAAATATTATATTGTCTATGGTCAACGCGCTAAGCAGTGCGCGCTGAGTAAGGGGGGTGCTAAAATAGCGAGTTACATATTATTTAATTCTTGTTACAAAAAAACATAAAGTAAAGAGGTATAAAATTATATATGAACAATGAAACATAATTTAAAATAAAAGTTACAATAGTTTGGGCTGCAACCACCTTTTTCTGTGGAGCAGTTGGTTTGTAGGGGAGACCGCTAAGGCACACCACTAAATGTGACAATCAGGCGCAATATAAAAATACAAATGTATCATATTATTGATTACCGTATAAAATGTTGTAAATTTCATTTTCTTCTTTTTAAATTTATCATTAAAATTGGTTAGTATTATTATCATTACACTTTTTATTACTTTTGTTATCATCAATATTTGTATTTTCATTTTTTTTATGATCATCATCATTATTATCACTGAAATTTTTTTGGAAATTATTATTAGTACGATAATCATCATCATCTTTATCATTGTTATCATTGTTATTTTACTATTACTGATGTCAACAATATTATTATCATCGTTATTATTTCATTTACATCATAATTTATGATATTGATATTTTTCTCCTGGTTACTTTTTCATTGAAAATTTTTATCATATATTTCATTTCTTCTATCTTTGTTGATTCTATCTTATTTTAATCACTACATCATCACTAAATCCTTGAGGTAGTCGTATTTCTGTGGTTTTGTGTATGTAGCTATATCTTTCCAGAGTACTTTACTTTATCTTATATACTCTAAGTGTTTTCTGCGTACATTTGTATGTAATTTTATCACGCTAACTTCTACGGAGTTTTATGTTAAAAACCCATATAATTATTATTGTTATTATCTTTATCTTTCTATTATTTTCAATAACATTGGGTTGTGCCTTAGGAAAACTACGAGAGAAAAAAAAGGTTATTTGTATTTTCCCTGGTGCTTACTAGCAGGTATGTGGACATGTACAATTAGTGAAGGCCGGCCATTGGCTTTCAACAATCAGTCAAAAAAGAAAAAGAAAAATAGAGTAAGATAATGTAAAGTAGAAGTGAGGGTGATCAGGAATGATCAGGAGGAGTGAAGTTCCTGGAGCGAAGTAGATTGAGAAGGTTAGTCTGTGTGATTAAAGGGAAAAGTATACATAGGTTTACATGAAACAATATAGACGTGTACTGTGCATAGAAAAGGATGGTGATGATGATGATGATGATGTGTGTGTGTGTGGCGTGCGTGTGTGTGTGTGTGTGTGGTGTGTGTGTGTGTGTGTGTGTGGGGTGTGTGTGTGTTTGTATATGTTTGTGTGTGTGTGTGGTATGTATGTGTGTGTGTGTGTGTGCGTGTGTGTGTGTGTGTGTGTGTGTGTGTGTGGTGTGTATGTTTTTGTGTGTGTGTGTGTGTGTGGTTTGAGCGTTGCAGCTAATGGGGTATGTTGTTGTTGTTGCTTCCAGCGCTCCGGATACACTCACAAACTGGACCCTTTCTAGAGGAGGCGGGTTTCCCAAAACTGTTGCCTACCTATCTCTCTTCTACCTTAAAAATCCCAGTTTCCCCCAAAACACTACCTTTTTTTAAAGACATGTATATTCCGTTGTGCAACCAGGGGTTTTTGGCCACGGATATTTGGGGCACCGTTTAAGTTTTTTCGGCAGGAGGTTGTACAGGGCTTAATGAAGGACACAAAATTTTTCTGGGCACTACATGGTGACGAAAAAAAAGTCTACAAAGGCGTGTCTGTTGTGTGTTGTGGTGTGTGTGTGTGTGTGTGTGTGTGGTGTGTGTGTGTGTGTGTTGTGTTTGTGCGCGCCGCGGGGTGTGTATGTATAGACAGGCAGAGAAGAGAGAGAGAGAGAGAGAGAGAGAGAGAAGAGGGGAGAGAGAGGGGAGGGAGAGAGAGAAAGGAGGGGAGGGGAATGTAAATTATATATATATTATATATATATATATATATATATTATATATAATATATATATATATATATATATATAAATATAAATATATATATAATAATATATACAAAAAAGAGAGAGAGAGAGGAGACGAGAAGAGAAGAGAGAGAGAGAGAAGAGGAAAAGAGAGAGAGAAGAAGAGAGACTTTTTTCCTTCAGTGGAAGATGACAACCCAGGGGCCAGAGAGGGAGCCGCTTCACCCGCCCCCTTATTCCCTGAGCCAGAACAGACCGGGGTAAAGGAGGAACCCTGGTCCCCTCCTGCACACCCTTAACACCAAAAAAAGGCGCATGGTGAGACGGTCCGAGTCCCTTTCTGCTAAAGCCCCGTACGTGTAGCTGGCAAGGCCCCTTTACCCACATCTTTCAGAACTGCCTCAAAAAGGCGCCGGCCTAGTCGTGGAAGGGGACTGTTCACGCCCCTAAACCCCCGCCAACCCAGGGATCTGGGGGGGGAGTGAATGGAGCACGTCAACTGATACCAGGTGAAGGCTTCGTTCCACAGGGCGACCTGGGCCCCCTCCCGTGGAACATTAAATTTTAAAGACCCCTTAGAGCCTCCCCGTGCATCACCTATGTGACGACTGACTTTTGTCCCACACCTCACAGAGAAAGGCAGCGAAAGTGATAGGTGCCAACAACCCCTCAAAATTGGTGACATTATGGCCGGGGAAGACGGTGGGAAGTTAGTTTGCTAACAGAAGACCCAGGCCATGGGTTTTCACATTTTTGGGGTACGCAGGTTGCTGGGGGGAAGCTGAAGTTTTTGGGGATGACAACCTTGTTTTTCCCCTTTTAAAGACC
>JACEEZ010022467.1:0-27180 GCA_016584305.1 Chionoecetes opilio
ATATATATAATTATATAAAAAAATTTTTATTATAAAAAATTTTATATATTATATATATATATATATTTATATATATTATTTTATATATATAAAATTTTATATTTATATATTTTAAAATTTTTTTTTATATATTATTGCTTTTACTTAGAGGCCATTGTTCTTTTCCATTTTATCAATACTGGGTTTACTTTTGTTACCATTTTTTTTTAAACAACATACCTTTTTCAAGTCTCCCTCATGAGTAAAAAAAATTTTGCTTTTTAAAAAAATGATGGTTGTTTTTTCTCATTTTCCTTGCCAGATGGTGTCCGAGGAATTGAGCGTACGAAGTACCTTAAACCCCCTATGAAATTTTGTTGACAAACATTCATATTTTGAGATGACATCAGGCTTTTTTACAGGAGCTTCTTCTCTCTCTCTCTCTCTCTCTCTCTCTCTTTCTCCTCCTCCCCTTTCTCTCTCTCTCTCTCTTCCTCTCTTCTCTCTCTCCCCTCTCCCCTCTCTCTCCTCCCCTTCTCTCTCTCTCCTCTCTCTTCCCCTCTCTCTTCCTCTTTTTTTTTTCTTTTTGCCATTACACAGTTTGGCCCAGCGAGCAGGACCTGCGATCGCCTCTTTTCCCCCTTTCCCGGAAAGAGTTTATAGCTCATAGGAGGACTATGGGTAAGCTGGGATTTAACACTACACACAAAACCCCATCCCCGTGCTCAATGGGACAGTAAAAACCCTGTGGTGTCGCGGTTTCCATCTGGGCGGGGATTGAATTGCCGTCCCACAGTACAAAAAACGATGGTGCCTCCAATCAGACCCACAGTTGCATGCGTATGTTGGTGGTGTGTGTGTTGGGGGTGTGTGGGTGTGTGTGTGTGTGTGTGTGTGTGGTTGTGTTTTTTTCACCCATGTCCACAAGCTGGCTCGAGATCGCCATTTTTACCCTCGCGGGGCGGGCTTGGAGCTCATTTACCGATCTTTGGATAATGGGGTGGGACCCCACATAATCACACACACCCATCCCCCTTTCGCAAGGGGGGGAATTACCGCATGTATTTCAGTGAAATAGGGAGCAGCGAGGATTCGAACCCCCTATCACAGAATGGGAGGCCAGCACGTTATCAACTGACCTTTTCGCGGTGTTTTTGGGTTTTTTTTGTTATGTGTGGTGTGTCATTCAACCCCGGTCTTTTCCACGCGAGCTGGCTCGCGATCGCCAGTTCACCCTCTCAGGCGAGCTTGGGGCTCATTATTTCTGACTTTGGGGGAATACTGGGACCTCACACACCCCACACCCCCATCCCCTTTCTCAAGGGGGGCAGTAACCGCCCGAATTGTCAAGTGAAAAAACCCCGGGAGAGCGAGGATTTAACCGCCTACCCACAGAGTGAGAGACCAGAACGTTACAACCTGACCATCGCGCGGTGTGTGTGTGTGTGTTTTGGGGTGTGGGTGTGTGTGGGGTGTGTGTGTGAAAATTTAAAATAAAATAATATAATGCATTTATTGCCCACCCTTTTTAAAAAAAAGTAGGAGACAGTCCAGGCAAGTAACCTATATAGCAGTTATTTAATAGTTAAATCCCAAAGAGCCCATCACACCACTGGGTTACAGGCAGGGGTGCCGATCCCCCATTGACGAAAACCCCACCCCCTCTTGAGAAGTCAAAAGAGGCTTAGCAAATTGCGAGGCGGAAAGGTGTTCGTGTTTGAATATCGTGCGGAGTCCTTAAAGCTGGGGGTGAGGGCCCTGATCCGCGGGGTTTATGCTGTCCTGACGGGCCCTGTGGGGAATCAGGGACCATTTTTTCCCGACTGGAAAAAGGGGGGGTCGTCCTTTTCTGGAATAGTCTAGAAAATAAGCCTTATAAGTTTAAACCCCGGAAAAAAAAACTATACTAAAGAAATTGGTATCAAAAAGGGAAACGCAATTTTATGTAAAAATTTAAAATATCCCAAAAGCCTCTTAAAGGCGTTTGGGGGAAAATTTTTTTAGCTAGTTAAGTAACAGGGGGTATTTTTTTCAAAATTGCCCCAACTTACACAAAATTTTAGAATAAAACCAGGGTGAAAAATCATTAAATCTTTAGCTTTTTTTAAAACGAAACTTTTCATACATTTGATCTAATTTATTTTAAAAAAGGGTTTGGAAATTTTTAAAACTATTGATGACGGCATTGATAATGAAAACGAAGTTCTGAGTTCCACACTGTTTTGAAACCAAAAAAAAATCCGAAGTTTGTCTTTTATTTGAAAACTAAACACTAAGTGATAGAATAAGATCATAATGTTGATAAACCTAAACCAACAAACAAATTCCTCGACTCCAGAATTTCGAAAATGTTAAAATCTTTGGACATTTCACCCCCATCCCCTTGTCTTTTTCGTTTTTTGCAATTTTTTTCCCTAACACGACCCCACGTAATACATCGTAACCGTTCTCCACAAAGCTGCGTTTGTCCCACAAACGTTTTTCCCCTCAACTTTCAGTTGCATCTAAAAAATTAATTTTCGGGAGCGGGGGCCCAAATCGGTCATGCTGGCTCGTACATTCGAAATTACGTTTTGAAACACTAATTGATATGATGACAATTCGGCTTTTTTTTCCCAAATTTCAAAAAAAAAAAAGTTAACCCAGCATTGCCAATTTCGTTGCGAACCCTATCATCTCCGAATATCTCAGCAATTTTGTGATTTTTTCAATTCTTTGCTGAAATTCTTCAAAAGTGAAGTTTTTCTTGTGAATGTTTACATAAAGAATAACACATATGCAAAGTAAATATCAGATATATCAACTCCACCCTCTACAAAAAGTATTTTTTTGGGATATAATTCGTTTCTAGTGCAGGATGTCCAACGAGTTTTCTAGTTTCTCACAGAATTCAACACAATCTTTGGGGAAAACAAATTCGTTTGGGAAAATCTTGGAACTATCTTGACACCTTTTTTTGAGTATGGCTTTATTTGTGTGAGGGATGTCTCTTGATAGGGGGGGTTGAGTTTTGGGTTCCATCCTTATTTGTTGAGCTGCCGTATTCCCCTTCATGAAATTCCCCTTGCGTCCCAAGTGCAGATTTTGGTCCCATTATCTCCCACAAACTGCGTAAAGTAACCAAGGAATAGAGAGGATTGTTTAAGATCCTCCCCATTACTGTGATGCTTGAAACGGTTTCTTCGCTAACTTACACTAAAAAACCAATTGATTTAGTTCATCGATCAACCCCCCGGACCCCCAAAAACTGGTCGCTTAGACGCAAACAAAAGAGTGGGCGCGAAAAATTTGTTTTTGGTAGGCGATAACGATACTGCGATACTTTTTTTTGATGAAGGGCTTTCACTGGGTCCCAACTTCTCGCCCCGCCCCCAGTTTTAAAATATGGGGCACGGCGAACCTGCGTCGTCCTCACTCTGACTCGCCATCACAAGGGGGGGACCTTTTGAGTGTGGAACCATGCCCCCTGTCCGCACGTAAAAGGTCACAGCTGTTTGGACCTTTTGGGCTGCGCCCTCATCCTCTAGCTGCGTGAGGGATGGTTTGGGGGCCGTCCTCTAGTCGGGGGGGAAAATTTATGAGTGAGTTTGAAGTACACCGCAGGCGTATTTGACTGGGATTTCCAGGGGGTTCATTTTTGCCAGTCGCCCATGCATCGGTCCACATGTACCAGCGACTGGGCTGTGGTGACCATCTGGAGTGGGACCCCTTCCCACATTGATCCCCTGCAGCTCGGACGGGAGAACGCCCCCCGTTACAGCCTGGACCAGCTGGTAGGAACCTGCTGGTCAGGGGACATTTTGACCGGAATACCCGGCATTCGCGAGATCTTCACCCCCGGCATCCTCTGAATCTGCTTTGTACGCATCTCTTTCACGCTGGACGGGCAGACGCCCCCGGGACCCTGAAGCCAGGTCAGATGAGGTAGGCCCGTGGGCTAGTGAAAAGGTGGCGCGGGGAAATTCGTTTGTGGCAAAACCAAATATACTCCGAAGAGCTTGGCCCCAGCATTTTCTCCAAAGGGCTGGTACCACCCTTCCACCCCGTTTGGCCCTATTTGAGTCACCTTTTGCAGTACGATCAGTGAGTCGGTGGAGTCGTATGTCATAGCTGACATGAGACCTGAGCCCCCTTGAAGCAGGCTTCTCAGGTGGCAGGGGGCCTCGGAAAAAGTGCCAAAGGTATTTTCCCAGATGGCCCTCTGTCATGACACATGCTCCCCCCTGAAAAATTTTGGGGATTTTCCCCATAGCTGTGGGCACCACCCCCTGGTTTTGGCCTTTCCCTCCCATCGAAACCAACCCAAACTTTTTGGACCCTGGGATCCCGGGTCAGGTCCCGGGGCCGATCCCCAGGGCATCCTCCTGGCCCTCCTCCTTGTTAGGATCGCGACCAGGTACGACATGTCTGGAGAGAGGGGCCGTCAGCGATAAGTCTGGGGGAATCCAGAAGCCAAGGCACAGAGCAGGGGCGGAACGTTGAACCCGGATGTTTGGGCGGAGTGGATTTCGCTACGTGTTTGACCGACTTACGCTGTTTTTTTGGACTTTTGGAGTTGGTGATGGGGGACCTTAGACCAAAAACAGTATCCGCCCTAAAAAACGTTGGGGAAAATAATAACGTGGTTTCCCATTTGCCAGGAAAAACGTTTTTACCCGAAAAACAGGCGATTTTGTATAAAGTGAGCTTTCCGGCGTCTGGCAGACAAGTAGGTTTTACGGAAATTTAAAAGGGGCTACTTCCGTAAAATTTTTTAGCGTCTACAACTTTTTTGCATGAAATTTATCGAAAATAAATGGCTTTTAATTTTAAAAAGGTGTATGCTAAGTATTTTGATTAAATATTAAATTTTTTTAAAAACAAAGGTGCCCAAAAAAAAATTAAAACCCAAACCCCAAAACAACTTAAAAAAAACCCCCCAATTTAAAAAAAAACAATTTACTTTCGGCCTAGCGTCCCAATTGCACCCCGCTTTGGCAAAAACCTCTTGCAGCGGAAAACCCGCACCAATCCAAGGCGGATGGGGTCCACCAAAATTTAAAAGGGTGATTGTTCCATCCCCAGGGTTGGTGTGTTTGGTTTAATGTTTTGACCCCCGATTCGTTGGATTTTTCCCTTTATCTTGCCAACAGCCAGAGGGGAAAAATTAAAAATTTTTTCCTTTTTTTTCCCCAACCAAGTTCAAATCAAAAAGGGGATCCTTTTTTAAAAAACCTGGTTTTGGGGGGGGGGGTGGGGGGGGGGTTTGGGGGTGGGGGGGGGGTGGGGGGGGGGGGGGGGGTTTTGGGGGGGGGGGGGGGGGGGGGGGGGGGGGGGGGGGGGGTGGGGGGTTTTGGGGGGGGGGGGGGGGGGGTGGGGGGGGGGGGGGGGTTTTTTTTTTGGGGGGGGGGGGGGGGGGGGGGTAAATTTTTGGGGGGGGGGTTGGGGCCCCGGGGGGGGGGGGGGGGGGGGGGGGGGGGTTTTTTGGGGGGGTTTTTTGGGGGGGGGGGGGGGGTGTTGGGGGGTTTTTTTTGGGGGGGGGGGGGGGGGGGGGTTGGGGGGGGGGTTTTTTTGGGGGGGGGGGGGGGGGGGGGTTTTTGGGGGTCCCCCTTTTTTTGGGGTGGGGGGGGGGGGTTTTTGTTTTGGGGGGGGGGGGGGGGGGGGGGGGGGGGGGGGGGGGGGGGGGGGGGGGGGGTTTTGGGGTTTTGGGGGGTTTGTTTTTGGGGGGGGTTTTTTTGGGCCCCCCGGGGGGGGAAAAGGGGGGGGGGGGGGGGGGGGGGGGGGGTTTTTTTTGGGGGGGGGGGGGGGGGGGGGGGTTTTTTTTTTTGGGGGGGGGGTTTTTTGGGGGGGGGGTGTTTTTTGGTGGGGGGGGGGGGGGGGGGGGGGGGGGGGGGGGTTTGGGCCCCCTTTTTTTGGGGGTGGGGTTTTTGGGGGGGGGGGGGGGGGGGGGGGGGGGGGGGGGGGGGGGGGGGGGGGGGGGGGGGGGGGGGTTCACAGAAGCTGACGGAAAGCAGAAATACATCAGTTAAATCTGCACTTTTGGGGCCACCTTTCCCATGTCATGATTGCGGGGAAAGTCCCTTTAATCATCATGTATCAGCTTTTTTCCTGATTTGGGTTGTAAAAGTTATTGTACTTCCTCCCTTTACTGATCTGATTTCAGTATGTACCCACTTGCTTCCACAGGTAACCAAAATTAATTTTTTTTCAGTGATTTGACGGAAATGAGGCTGCATCCATTCAGAAAAAAAAAACTCTAAAAAGGTGTTTTTCTTTCGTTGATTTTGACATAAATTTCCCTCCTTTGGGACAATTGTTTGTCCAAAACAGGGATGTTCTTGAACTGTCCCCCAAATTTCTGGGGACTTTATGACCTTTCCCATAGTCTTTATACTGGTTCTTGTATACATCAAAGACTATGTCAATTTTTTGGGCTTTTTTTTTCCCTCATTCAACGTCAGGGAATATTGACGTGGCAAGTTGTTAAAACGGCTTCTCTGGTCACCCTTTATTCGATGCCAAAACCCCATTCCATAAAGAAGGGTTTTGAAAAAAGGGTGGGATCATTTCAGCTACCGTATGTTTTTCTGAAATTTCCCTTACCCAAAGGGTAGATTTATTTATTTTTAAGGGTTTTTTCCCATTGGTGTTGCAAGAGACCAGGCAGAGGTCCTGAGGTTTGACATAAAAAAACCCCTTTTCATTTTTCGGGTTCCTTTCTTCGTTTGGGGATCAGTATCTTTCTTTCCAAAAAGCTTTCCTATCGCCTTAAAAATTTTTTCCCGCCCATTTTGTTGGCCCTTTCCCTTTGGCACTTTTGGACAAATGGAGAACTTTTTTGAGCTTTTTCCCCGGTTTGGGTCGTGGAATTTTGTTTTTGGTTTGCTGTGTGTCAAAGACGTCTTTTTGTATTTTTTTGAAGCTGGGATTACCCCATTGTTGTTTGGGGAAGCCCATTTTGAATGACCTCGGGGGCAATTTTTTGCGGTCGAAAAAATTGACAATGTCAAAAAAAAGTCTTTACAAAGGTTTGTTTCCCGTTATCTAATGTGTTGACAAAAGCAGTCACGCTGCCTTTGTCTTTTGCTATTCCCGGTCTTTTCAGGGTTTTGCATGAGATATCCGATTTCATTGAAAGTTCATTTAACGAAATTATGTGGAAGCCTGACGATATTCAGCTGGAGGTTTTATCTTGCCAGCACCCTGTTTCAAGCTGAACTTTTTCACACCCCCGGGTCTTTGGGGTCTTTATTTACTGTCCCCCTCTATCGTTTGGGCCCCCCGGTATTCTTCCCAAAAAGGTTTTGAGATCCCCGCTGGACCCTAAAAACCCTCTTCCAAAAAGTAGTAAATACATCAGGTTTGGTCGTTTTCGAGATTGGACATTTTTCCTAGTACACCGGGGGGTACGGAATTTGTTGATTATTTTCCTATGCAAAGCACGATGGAAAATATGAAGGATGGGTGCATGTGCATACTAGTCACCCTCCCGGGGAAACTCTAAGTAGTAAGCCAAAAATACCTTTCCCAAATAGGGCAACTATGACTCCAAAAAAGCTTTAGAGAGCTCCATTTTCTTTTCGAAAGGAAAAATTCAGGTAGCTTTTTTGAAAAAAGGCAGTACTGTGGCCACAGCAGGAAGATCCAAAGAAAAATGAAACGATTTTTTGCGTCGTCAGGAAGTCTGAAACATGCTCGCGAGTCGGACCTCTTCCCTGTTTATGAAGTAAACCTACGTAATTTTTAACCCAAATACTCAACATATTGACAAATTAAAATGTCAATAACAACATAAAAATACTTTTTATGCATTTTTTTTAAATTAACTCAAAAAAAATTTTTAACCGAAAAAAAGTATAAAATATTATGTACTATATTTTTCCAAAAAACAGCAGGATTTAAACAGTTCGTTAGAAAATTTTGGGTGATGGGTAGTCACAAAAGAAAGCTCTTTTTCACGAAAGCTCCCAGACACAGTGGTCTATCTATTTTTTGAACTAGACATTGGACGTTCAAAAAACACTTTTAAAATTTCCCCCCCCTGACGGTACCTTGGTCAAAATTTGGCCTGGGGCTGATAGACTATCCCTCGAGGAGAAAACATTTCCCCCACGCTCTGAAGTAGCGTGGAGGTGACGCCAAAAACCCGAAATCGAAATACATGCGATAAAGCAATATGACCAGCTAGGGTGAAGTCATAAACATGATAAAAAGAGAAAAAGACACTCTTATGACAAAATAAAATATCTTAAAAAAGAAAATAAACGTGAACTAGCTACCCTTTTTACGGACTTTAAATATTGGACATCCTCCTCCCCCCAACGACATCATCCCCTCTCTCGACTTAAAAAGCCTCTTTACGAACGTTCCTGTAGAAAAGACTATTGATTTCATCCCGATCGTGTTTACGCATGAAGACCCAACCCCCTCCAACCCAAAAGGTTCCCTTTAAAGAAAGTTGCAACTCCCCACGAAAAACCCCCCTTCCCTTTTCCCTAGTGGCAAATATACCAGCTTTGATGGATACGATGGGCACCCTTCTGGGGATTCCTGTTGCCAATTTTACATGGGAACGATTGAATAAAGACTCTTAGTTCCAATCGCCGTCGCTCTACTCCCGCGCGTTGATGATTTTTTCTTTCGAGAAAGGCCCCTCAAGAGAGCGGGGACCTCAGACATTTTTCATCCCCGAACCCGAGCTTAATTCACTTATGAGGAAAGCCCCAACGGACGTCCCCCTTTCCCCAGATGTACCGTTAGTGCAGAGACACAGGATTTTAGACCACAGTATTCTGAAAAACCCACTAACAGGGGACTCTGCCTAAACGGGGAAAGCGAGTGCCCTAACTTACCTGCATTCCCCCATCAGGTTGTAGACGAGCCTCTCTCAATGCTCAAAGGGAAAGACGCCCCCAAACCAAGATTTGAGCGCTTTACCCAAGTCCTTATTAACAACGGCTTCTCAAAACTCTGATGGGGCCCACGTACTAAGAAATTAAGACAAAGGGTATACTAACCAGGACCCCACCCCCCCACCCCCGGCAAACCCCTTTAAGCTTTTCTAAAAAAGATATGTCACTGTTTATAAGACGGAGGGAAAAGTTATATAAGATTAATCACCGAACGTTCACCCTACTGACCCAAAAAACCCCCCCCACCACATCATTATTAAAAAACCCCGGGAAAATGCCCATCTTCTACTTGTAACCCCCCCCAACGTGACAAAGACCCCCCTTAAGAAGACCACGATCTACCAACACACTGGACGCGAGGAAGTGGACCCCCCAAACTTCCCGGGATACGGGTTTATTGCCCCGGGCCCAAAAAACCTAGCCCCTGCCCCCCCGGAAAAGGCCAATCCCCTTTTAAAACTTGCCCCCCCTTTGAAAAAAGAAAAGGGTTTTTCCGGGGAAAAAGGTTTAAAGAAAACCCAAATTTTTATTGGACCCCCCCCCCATGCCCCAAAAGCCCCCCCTTGAAAAAGAAAAAATTTTCCCCTTTAAAATTTAAAAAAAAAAAAACCAAAAAAAATTTCCCTTGGAAAAAAAAAAAGGAACAAGAACCTAAAAAAAAAAAAAAAAAAAAAAAAAAGGGGGTTTTTTTTTTTTTTAAAATTAAGAATAAAAAAAAAGGGGGGGTTTAAAACGAAAATTTTTGGGGGTTTTATTTTTTCGGTTAAAAAATAAAAAAATTTTTTTAGAAACGGGGAATTTGGGCTAGGAGCCCTTTATTTCCGTTTTACTTTCCTTTTTTTGGGAAATTTTAAAAAATTTATTTTTATTTTTTTTTTTTTAATTGTTAAAAAAACCTTTAAAGTTTTGGAAAAAAGTGGGAAAATTGATGGTTTTTGAAATTTGTTTTTTGGAAAAAAAATTTAAAAAAGTTTCCCAAAAATTTTTGGGGGAATTTTTTCCCCTTTAAATTTTTGAAAATTAATTTTTTATATTAATTATATTATTTTTATTTAATAAAATAAAATTTAAATTTTTAAAAAAAAATTTTTTCCCAAAGGGGGCCAAAAAATGAATTTAAAAATTTTTTTAAAAAAATTTTTTTTTTTTAAATTTTAAATTCCCCTTTTTTAAAAAAATTTTTTTAATTTTTTTAAAATTTTTTTTCCGTTTTTTTTATTTATAAAAATTTTTTAAAATTTAAATTTATTTTGGGGAAAAAGCAGTAAGCCGGGACCTTTCCCTTTTGCCCCCTTTAGTTTTTCCCGCATTTTGTGTTTTCGTTGGGTTATCGATTTCAAATTTTCCCCCAAACTTCCCGGGGGGGGCCCTATAAAAAAATTGGGGCAGGGGGGAAGCGGGTCTCCTCCCCCCTTGAAAGGGGGACCCCTTTGGTTTTGCAAAATCCTTGGGGAGGGCCCTTTTTAAACGGGCCCATTCCTAAATCCCTTTTTTCGTTTAAAACCCCAAACCTTCCCCTTTTCTTTTTTCCCCCTTAAAACCCTTAAAATTTGGGCCCTTTGGGCCCTTCCCGGGGGAAAGGGTGGGGGAATCCCTGTTTCGGGGCCCCCGTTGGGGTTGGGATGCCCTTTTGAATTTTGGAGGGGGGCTCCATAAGGCCGGAAAGGAATTCCAAACCAAGGCAGGAAAACCGGGTGGGCCCGGCCGGGTTGCCGGCCGGTTCCGGGCCAAAATGGTTTTTTAGGGGCCTTAAAAAGACGATCAAAGGGGTCCCAGGGAAGCCTTCACCCCGGGGAAATGGGTTTAATATAAGGGTTTTCTCCTTTTTTTTGGGGGAAAAAAAAAAAAAAAGACCCAAACCTTGGGAAAGGGGGGCCCCCCCAAAAAAATTTTCCCAGAAAAACCCGCCTTTTAAAATCTTTTTCCTTCTCCCCGTACCCTTTTAAATTTTAAATTTTTCTTTTATTTTAAATCCTTTAAATTTTAAATTTTAATAAATTTTATTTTCCCCAAAAAAAAATTTTTTTTAAATTAAATTTTTAAAAATTCATTTTCCTTTTCCGTAAACAAATTTAACAATATTTTTTAAAAGTTTAAAATTTGTAAAAAAATATTTTAAATTCTTTAAAAATTTTATTGATTTTTATTTTTATTTAAATTTTTTTAAAAATTTTATCCTTTTAAATTAAAAGGGATAAAATTTGTTTATTTTTATTAACCCAATTAATTTAAAATTTTAAAATTTATTTAAAAAATTTAATTTTTTGGGAAAATTTAAATTATGTTTATAAATTTTTAAAATAAAAAGGGGGAAATTTTTAAAAATCTTTTTTTAATTTTTAAAAAAAATTAAAAAAATAAATTAAATAATTTTTAATTTTTTTTTAATATTTTTCATTAATTATAAAAAATTTTTTTTTAGAAAAATTAAAGAAAATTTTAAATTTGGAAAAACTTAAAAAAAATTTTTTTAAAAAAAATAAAAAAAAAGAATTTATTTATTTTCTTTTTTAAAAGGGGGTGTAAAAATATATAATTTCCAAAAAATAATTTAATTTATTATATTTATAAGTTATAATTTTATATTAAAATTTTAATTATTATTTATAATACATTTTTATATTATTTTTTTATATAATTAATATAATAAATTATAATATAATTTAAAAAAAATTTTAATAATATTAAAAATATTTTTATATACTATTTTAAATATAAAAATAAAATAATAAAAAAAAATTAATTTAAAATTAATTAAATTATATATTATAATATTTATTATAATTATTTTTTTAAATAAAATTAAATATAATATAAATAAAAAAAAAAAAAAAAAATTTTAAAATTAAATAATATAATTTAAATACTTAAATTTAATTTTTAAATATTTATATTTACCTCTTTAAAAAAATTTATATTTCATAAAAAAAATTTTTAAAAAAAAAAAAAAATTAAATAAAAAAAAATAAAATTCTATTTAAAAATTAAATAAAAATATAATATTTTAAATAATCATTAATATATATAAAAAAATAAATAAATTTTTATTATTTAATTTTTTTAAAAATTAAAAATTAATAATAAATAATTATTTTAAAATTTAAAAAACATAGATTAAAATCATTTAAATTCTTTATCTTTTAAAAAAATTAAATTTTTAAAGTTTAAAATTTAAAGGGACCCTAGGTCCAAAAAAAAAAAAGGAAAAAAAGAATTGAATTTTTGGGGGGTTTTCAGAAAATTTTTTAAACTGGGTCCATTTCAATTTTTTGGTTTAGCACTTTCTTGTTGCAAAAAACGTTTTAAAATTTTTAAAACAAGAGCCCCGTAAGTGGCTTAATTGCACCTATCTCATTCTTGTGCTTTTTAGGAGGTCCTTAAAAACCGGGGGTCGAAGCCCGAAGACAACTTGACCAAGTTGGGTTTTGTTGGCGTGACTAGAGTTTATGGAGTGGGTCCTATTTGCGGCGGAAAAAAGGGGGAAATTCCTTCTCCAAGAATTCAACGATCCGGGAGGTGGAAAAGCGGGGGCAGGAGAAATTGCAAGGTCTGCCCCCATGGTGTGCCCAGTGGGAAAAAAAGAGTTTGACCTAGTGGTTGTTATTGACCGCCTTACCGGGAAGATTTTAATTTTTGGGAAGATTTGTTTAATGGTGAGAAAGCAACTAAGAGTAAAGGATTCGTGGAGAAGAAGGACGGTTTTCAAACCCTCCCCCCCAACGGTTTCCTCTAAAGGGGACCAGGACCCACGCTCAACCCCCCACTTGCCACCAAGCCCGGGGGTTTGGGGATGCCCCGGCCAAAAAGCCCCTTTTAGATGGAGGCCGGGACCCCCCAGGGTCAATGTTGGGGAGGAGAGTGCAAGAGGGATGAAAGGGTGACAAAAGAAAATAAAAATAAAGCAGCAAAGTTTAAAGGTTGGGAAGGTAAGCTGAAGAAAAAGCAAAAATAAAAAATCGACCCTCTTACTCGAAGATGTTGGGCCGAAATCACCGGGATTTGAGGATACGGAGGAGCTTATCCCCTCGAGGAAAAAGGCGGGAGAAAAGGGGCTCATTTAAAAAACCGCTGTCGGGAAGGTGGGGTCCCTCCCCCCTTTTGTGATCGTAATTGGACACCACTCAAGAAAAAAACACAATGCCAGTCCGGAACCGGCGCTCAAGACCCGGTTCACGTTCCGCCATGCTGTGCTGCCTTGGCTCGGATCCTCCCGGGTTATCGCTGACGGCCCCCTTCTCCAGAATGTCGTACCTGGTTTTCATCCTAACAAGCGAGGGGGGCCGGCAGGTCCATGGCTGGCCAGGGACCTTTACAGGGGGGCACAGGGGACCCAAAAAGTATTTGGGTTTTGGGGGGGAAGGACAAGCAGGGCGATGGTGGCCCCCCCCAAGGTAAGGGGGGATTTTAGGGGAAAGGGGATTTTGGGGGCCCTTTTTGGGGACCCGAGGCCCGGTCAAGGGGAAGCGGCAGGTTGCCTACCCCTTTTTTTAACTAGGCTCAGGGGTAGGGGCCCAGGAAAGGGGATACCTTTGGCACTTGTCCCAGAGGACCGGTGCCACCTGAGAAGCCTGCGTTCAAGGTGGCTCAGGCTCTCTATGATCAGCTAGTGACATACGACTCCACCGACTCAACTGATCGTACTGCAAGGGACTCAACTAGGGCCAACACGGGGTGGAAGGGTGGTACTCACGCCCATTTGGAGAAGATGCTGGGACGCAAGCTCTTCTGGAGTATATTTGTGTTGCACACAAACGAATTGCCCCTGCGCCACCTTATCACTAGCATCGACGGGCCTACCTCATCTGACACTGGTTTTCACGGGTCCAGTGTGCAGTCTGCTGTCCAGCGTGAATGAGATGCAGTACAACGCAGAGTTCAGAGGAGTGCCAGGCGGTGAAGATCTCGCAGAGATGCCGGAGTATATCCTGGTCAACATTGTCCACTGACCAGCATGTCTCCTACCAGCTGGTCTAGGCTGTGAAGCGGGGCGTTCTCCCGTCCGAACTGCAGGAGATCAAGTGTGGCAAGGTGTCCCACTCCAGATGGCTCACCACAGCCCAGTCGCTCGTGTACATGTGGACCGGATGCATGGACTGACTGGCAAAGAACTGAACCCCCTGGAAATCCTAGTCAAGTACTGCCTGCAGGTGTACTTCAAACTCTACAAACATCAAGGTTCACCACAGACTAGAGGACGGCCCGAAGCACATCCTCACGCAGCTCAGAGTGATGAGGTCGCAGCCCAAGAAGGTCCAAACAGCTGTGACCTTCTACGTGCAGACAGGAGCATGGTTCGCACACTCAGAATGTGTCCTCCTCTTGCTGATGGCGAGTCAGAGTGAGGACGACCGCAGGTTCGCCGTGACCCATATTTGAAGCTGAGGGCTGGCGAGAAGTATGGGGACACCAGTGTAAGACCTATCATCATAAAAAAGTATCGCAGTATCGTTATCGCACTACCAAAAACAAAGTTTCGCGCCACCTCTGTTGGTCTTGCTGTCTAAGCTGACCATGTCTTTGGGTCACGGTGGTTGATCGATGAACTAAATCAAACTTGGTTTTAGTGTAAGTTACAGCGAAGTAACACGATTCAAGCAATCAGCAGTAATAGAGGAGGATGCTTCAACAATCCTTCATTCTATTCCTTGTGTTACTTCACGCAGTTGTGGGAGATAATGTGGACCAACATCTGCACATTGGACGGCAAGAGGACATTTCATGATATGGGAATACTGGCAGCGTCAACAATAAGGATGGAATCCAAACTCAAACTCCCCCTATCAAGAGACATCCACTCACACAAAGTAAAGCCATCACTCAAAACAAAGGTGTCAAGATAGTTCCAAGATCGTTCCTCAAACGAATCTGCTTTCTCCAAGATTTGTGTGTGAATTCTGTGAGTAAACTAGAAACTCAGTTGAGACATCCTGCACTAGAAACGAATTATATCCAATAAAATACTTTTTGTAGCAGCTGGAGTTGATATATCTGATATTTACTTGCATATGTGTTAATTCTTATATGTAAAACATTCACAAGAAAAACTTCCACTTCTGAAGAAGTTTCAGCAGAAAGATATTGAAGATTATCACAAGATTGCTGAGATATCGGAGATGATACGGCTTCAGCAGACGAAATTGGCAATGCTGGGTTCAGACTTTTTGTGAATTGGTAAGTAAAAAGCACGAATTGTCATCAGTATCATTATTAGTGTTTCAATACGTAATTTACGAATGTACGAGCCAGTCATGACCGATTTGGCCCAGCTCCCGAGAAGATATAAATTTGTGAGATGCAACTGCAAGTGATGGGGATAAACGTTTGTGGGACGAACGATGCATATGTAGGAGAACAGGATTACGATGTATCTCAGCGTGTGGTCAGTGTTACGGAAAAAATTGCAACAACGCAAAAGACGACAGGATGGCGGTGAAATGTCCGAAGATTTTAACATTTTCGAAATTCTGGAGTCAGAGTGCAATTTGTTTGTTGATGTTTAGGTTTATCAACATGATATGATACTTATTCTATCACTTATGTGTTTAGTTTTCGAATATAAAGACAAACTTCGTGATTTGTTTTGGTTTCAAAACAGGTGGAACTCAGAAGCTTTCGCTTTCATTATCAATGCCGTCATCAATAGGTATTAAAACTTTCCAAACCTTATTTGAAATCAATTAGATCTAATGTATGTAAAGTTTCGTCTTAAAAAGCTAAAGAGTTATAATGATTTTTCACCCTGGTTTTATTCTGAAATTTGTGTAAGTTAGGGCAATTTTGACAAATACCCCCTGTTACTTAACTAGCTGCAAAACAATTCCCCAAAACGCACTTTAAGAGGCTTTTGGATATGTTAATTTACATAAAATTGCGCTTCCTTTGATACCAAATTCATTAGTATAGTATTTTTTTCCGGGTTTAATCATTATAAGGCTTATTTTTACTAGACTATTTCCAGATAAGGACGACCAGCCCCCTTTTCCAGTCAGGAAAAATGGTACCTGATTGCCACACGGCCGTCAGGACAGCATGCAACCCGCGGATCATGGCCTCACCCCCAGCTTTAAGGAGCTCCGCACTGATATTACAAACACGAACTACCTTTCCGCCTCGCAACTTTGCTACAGCTCTCTTGACTTCGTCAAGAGAGGGTGCGGTTTCGTCAATGGGAGGATCGGCATCCACTGCCTGTAACCCAGTGGTGTGATGCTGCTCAGTTGGATATATAGACGTATATATAGATAACTGCTATATAGGTTACATTGCCTAGGAGCTGTGCTCCATACTTTTTATGTAAAAGGGTAGGCAATAAATGCATTATATTATATTATATTATATTCACACACACACACACACACACACACCACACACACACACACACACACACACACCGCGCGATGGTCAGGTGATAACGTTTCTGGTCTCTCACTCTGGGTAGGCGGTTCGAATCCTCGCTCTCCCGGGGATTTTTCACTTGACAAATTCGGGCGGTTACTGTCCCCCTTGAGCAAGGGGATGGGGGTGTGTGGTGTGTGAGGTCCCAGTATTGCCCAAAGATCAGTAATAATGAGCTCCAAGCTCGCACTGAGAGGGTGAAAACTGGCGATCGCGAGCCAGCTCGCTGGACAAAGACCATGGGTGAATGACACACACACACATACACAAAAAAAAACATAAACACCGCGCAAAGGTCAGATTGATAACGTGCTGGCCTGCCATTCTGTGATAGCGGTTCGAATCCTCGCTGCTCCCTATTTCACTGACAATATCATGCGGTTATTGTCCCCCTTGCGCAAGGGATGGGTGTGTGTGATATGTGGGGTCCCACCCAGCATTATCCAAAGATCGGTAATGATGAGCTCCAAGCCCGCACCGCGAGGGTGAAAATGGCGATCTCGAGCCAGCTTGCGTGGACATGGGTGAATAACACACACACACACACACACCACACACACACACACACACACACACACACACACACACACACACACACACAGACATACGCATGCAACTGTGTGGTCTGATTGGATCACCATCGCTTTTGTACTGTAGGACGGCAATTCAATCTCCGCCCTAGATGGAATCCGCTGACACCACAGGTTGTTACTGTCCCCCATTGAGCACGGGATGGGTTGTGTGTGTAGTGTGTAAGGTCCTAGCATTACCCATAGATCCGTCACTATGAGCTATAAGCTCTTTCCGGAAGGGTAAGAGATGGCGATCGCAGGTCCTGCTCGCGTGGCCAAGACTGTGTGAATGGCACCGTAAGAGGAGAAGAAGAGAGAGAGAGGGAGAGAGAGAGAGAGGAGAGAGAGAGAGAGAGGAGAGAGAGGAGAGAGAGAGGAGAGAGAGAAGAGAGAGAGAGAGAGAGAGGATGAGAGAGGAGAGAGAGAGGAGAGAGAGAGAGAGAGAGATGACGAGAGAAGAGGAGGAGAGAGAGAGAGAGAGAGAGAGAGAAGCTCACTGTAAAATAAGCCTGATGTCATCTCAATATACTGAACTGTGTGTGTCTACACAATTACATAGGAGGTTATAAGGCTACTTCGTACGCTCAATTCCCTCGGACACACGATCTGGCAAGGATAAGTGAGAAAAGACAACCATCATTTTTTAAAAGCAAAATTTTTCTTTACTCATGAGAGTGAGACATGTGAAAATGGTTATGTGTTGAAAATAGAAATGGTAACAATAGTAACAACACCAGTATGATAAACTTAGGAAAAGAACAATGGCCGTCTAAGTACTGCAATATATAATATAATATATATATATAATATATATATATATATATATATATATATATATATATATATATACTATATAGAATATATATATATATATATATATATATATAGTATATATATATATATATATATAATATATATATATTAATATATATATATATATATAATATATATATATATAATAATAATATATATACTATAATATATAAATATATATAGATAGATAGATAGATCTTCTATCTATCTATCTATCTATGTATATAAATATTTTTGTTTTTTTATTTTACATTTCAAAGAACTTGATGGATAAAAAATGCATAAAAATGTAATACAAAGCCCCCTAATTGTCAGTCCCTAGAAAAGAAGACAGTTTAATTTCACAAGGGGTGTCAATTTCATATTTAATTAGCCAATTTCATAGCCAATTTCTTTCGGGAGGGTCTTAAATTTGGGCAAAAAAAAAGGGGGGGGGGGGGGGCCCCCCTCCCCCCAAAAAATTTGGGGAAAAAAAAAGGAAAAAAAAAAAAGGGGGGGAAAAAGGGGGGGGAAAAAAAGAGAGAAAAGAAAAAAGGGGGGGGGGGGAAAAAAAAAAGGGAAAGGGGGGAAAGGGAAAAAAGGGGGAAATTTTAAAAAAAAAATTTTTTTTGGGGAAAAGGGGGTTTCCTTTTTTTTAAAAAAATTTTTGAAGGTTTTGGGGAAAAAAATTTTTTTTTTTTTTGGGGGAAAAAAAAAAACCGGCCCCTTTAAAAAAAAAAAAAAGGTTTTTTGGGGGCCCCCCCCCCAAAAAATTTTTTGGGGGAAAAAAACCCGCTTTTAAAATTCTTTTTAAAAAAAAAAAAAATTTAAAAATTTTTTTTTAAAAATTTTTAAAAATTATATTTAAAAAAAAAATTTTTTAAAAATATAAAAAAAAACCCAAAAAAATTTTTTTAAAAAAAAAAAAAAAAATAAAATTTTAAAAAATTTAAAAAAGGGTTTTAAAAAAAAAAAAAAAAAATTTTTTTAGATTTTTTTTCCCTTTTTAAAATATAAATTTTTTTTTTTTTTTAAAAAAGGAGGAAAAAACCCCCCAAAAAAAAAATTTTTTTTTTTTAAAAAATAAAATTAATTAAAAAATTTTTTTTTAAAAAAAAAAATTTTAAAATTTTTTTTTTTTAAAACCCCCCAAAAAATTTTGGGGAAAAAAAAAAAAAAAAGGGGGGGAAACCGGGGGGTAAAGGGGTTTTTTTTTTGGGGGGAAAAAAAAAAAGGGGGGAAAAAAGGGGGGCCAGCCGAAAAAAAAAATTTTTTTTTTTTAAAATTTTTAAAAAAACCCCCCCAATTTTTTTTTTTTTTTTTTTTAAAAAAAAAAAAATTTTTTAAAATTTTTTAAAAAAAAAAAAAAAAAAAAATTTTTAAAAGGGGTTTTTTTTTAAGGGGGAATTTTTTGGGGGGGGGGAAAAATTTTAAATTTTTTTTTGGGGGGGGGTTTTTGGGGGGGGGTTTT
Organism: Chionoecetes opilio; assembly: GCA_016584305.1. Taxonomy (NCBI): domain Eukaryota; kingdom Metazoa; phylum Arthropoda; class Malacostraca; order Decapoda; family Majidae; genus Chionoecetes; species Chionoecetes opilio. Next base: position 19,101 of record JACEEZ010022467.1, read on the forward strand.
TTTTTTTTTTTTGGGTTTTTTTTGGGGGGGGGGGGGGGGGTTTTTTTTGTTTTGGGGGTTTGGGGTTTTGGGGGGGGGGGGGGATTTTTGGGGGGTTGGGGGGGTTTTTTTTTGGGGGGTGGGGGGGGGGGGGGGGGGTGGGGGGTGGGGGGGGGGCCGGGGGGGGGGGGGGGTTTTTGGGGGGGTTTGGGGGGGGGGGGGGGGGTTTTTTAAGGGGGGTTTTTTTTGGGGGGGGGGGGAAGGGGGGGGGGGGGGGGGGGTTTTTTGGGGGGGGTTTTTGGGGGGGAAATTTTTTGGGGGGGGGGGGGGGGAAAGGGGGTTTTTTGGGGGGGGGGGGGGGGGGGGGGCCCCAATTTTTCCAAAAGTTTAAGGGGGGGTTAAACCCCCCCCCGGCTGGGTTTTAAAAAACCCCAAAAAAAACCCCCTTTTAAAAACCCCCCAAAAAACCCAAAGGGGGGGAAAAAACCCCGGGGATTTTAAGGGAAACCCGGAAAAACCCGCCCCCCCCCCCAAAAATTTTTTTACGACCAAAAAAAATTTTTTTTAAAATTTTGCCCCCTTTGGGTTTTCCCCCCAAAAAAAAAAAATTTTTTCCCCCCCCCAAAAAAAGGAAAAAAAAAATTTTGGGAAAAAAATTTTTTCCCCAACCCCCCCGGGGAAAAAAAAATTTTTTTTTTTCCCCGGGACCCCCCCTTTTTTGGGGGGGGCCCCCCCCCTTTTAAAAAAAAAAAATTTTTGGGGGGCCCAAAAAAAAAAATTTTAAAAGCCCAAAAAGGGGAGAAATGTAAAAAGCAAAAGGAAGGGGGGGTTTTAAAAAAAGGGTTAAAAAAAGGGGGGGTTAAAAAACCCCCCTTTTTTTGGGGGGGCCCCCAAAAAAAAGCCCCAACAAAAAAAAAAAAGGGAAAAAAAAAGAAAAAAACCCCCCCCTTTTTAAATTCAAAATTTTTTTTAAAAAATTTTTTGGGGAAAAAAAAAAAAGGAAATTCCCAGTTTTTTTAAAAAAAAGGGGTTTTTTGGGAAAGAAAAATTTTTTTGGGGGGGGGGAAAAAAATTTTTTTTTGGGGGGAAAAAAAAATTTTTTTTTTCCCATAAAAAAAAATTTTGGGGGGGGGGGGCCCCCCCCCCTTTGGGGGCCCGGCCGGGGCCCCGGGAAAAAAAATTTAAAAACCAAAGGCCGGGTTTTTTTTTTGGGGGGGCCCAAAAATTTTTTTTTTGGGGGGGGAAAAAAAACAAAAAAAACAAAAAAAAAGGGGGAAAAAAAATTTTTTTTGGGGGGGAAAAAAAAAAAAAGGGGGGAAAAAAAAAGGGGGGTTTTTTTTTTAAAAAAATTTTTTTTTTTTTTAAAAAAACCCCTTAAAGGAAAAAAAATTTTTTCCCCCCAAAAAATTTTGTTTTTTTGGGGGAAAAAAGGGAAAAAAAAAAATTTTTTGTTTTTTTTTTTAAAAAAAAATTTTTTAAAAAAAAAAAACCAAAAAAAAAACCCAAGGGGAAATTTGTTTTATTTTTTTTGGGGGGAAAAAAAAATTTTTAAAAATTTTTTTTTAAAAATTTTTTTTAAAATAAAAAAAATTTTAAAAAAAAAAAAAATTTTTTTCCCCCAAAAAAATTTTTTTTTAAAAAAAAAAAAAAAAAAAAATAAAAAAAAAAATTAAAAAATAAAAAAAAAAAAAAAAATTTTATAAAAAAAAAAAAATTTTTTAAAAAAATTTTTTTAAAAAAAATTTTAATTTTTTGGAATAAAAAAAAATTTTTTTTAAAAAAATTTTTTTGGGTTTAAAAAAAATTTTTTTTCCAAAAAACCCTTTTTTTTAAATTTTTTTTTAAAAAAAATTTAAAAATTTTTAACAAACTTTTTTTTTTAAATTTTTTTTTTTTTTTTTTTAATTTTTTTTTTCCCTTTTTTTTAATTTTAATTAATTTTTTTTTTTTTTTTTTTAAAAAATTTTTTTTAAAAATTGTTTTTTTAATTTTTTTAAAATTTTTTAAAAAAATTTTTTTTTTTTTTTTAAATTAAAAAAAAAAAAAAAATTTTTTTCCCCTTTTTTTTTAAAAAAAAAAAGGGGGGGGTTTAAAAAAAATTTTAAAAAAAAAATTTTTTTTCCCCCAAAAATTTTTTAAAAAAACCATTTTTTAAATTTTAAACCTTTTAAAAATTTTTAAAAAAAATTTTTTTTTTAAAATTTTTTTAATTTTTTTTTTTGGGAATTTTTAAGAAAAATTAAAAAATTTTTTTTTTAAAATTTTTTTTTAAATTTTTTTTTTTTTTAAAAAATTTTTTATTTTTTAAATTTTTTTTTTTTTTTTTTTTTTTTTTTGGGTTTTTCCCAAAATTTTAAAAGGTTTTTTAAAAAAAAATTTTTTAAAAAAAAAAGGCCCAAAACCCGGAATTTTAAAAATTTTTTTAAAGGGGAAAAAAAATTTAAAAAAAATTTTTCCCCCTTTTTCCAAAACTTTTTTTCCCCTTTACCTTTTTTCCTTTTTTTTTTTTTTTTTTAAAATTTTTTAAAAAAAAAAAACCCCCCCTTTTTTCTTTTGGTTAAAAAATTTTTTTTTAAAAAAAAAATTTTTTCCCTTCCCCAAAAAAAAACCCCCCCCTTTTTTTTTTTCCCCCCCGGGGGGGGCCCCCCCCCCCGGGGGCCCCCCCAAAGGGGCCCCCCCCCCCCCCCTTTTTTTTTACCCCCCTTTCCTTGGGAAATATTTTAAATTTTCTGTCTACCAATGGTAGCAGGGTGCTGGTTTTTGTCTAATGTGTACCTTAGTGTGGGCATATGGGGACGTATCCCCGGGGCGCCCCCATCTCTCCCTGATGTTGGTTTTTACCCTCCCCGCCGGCCTTTTTTTGGGGCGCCTGCACGCCCATTTTCCGCGCCCCGGGGGCACAACCCCTGTTTGATGTCCGTGCGGCTCCCCGTGTTCCTGCACGCCCCCATGCCCCTGACGGCGCCCTGTCCTTTGTTGATGTTTTACATGCGACTCCTACACGCCCCCTCCTGGGTACCCACGGCGCTCTATCCTGATTTGATGTCACGTAAAAGCTCTTTTGGCCCCCCGTGCCGCCCGCTTGCATTCCTCTGCCCAAAAACCCCCTCTGATGCACGTGCGGTCCATTTTTCCCCACGCTCTTTACGAGCACCCGTGGGGTACACGTGAGACTGTTCCTTTTCCCCTCCGTATCTGCGGCCTATCTATCTACTGTTTTTACGTGTGTCGTTCAGCGAAAGGGGGAATATTTTTACGTCACTTGAAAAAATTTTGAACCCTTCCCTTCTTTTTGTAAAATTTTGTGATTTTTAAAGTGCCTTTTATATATTTTGCCCTTGCTTGAATTATTTCTGTTACCCCTGCCAAAGAATTGGAGGGGGTTTTTTTCACCCCCATTTTGTCTGTCCGGGTGTTTGTTAAATGTACAGGTTTTTTCGAAAAGTTACGAAAAGATTTGGGGCCCAAAATCGGTATTAAAACCTTATTTGGGGTTTAAAAGAATGATTTAATTTTTTATAAATCTAAAGAAAAACTGTTTTCCAAAGGCAAACCAAATTTATGAAAATTTTGGCCCGGGGGTGCGCCATATGAGTGATTTTATATATATATATATATATATATATTACTCTTTTTTTTTTTTTTAATTATTTTTTTTTTACTTTTTTATATTTTGGGCGGAAATATGCGGGGCCCACTTTGGGGGTTGGGCCCCCCCTCCCCAAACCCCCCCCCCCCCCCCCCCGCCTAGTTACAAATTTTTTTCAGTAAGTGTTGCTTAAAATTTTTGGGCATTTTTATCATTTGTGTGTATTTTCTGTGTATTTTGGGGCTGAAACCCATTTTTGCGTGCTTCCTATATGTCTGGCCTTTTTCTTTTGGTGGGTTTCTGACCTGCGCGTCACCCCCACACACCCCCTCCCGGCGACGAGCCCCAGTCTAAATTTTTTCCCGTTTGCCTTTGGCGCGACCTCCCCGGTGTTGCCCTGGTTTTAAACCCCCCCAACCCCCTGAAAATGGTAGGGAAAAAAGGCATGCCCCTCCCGGGGTCTCCGGGGACGCGGGCCCGCCCCCTGCCGCTGCCCCCCTCATGGGGCCCCCCCAGCGGGGTGGTAAAGACCCGGGGGGGCATTTTCGAAAAAGGGGGCTAAACTAACCCTCTTAGCGTCCCCAAGGAAACCCACTTAGTTTAAAGGGGTAAGAAGACTACTAAGGAAACCTTTTTTGGGGGTCATCTTAGCCTCGTGTAAGGGGGCATTAAACCCCAAACCCTTTTTGTGCCACCCATCCCCTTCAACCAAACAGCCGTGCGGCCCCAAGTCTGTAAATTTGGGGGGAAAAAACGTATACCACGCCGAGGGAAATCCCTTTTCTCTCTCTCTCTCCCCCTCTCTTCTCTCTCTTTTCCCCTCCTCTCTCCCCTCCTCTCTCTCTCCCCTCTCTCTCTCCTCTTCTCTCTCTTCCTCTCTCTCTCCTCTCCTTTTTTTTTTCTATTATTTTTTTCTCCCTTTCTTCCTTCTCCTTGGTTTGGGCCCGATATGTATTTTTGCTACAGTCCCCAGTGCAGTGTTTAAAACGCCGGGGGGGGTCCCCTTTTTCTCTCTCTTTCTCTCTCTCTCTTTCCTTTTTCCCCTTCTCCCCTTTTCTCTCTCTCTCTCTCTCCCTCTCTCTCTCTCTTTTCTCTCTCTCTCTCTCTCTCTCTTTTCTCCCCTCTCTCTTCCTTTTCCCTTTTTTTTTTTATTAAATTTTTTCTCCCCCCTCTTCCCTTTTCCCTTTTTTCCCCCCCACCCCCCATCATAGCCCCCATTTTATATTATCGTGAAAAACGAAAATTTTTTTCTGGTGGTTTTTATATTTTTTGAATATTAATCTGCTAAAAGTTTTTTTTTCGCAAAAAAATTTTCTTTCCCCCCCCACCCACCCTATATAAAATTTAAAATTTTTATACATAGTGTAAATTTTACAGCCTAATATACTAATTTCAGTCTAAAAAAAATAAATTTAACCAATAAATTAATTGGGTTGGTTTTGGTGACGAAAAAAATTGCGGGCTAAGAGACCCCAAAAACCCCCCCTTAGTTTTCACTCTCTGGCTGTCTTAGGCGGAGGGGAAATTTGGGTTTCCCCAAATTGTCCAACTAGGCTAAGAAGGTCTTAGTAGTTGAAAATGCCCCCCCCGGGTGGCAGCTTATACTCGCCCGCCCCCACTCTCTTCCCCCCTCCAGCCCCTCCTCGCCCCCCTTTGGGGACGCTCCCGTGGCTTTCCCACGCACTCCCCCACCTCTGCTGTCCGCGGCCTCGTGTTTCCCCCTGTCTCTCCGGGGCCTCCCCCCACCGATGGGCCAGCCCCCCCGCGGCATGCCTCCTTCTCGCCCTACCGGGCCGCTCCCGTGGCTTTCGCCGCGCGCCTGCTTTGCCCCCCCCCTTTTATCCCGCCCGCGGCTTTTCGCCCGCGCGCCACTCGCCCCACGCCCCCTCCTTGGTCTCTCTTTAGCGCCCGCCCCCGCCCCCATCGGGGACGCTTCCACACGGTACCGAGACTCTTTGTCCCCCACTACTTTACTCACTCCCCCACTCACCCCGGGGGTCACCCTCCAAAGGGTCCGCCTCTGTCCAGCCACCTTTCCTGGCCCAATATTCCCTGTTTCCGGGACTTTAAACCTGGGCAAAATACAAAACTACAGTCTTCAAGCTGAGTTAAGTTATTGAAATTTTACCCACACATATATTAAGGACACATGTAAAGACAATCACAGACCCTAGAACCACGTTCTCCCGGGCCCTGCCCCTCTCGCGCCCCAAGCTACCTTGCGCCCCAAAACAAACTCTATCTTTTTTCCTGCTTATTTTTCCTGCTTTTCTACTCATCATTTTATTCAAGTATTGTTTCCACCGTTTCCCCGGGACCCCTATAACATTTTAGTTTTTTTTCCAAACTGTGTAGCCCCACACTTGTTTAAAAAAAACTGTAAAACTATTGCAGACTCAAATAAATGGGTGTTCCCCCGAACCCTGCAAATGGCCCCGAAGCCATGTTCAGTCAAGGGGATTTTTTTTTTTAAGGTAATTTATTAGGAAGGGGAGGGCATTTTTTTTTTCAAAAATCTTAAATCGGGAAAATATGGAAAAAGGGGCCCGTAAATTTTTTGGGGGGTTTTTTTTCCCTTTTTTGTCACCTGACTTGGGAAAAAAGGAAATTTCTTTGGCATTTATAAAATTTGGGCTGGAAAAATACCCGTTTTTAATGAAAAAATTTTTTAAAAAGGTCAGATGATTTGGGTTTAAAGGGGGAAGCGTGCTTTTATTTTTGGGGGGATATGTCATCATCCCAGGCGGGATTGTTTAAAGGGGGTTGATAAAGTTTCAAACATGAGTTTTAAGGGGAAAGGGGAAAAAAATTGGAAAAACTTGGGGAATTTTTTTGTATTTTTTTAAAAATTTAAAAGCGTCTTCCTTTTTCGGGAACTATTTTTTAGAAAATGGGATTAAAAATTTTGGGGGTATCCGAGTGGGGGAGGTCCGTTTTTAAATTTTATAGTGTGGGTTTTTTTAAAATAAATCTGTTCTGCCCATCAAAGAATTTATTGTTCTCTACAATTTTTTTTGGTTTCATTGGTTTTCTTGAAATAGATTTTTGTATACAAAATTTTTGCTGTTCGTAAAATTGATAATTTATTTTTATATGGTCTGTAGGTATCTCCATAAGTTAATGGCAATTTTCTAGCAAATTTTTCTAATATGTGTTTTGATCTTATGCTAGTTTTAGAGCTGGAGTGATATATGGGCAAATTTCACTCTTTTTATTCAAACGAATCCTATAAATGGGGAAATGTTTCTGAAATAATTTAAAAAATCCATTATAGAATAAATCATATGCCTCATTAGAACATGTTGAGTTTAATACAAAATTCCAATTGACAAGAGCAAGATCACTGGTGAAATGTTCCATTGAAACTGTAGTAATTAATCTTTTATAAATAAACTGAGGTTCTTGTTTTGCATGTTCAAGTTTGAATTCAGACAATGTGGGAAACTGATCAGAGATGTCTGTTTGAATTATATAGTTACCAATATTTTCTTCCAGTTGTGATGAGTGTATGAGTGTTGCTGAGGTGCTGGTAACTTGGTTGGTTCGGTTATTAAAGGCAAAAGCGAAAAAGAAAACATTAAAATGATAAACTCAAAGACATTGTTTGCATTACTTTTCAATAAATTCAGATTGAAGTCTCCAAACATATAGATACCTTGATATTTTGCATCATACACTTAAGAAAGAATGTCAGTCATAACCTTCTGAAACTATTGAAATTACCATTTGGAGGTCTATAAATGCACAAAAATAAATATTTCCTAGCTATAATTGTTGTCTCAACACCTATGGATTCGATATAAGAGTATGAAATGGTTAATTGGTTTTTCACAGATGAGTCAAAATCATTGGAAACATAAATAGCAACACCACCACCATGAATGTTTCTGAAGTTTGTATACATGTAGTACGTAGGAAGTTCATACAGTGAGTAAGATGAGGATCTAGCCTAATTTCTGTAAAGCCAAAAACATTAATTTTGATATGAGTATTATGCATAATTGTATGTGTATGTGTGTGTGTGTGTGTGTGTGTGGTGTGTGTGTGTGGTGTGTGTGTGTGTGTATGTGTGTGTGTGTGGTGTGAAGAATATAATAGAATATATCATTTGCTCAGACTTTATAAAAAGTATGGAGCACAGCTCCTGTGTAATATATGTACACATTCATAACAAAAACATCATCTAAACAGCTTAATCAAAGCATTTACAAATTGTGCTAATTTGTTAATAATATTACATTTTTGCTCTGCATCAGCATTGTAAATTTAGAGTGATTTGGGTGTAACCTGTAATACTCTGGTATGTATCTGCTTCTTAACTGAATAGTCCTGGCTTTGGGGGTTCGTGTACATGGCTCTTTTAGAGCATAACTCTAAATTTATTGTTATATATGTCAAGCCGTCAAAAAAAGTTGGGTAACACTTCCAGATCAGGTACAGTTTTTCCCCGGAGCCCGTTGAAGATTTTTGGTCGAGCGTCCAGAACGAAAATGACGATATTGTAGTTTCATG